>JANAVB010003000.1:17303581-17378242 GCA_029216955.1 Iris pallida | reverse complement strand
TGGCAGCACTTCTCCGAGTCAGTTCATTAACCATTTCGAGGTAATGACTATCCAGCTCCAGCCAAGCGATGCTCTTCTTACCAGAGTCTTCGTCGGCTGCTTAGCCGACACAGCATATGATTGGTACCGCAGCCTGCCTGACTCTACACTTCATTTGCCGGGCTCAAGCAGATGTTCCTGGAGCGATTCTACGAGGGTATCACGATATGACTATATCCGCCCTCAACAAGATCAAGCAAAGACATAATGAAACTACTGAGAGTTTCATTGAACGATTCCGCCGAGAAGCACTCAAAATGCCTCCGGAACCCCATCTGTTGTAACGATAGACACTTGTAAGTCAACTTGTTGCCTATCATCAGCATGTGGACGGGGTCAACACAGTTCCAGGACTGGCCGTCATTCATCGTTAATGCTAAAGCAGCTGAAGTTAGCGCAGAGAAGTTCAAACAGTTGGGGATCCACATGTCTAACCCTGATCGAGATGAGCCTTCTGCATCCGGTAGCGGTAATCGCCAGAATAACCGCAAGGGCAAAGAAACCTTGAACATCAACCTCAAGAGCAAGGAATCTTTAGCCGTTAACGTGGCTCAACCCACGTCTACCTCTGCTCCTTCTGCACCTCCACCAAAGGAACCTCGCCCAAAAGTAGAGTATTCCTTTGATGAAAATGATACAGCGAGCATCTTCGACTGTTTGCTGAAGAGCAATAAATTGCAACTTCCTGACCCGAAGAAGCCTGATGAAGTCGGTAAGACTGACCACCCTAAGTATTGTGTTTATCACAGGTTCATAGGACATCCTACTAGGGCATGCTATGTGCTCAAAGGCAAGATTCAAGAGTTGGTCAATGCCGACGTCATCACTCTCCAACGGGATGAAAAGACTGTTACGGCCAATATGGTTTCTGTACAGTTCGGTGATTTCCTGCCACAAGTGGTGCAGAGTGGCATCATCCCCATTCCCAGGGCCATTCTGGAGATTGAAAATATTCCTCTTCCACGAAGTGAAGGTCTTGTCCCTTTATCCCTTGATAATGGCGAGATCATGTGGATTCATCCTGATCTTGTTTCAGATTTCGAAGTCCCTTCTTCCTCCAAGCAGAAAGAACGCTCTAAGGGCAAGACAAAGAGCTGCAATATGGTGTCTTTTGACCCCATAGTTGAAGAAGAGATCCTATTGGGCACCAAGTCAGGGAAAACCTATCTACGGGAGCATCCCGAAACTCAGGAGGATCCTGCTTCGTCTTCTGAGGCTGTTCCAGTGCAGCCTGTCTCTACAGAAGGCATCCCTTCTACATCATTACCGGTTGTGGAACCAACTCTTCCTAAACCGACAGCAGCCGATAAAGACAAACAACAAGTCCGCTTCGACAAAGTTTTGAAGAAGTCATCCCCTTCTGGACTTGAGAAGCCATATAACTTTGACATATTGGCTCAATTAGCCAACACACCAGCCAGGCTATCCATCTTCGAGCTCTTACGCCTCTCTAAAGAGACTCGAGAAACACTGAGTGAAGCTTTGATGCAAGCAGACACTTGTCTAACTCTTCTCAAGAAACCTGAGTCAGAACCTGTCTCTTGTCTCCACTGTCACAGTGTGCTGGAATTAATTCCAAACATCACCTTCACACAAGATGACATGTTGATGGAAGACAATCGACATGACCGTCCTCTCTATTTTACAGGATATGTCGACACCATGAAGGTCGATCGTATTCTGATAGATCCAGGGTCAGCACTCAGCATCATGCCGAAGACGATGTTGGATGCTCTGAAGATTCCAGTGCATAGCCTCTCCGGCACTATCACCACCATCCTGGAATTCAACCAGGGAAGTAGTGAACCTTTAGGCAAGATACGCTTAAAGCTCCAAATTGGCAATCTTCGCACGAAGGTCACCTTCTACATTATAGACAACCATGGTTGTTCTTACAATGCTCTTCTGGGGAGACCATTCCTTCATGAACACAACATTGTTCCTTCTACTCTCCATCAATGCTTCAAATACGTTGATGACAAAGGAGAAGTCCAAAAAGAAGTTGCGGATCTCTACCCATTTAAAGGCGTTGAAGCATATTGCAACGACGCTCGCATGTACAAAGAAGAGTTTATGAAGGTGGTATTAGCCATGGACGGTGAGGAAGAACAAGAAGCAGTGCCCAATGACACTCTTATCATACCTGTCAAAGGGCGTATTTCTCATCCTCAATCCTCCAAACCACTGGCTATTCATCTGCCAGCCCAGAAGCAATTAACTGGTGATAATCAAGATAAAAGGGAGCTCACCTCTTCTGAGCCACTGGTTATCGACTTACGTCGTAACAAAGATAAAAGGGAGCTCACCTCTTCTGAGCCACTGGTTATCGACTTACGTCGTAACAAAGATAAAAGGGAGCTCACCTCTTCTGAGCCGCTTGTTATCGACCTTCGTCGCAACAAGCCTAAACCTCCTTCCTCTTCTGTTCCTC
The DNA here is from genome assembly GCA_029216955.1 of Iris pallida. NCBI lineage: Eukaryota > Viridiplantae > Streptophyta > Magnoliopsida > Asparagales > Iridaceae > Iris > Iris pallida. The sequence goes on along the minus strand of JANAVB010003000.1, from coordinate 17,375,772 downwards.
CTCTTGTAATCGATCTGACCAAGCCGGCTATGGCTAAAGGTCCTGTTGTAAATATGGATGTACAAATCAATGAAAAAGCATCTACTTTCCAGTATACTGATGTCATTTATCATACTAAATGCTATTTGGATATGCTAGACAGCTTTCACTCATTTACAATAGGGGTCGTACAATCCCTTCAGACAGAAGTATTATTTGAACATCCAGATGACTCATATTTTGTTGTCCCTTCTCAAAAGAGAGGTGAGAGTCCAATACTTTTTAGTAAAGGGCCAGAACAAACATTCAGTTATACGGATGATAGCAAAAATAACGATATGGGACGTCTCCAACTTCGTCGTTATAGTCAACAATCAAAAGACATCATCCGAAGGATGGGTTATGACTTCAAGAATGGCCTCAATTATGGCAAGGGAAGACGAACTCCTATCCGTACGGTTGTTCCGAAAGGAAAATCAGAGATGTACTACAGCAGGACGAAAAGAGGTCTCGGATATACTTCACCTCCGGTCTTATCTCCAGAAGTCTCCGAATCCGATGATGAGGAACGCTCTAACTCTTCTGATTCCAGATCATGGGATTCTGATACCAGCATCGGTCAAGTTCATCGATTGGTCGTATCTTCTAACATGGTCTCCGCTGAACTCCCAGAAGGCTATGACGAGAATATTGAAAAAAATCCCGAAACAGATCCTTGGGCTCAACGGATGGATACCCAATGGGAACTCCGATTCGAACAACGGGAACCTCCTACCGAAGATCAATTGGTTCAAATTGACGTAGGAGAAAACGGGTCACCTCGTCCAATATTCATCAGCAAGAACCTCCCAGAGGTGGATAAGCAAGAATTAATTCTTCTTATTCGAGAATACATTGATGTCTTTGCTTGAAATTATGAAGACATGCCAGGTTTAGATCCCAAAGTTGCTACTCATAAACTGAATATTTTACCTAATGCAAGCCAGTCAAACAACGGCAAAGGCGATTCAAGCCAGAAATGATGGACGCCATTGATGATGAAGTCAAAAAGCTCATAGCATGTGGCTTTATTCGAGAAGAACAACATCCAGATTGGGTAGCCAATGTCATCCCAGTCTTGAAGAAAAATGGTAAAGTTCGAGTTTGTATTGACTTTCGGGATCTTAATGAAGCTTGTCCAAAGGATGAATTTCCTCTCCCTATTACAGATGTCATGATCGACAACACTTGTGAGTTTGAAAGGATATCCTTCATGGATGGATTCTCTGGATACAATCAAATTCGGATGAACCCTGAAGATGAAAAACATACTTCTTTCCGCACCCCTTGCGGAGTCTATTGTTACACTGTAATGCCATTTGGTCTCAAGAACGTTGGTGCAACTTACCAACGAGCTATGAGTACCATCTTTCGAGATCATCTGCGCAAGACTGTCGAATGCTATGTCGACGATATTGCTGTCAAGAGCCGTCTAAAGGAAGATCACATCCAAGATTTAAGAACTATATTCAATCTAATGCGCCAACATCAGTTAAAAATGAATCCCACCAAGTCATTCTTGGGCGTCTCTAGTGGTAAATTTCTTGGCTTCGTCATTACCTCTAAAGGTATACACGTAGATCCCGAGAAGATCAAAGTCATTCAAGAGATGCGTCCTCCACGCAACTTAAAAGAGCTACGAGGATTCCAAGGTCGACTTGCGTACATCAGGAGGTTCATTTCAAATATGTCTGGACGCTGCAGACCGTTTACTCAATTAATGAAAAAGGGTGTATCTTTCGTTTGGACCGAAGAATGTCAACAAGCATTCGATGATATAAAGCGGTATCTGATGAACCCGCCAGTCTTAGTGCCACCAATCTCAGGCATACCATTATTAATGTATGTCCGTGCTATGGATCATTCATTGGGTGCTTTACTTGCCCAGAAGAACAAAGAAGGCCATGAACAAGCCATCTACTATCTTAGTCGTACAATGATCGGTGCTGAACACCGTTATAGTCCGGTTGAGAAAGAATGCCTAGCTCTTATGTTCGCTGTTCAAAAGACTCGGCATTATATTATTGGCCAAACCATTCACGTCATTTTCCGAGTTAATCCTCTTCGAGTACTGATGAAGAAGCCCAGCACACTCAATTCTCGACTGGCTAAATGGGCCATTCTGCTAGCCCAATACGACATGGTTTATGTTCCACAAAAGTCTGTTAAGGGTCAAGCACTGGCTGACTTTTTAGCAGCTCATCCTGTTCCGGAGACATCTAAGCTTTATGACGAAATTCCAGATGAAACATTGGAATCAAACATGATCTCTGAAGAATTTCCTACCTGACGTCTATTCTTCGACGGAGCATATCGGATCGGACCAAATAGGACCATTGTTGCAGGAGTTGGGATTGTTCTAGTCTTTCCAGAAGGATTAGCTATCCAAAGAGCTTATTCCTTAGATCAGCCATGCTCTAACAATGTAGCTGAATACAATGCCTTGCTCATTGGACTCCAATTAGCAAAACAGTTGGAAGTCGAATATCTTGAAGTCTACGGCGATTCTAAACTGGTTGTCAATCAGGTTAGAGGAACCTACGAAGTTCGCCATCAAGATCTAGTGCCTTATCATGAAGCTGCAATTTACATGGCTACATCATTCAAGGCTTTCTTCATTGAATATGTTCGACGAGCTTGTAACACTGAGGCAGATGCTTTAGCTAATCTCGCAGCAGTCTTAGCAATTCCCGTCAAAAGACAACAAGTGGTTGTTGTTTCCAACAGAGAGTTGTTCTGCATTGAAAACAATCGCAACATTGAGTTCAGTAACTTCGTCGAAGTCAATGTTATCAATGAAGATTGGAGAGCTCCTTTCATCGACATCGTAGTTCATAATGTACTTCCTGAAGATCCTAAGGAGGCTACGAGTATTCGTCGACGATCTCTTCGATTCTACTACAATCAGACTACCAAAACTCTCTATCGACGGACTTATGACGGCCTACTCTTGCGCTGTCTTGCTGGTGATGAAGCGAAGCAAGTATTGCGTGAAGCTCATGATGGTGTTTGCGGAGCACATCAACCCGGCCCTAAACTGCAAGATCGTATCCGACGAATGGGTTACTATTGGCCCTCTATGGTGTCTGATGCCATCGAATATGCAAAGAAATGTCGAGCTTGTCAAATCCATGCGGATTTCATCCATCAACCGTCGGAATTCCTTCATCCGACTGCTGCTTCCTGGCCTTTTGAAGCTTGGGGTATGGATATTATAGGTCCTATCAATCCTCCTTCTTCTAAGGGACATCGGTTTATATTAGCAATAACTGATTATTTCTCCAAGTGGGCCGAAGCTATACCTTTGGCTGAAGTCAAAACCAGCAGCGTCATCAACTTCGTCAAACATCACGTTATTTACAGGTTTGGTGTACCTCGACGAATCATTCACGACAATGGACCTCAGTTCATCAGTCAAAAGTTCACCAGGTTCTGTGACGATCATCGGATTGACAATGTCGCTTCTACAGCTTACAACCCGGCTGCTAATAGCTTGGCTGAAGCCTTCAACAAGACTATTATCAAGCTCCTTAAGAAGTTTGTGTCTACTAACAAACGAAACTGGAGTGAAAAGCTCGGAGAATGTCTATGGGCCTACCGTACTACGGTCCGCAACCCCACAGGCTGTACACCCTTCTCTCTGGTGTACGGTTGTGAAGCAGTTCTACCTCTGGAACTTCAAATTCCTTCCTTGAGAATTGCCATCGCTAATGAACTTACTACGGAGAACAATGATCTTCTTCGACTTCAAGAACTGGAGGCGCTCGACGAGAAGCAGCTATTGGATCAACAACATATTGAATTATATCAAGCCCGTATCTCGAAGACTTTTAACTGCAAAGTTAAAATCAGAGCCTTTCAGAAAGGAGAACTCGTTCTAACAGTCAGACGTCCTATGACTATGACTCACATGAGCAAAGGCAAGTTCGATGCGAAATGGGAAGGGCCTTATATCGTGAGTAAAGTCTTCTCAAATGGAGCCTATCAACTCACGGAGCTGGACAGTCGAGTGGCGATGATGCCTATCAATGGTAAATTCCTTAAAAAGTACTATGTATGAATGTAAAAGGGATTTCTTGTAAATATGACAAAACAGTTCATAAATAAATTTTGATTATATTTCATCATAAATGATGTTACATGATATCAAGGACGAGAATCACTATCGTCCTTCTTAAAGACAGGACGAGGACCACTACCGTCCTTTTCAAAAATATAGTCGGCAAAAGAGCCGAGGACATCCTTGCTCGATTTCACTAGAAACGCGCAAGCGGCCATCCTCATAGCCTCTTCTTCTTCAGTCCTCCCTGGCTCGACTAGGAAGTCCAAGATATTCCGTGGCGGCTTGGGTGCAGACGAACCTTCGCCCGCCTCCGTCTGCTTTGGTTGGGTTGGCTCGGCTGGACGTTCCTCAGCGACTTCTTCGACCTTCGGGATGATCATAGCCTTCTTGGATGCATCTCCAGACGACATTTTGTGTTACAGTTGAAACTGATCACTCCATCTAAATTTTTGTTCTATTTATAGGCAGAGATTCGTGAGACAGTCGATTACGCGAACCGAAGCGACGGATCCTTCATAACATTCATTCCATTCATCTGACGGTTTACCCGTTCATTCCATTTATTACGACGGTTCATCCGTTCATTCCATTCACCCGACGGTTCATCCGTTCATTCCATTCATCCGACGGTTCATCCGTTCACCTATTCACGCCATCCAATTGACGGTTCATCCGTTCATTCCGACGATTCAATTCGTTCATACATTCTGACGACTCATTCGTTCATCCATATCAACAACTTGTCACGTATTTATTACCTCTGATTAAGTTGTCTACTGAAATAATGATATTCAAAAAAGAAAAATTATATTCTGCCATGTCCACATTACCTCTCAGCAGATATAATGAATATAATTATTTTCTAAATCAAGAAATATATCATGTCCTGAACCTCTGAATATATTTTCTATCGCTATTATTTATATCCGTACTGGGATATGCAACAAATAATAGAGCCACAAAAATAGTGTCTTTTCATTGATCAAGATAAAAGACGTTATAAAAAGACATATCACAAAGGAGAAAATACAAAAGGTTTTCTTTCACTCAATCGGTGGGGTCATCAGATTAGCTATCTGCTGCTTCAAGGTTTGGAGTCGTTCTTCACGAGAATCCAGCACCCGTCTTCTAGCCTCCGCCATTCCAGATTCAGCGTTAAATGTTGGCAAGGTCACTAGTCGGCGAGCGATTTCATCTTGATGAAATTTGACAAACTCATTCTTCTCATGGGTCAAAATGTCCAGTTGCTGAACTGCAGCTTGATGCTGTGTGGTCTCTTCTTCAAGAGCAAGTTGAACGATTCTCAACTCTTCTTGAAGTCGAGCAAACTCTGCCTTCAGATCAGCAACCTTCTTCTCTTTCTCCCCAGCAGTAGATGCTACTATATCCATCTGAGAATCATACTCTGAAGACTTCGTGGCGAAAGTGTCCAAGAAAGTCTTGAAATCAGCTTTCGTGACCTCAGCTTCTCGAGTCATCCTTTCGAACTCGGCATTCACCAGTGGCTCTACCTCCCCTCGGTTAAGATCTTTGTAAATCTTGATTGATTCCTCCAGCTCATCCAGCACATGTTCAAGGTAAGCAGCCTGAGCTTCATCGCCTTGATCACGGATGCCGCCGATCAGATAAGAAGTTGGACTTCTGACAGTGATGAAACCAACGTTTTCTTTCTCCATTACCTTTTCTACCAAAGGTCCCAAGGAACTGAAGAAGAAATTGGTAAAAGAACCAACTACAAATTTATTGGTAGCTACTACACTAGGTGTAGCAGCTACTCCTACAGAAGCTTCAGCAGCAGATGCTTGTGAAGGCGGAAGTTCGGCTTCTTGAACATCGGCCTTAGCCTCTTTTAACAAAGGAGCCATTGTAGAGCTAGTTGCCCCTCCTAGATGTTCTTCTGCAGAACCAAGTAAATATCATCAGTTTGCTGTCACTAAGGACTATCAAAACAAGATCAAAATGAAGGCAAGCTTACCAAAACTGGGTTTAGAGACAAGATTGTCATTTAATGAAATAGGCTGGAGCCTCGCGGAAGTAGTTTCAGACATTACTGCCTGACTACTTCCCGCTTCGGAGCCGCCTGATAGATGACGGCTGCCGCTGGCTATCGTCTCTGTCTGCACTATGTCAGTGCATGCTGGAAGAATCGGAGAAGGTTGGATTTCTGCATGAATGAATGAAAGTTAAAACATCAGTCATTTGATCTATAAATGAAGATTATCAAAATCAGTCAATACCTCTTTGATCAGTGACAATAGCTTCCTCCGGTGCTACTTCATTAGCAGCACTCTTCTCTTAGGATGCATGGACAGCAGCATCCTCTTCCGGATTGTCATTAACATCCTCCACCGATGTTTCCTCGTCATCTGCCCCCTCCTCTCGTACTTCCTCATCATCACTTGCATCGACTGGATCTATGTCATGGAAGCCGAAATCACATCCATCCAGAGCCTCGATCAACAGTCGATCTTCTTCAGCACGACGCGATCTTGGTGTAGCTGGAAGATGAGCAGCTTCCATTGCAAGTGTAGGAGATGGCAATACTTCGACAGATGATTCCGACTCGTTGATTGGAGTCGGAGTTGCAGTCGTTTCTCTTGCTTCTGCAGCCTCATCTTTTGTCTCTGCAGCCTCTTCCCTTGTGTCTGCGACCTTGTCCCTTATCTCTGCACTGGTAGCTCCTTCTTGTATATCTGTCACCTGCTGAGGCTCAGGAGCAGGTGTAGGTGAAGGCATCATAACCCCGGCGGCAGCACTTATCAGGGCAGATGTATGGATAGATTTTGGGGGGAGTGGCCACTTTCTTTCTGAAAGCTATTTTCTTCCTGCGTAGAGGTTCTTCAGGGCTCTCTACGTCTGCAGCGTGTGTTTGTCTTTGGATGGAAGTCGGGGTCGTCACCTCTTCTCTGTGAGCCGACTCAGCCTGTTACCGAGACTGAGATCGAGTTGTGACCCTTTCCGAAGAGTCTACAGCAGTCTTCTTCTTAGAGACAGGAGAAGATGGTTCTTCTGCCTTCCTCTTCTTCTCCTTGATTGGAGATCTTGCAACTTTCAAAGAAACACGCAGCGGTTCGTAGACTTCTTCAGGGAAGTTGGCTTCCCTCGAAGCTTCTAGAGGCGCATCAGCCGGCTCGTGTTCTTCATCATTACCAGGAGGCAACAAAACATGTGCTCCTTTTCTAAATCGTGTCACCGTCGCAAAGTTGTCTGTTAAATTGAAATTCTCAGCAAAAGTATTTGCTGATGTATAAAAGATCGAATAAGTATACAGCATGCGCGGGCCACGGTCGTTCCTTGTCGGCATCGAGAACGTTGTCTTTGTGTCATGGGCATTGTAATAGGCCCAAGCCCGAGCTCCATCAATCAAATAACCTTTTCCTTGTAGGCATGTTATGGCATTGCCTACATGAAATTGGTCATAGCCGAATTGACGTGCAAAACGGCTTGGGAGATAAGGTTCAAGATAACATTCATCTTCGAACCGGTATACTAGATGTGATGGCCGAATCGTCCTCAGCCAGTCGAAGATGGTACGGCCCAGGGGTGGCACTCTCACCGAGTCGATCATGTTTGTCGGTACATATTCATAACCGACTGGAGGTGGAACACAGTAGAAGTTCCATCCTTTGCCCAGATTCAAGACTCGCCTGCAGTCTTTCAAAGTGGTATTGTCACCCCCAGTTTTCAAATTAGGGGTATTTTCGTCATTTTCAAGTTTTATAATTTTTTAGGAATTTTATTTGATTTTATATGATTTTTAGGGATTTGTTTGAGTTGGTTTGAATTTTATCCAATTTGGACTTAAGTTGGAGACCCATGTAGCCTGGACCCTAGTGGGACCCACATACTAGCTGGGTTTGGCCCACATACCATCCTAATTAGGCTAGAAACCATAAACCCTATTTTCATGGCTTAATTAGTCATTTTAGAGCTTAATTAGTTGATTAGAATTTGACCGAATCGAACCGAACCAAACCCGAACCGAACCCAAGTAAGTTTATTGGGTTGGGGGCCTAATGGGTCTCCACCCAAAACCCAATAGGGGCCCCCACATGGCCGGCCAAGAAAAGAGCCCCCCCCCCCCCCCCCCCCCCTTTTTCTTCTTCACTAAGTCACTCTTTCTCTCTCTCTCTAAAATTCCTTCTTCTTCCCAAAGTTCTTCCTTCAAGAAAACCTACTTTAGGTATGTAATTTATTCCCTATTTATTACTCTTCTCTATTTATTGTCTTCACAATTATTGTAGAGAAGAGGATTCTCTACACTTTGCCCTAGAATTTGTAGGATTTCCTAGAAATCTAGGTTAGAGATTTATTTGGGGGTTTTTCCATTAGAGGTGTAAATATATATGTATAAATATATATGTGTATGTATTTATTTATATGTATTTGTGTGTAGAGGATGAGAGTGGTGGTGGTGGTGTCATGAGAGAGTGGTGTGTGAGTGTGTGAGTGGTAGTGTGTGTGTGAGAGAGAGTGTGTGTGTGTGTCCATATATATATGTAAATAGATATATATATATATATTTATATGTGTGTGTGTATATATATATTTATATGTATTGTGTGTGTAGAGGATGAGAGTGGTGGTGTTGTGTGTGAGAGTGGTGGTGAGAGTGTGTGTTTGTGTGTGTGAGAGTGAGTGGGTGTTTGTGTGGTAGGGAGAGTGTGTGTGAGTGAATATATATTTACATATATATATCTATATGTGTGTGTGTCTATGTATATATATGTATATCTATATGTGTGTGTGTATATATGTATATATATAGATAGAGGGATGGATATTAGATTTTATATATAGGTGTATGTAGATATATATATATATATATATATAGATAGATATATAGATAGATAGGAGGATATATATATATATATATATATATATATATATATAGAGAGAGAGAGAGAGAGAGAGAGAGAGAGGAAGATGAGGAAGTAGAAGTAGAAGGAGAAGAAGAATAAGAAGCAGCAGCTGCAGTGGCAGGATGCAGCAGCAGCAGCAGCAATTCGCAGCAGCAGCAGCAGTGAAGGCAGTAGCAGCAGCTGCAGCATCATCCCCCCCCCCCCCCCCCCCCCCCCCCCCCCCCATTTTAGCCATTAACCCCTATTAAACCCCCCCTATATATATATATATATATATATATGTATATATATAGATAAGTATATATATGTATATAGGTAGATGTATATAGATTAAGAAGAATCAGTTTAGAAGAAGGAAAAGATAAGAGTAAGAAGAAGTTTAGAAGAAGTAGGAAGAGAAGATTAGAAGAGGAGGGAAAGGAGAATAGGGAAAAAAGGAAATTAGAAGAAGATAGGAAAAAGAATGAAAAGAAGATTAAGAAAGAGAAGAAATTAGAAAAGATTAGAAGGAGAGAGTAAGGAAGAGGTTAGAAGAAGAAGGGTTAGAGGAATAGGAAGATTAGGAAGAAAAGAGGAAGAATAGGATTTAGGGGAGTTTGAGTTAAGGAGTGAAATCGAGCTCCGAGTATCGGAACGCGATGAAACTTGGCGTAGGCCTAGATTATATGAATTAGATTTCGCGGGTAGGCTCCCGAGTGGAAATCGGGATCGTAGGGCGCCGGTATCGCGTTGTACCATTGCGTATCTTGAAATATTCAAGATATCGGCAATGGGCCGTAAAGTGGACTAGACGTTCACTCTACCTAGGTATTTTGGTAGGTAATGAACCTATAGGCTAGTATCATACTACCCTAGGGAGATCGGGTTAAAATACCAAGCGTAGGTAGGCTAACTTGATAATTGCCTAAGTTAGAATTTTACCTTTTTTAAGGGTAAAATAGGATATTGGCCTACGGCCAAGATTTGAGTTTCCGAGTCCAAGATGGACTCGGATATAGGTTGTAGAGGTTGGTAATGAGTAGAAATAGCTGCCTAGACCTAGTCTCGACCCCGGTTGACCACGGTTGACTTTTTGGACCAAAAGTCAACTATGGGTCAACACTTTACCAAATTTAGTCCCAAATTCCATTAAACTTGAGCAGTTGACCAAAAGTCAACTATTAGTCACCAGTGACCTAGAGTTGACCTAGAGTTGACCAGAGTTGACCCGTTGACCAAAAGTCAACGGTAAGCCAATTCTCGACCTAGTTTGATTCGGATGGATTTTCAATGTCCTCTCATGACCAAGTATGACCCAACTAGACTTGTCTTGACCTAATATGACTTTGTTAGGTCTAATATGACTTAGATTGACCCCGTACAATCTAGTTTGACCTTGTTTGACCTAGATTGACTTAGTTTGACGTGTCTTGACCTATTTTGACTCAGTGTGACTTAATTTCACTTCCAAACCATTATATTGATATAGTATTCTATCTATAGGTCCTCGAGGCACTGATCTTGGACTCAGTCGACTTATCCATCATAGTACAGGCGAGTACATTCTCTGATAATATTTCTGTTTTATGATATCGTCTTTGTTTCTAGTATTTAGTGTAGATTATCCTTGTTCTCTTGACACATTGTTCACACGAATTGATATTTGTCTGGATCCCGTCATAAGATGTTATTCCTCTTATATATGGTATACACTGGGCAAGTCTTCATTGTTTATTGTTCATTGTATAGATACGATTCCTGCGTAGGCTCACGACCTCCTCAGAGAATACGTATCATAGCGTGTCATGACTGGATCCACTATATTAGTCAGGGATGGGGGTGTTAGCGTAGATATGTGATCAATACCCCATAGTATTATATTGTATCCTCATTGTATCACTATAGTATTCTCATTGTATAGTGTTAATCATACACTCACGTATGATTAGCCAGGCCAAACATTGTATCAAGTTCTAAGTCGATCACATGTTGAAACTAATACTAAACTCACATAGATATAGTTTCAGATTGTTGTACATGATTTATACTGTTTTCCTGTTCTTACATTCAGATTACAGCCTTGACATGCCTTACCATGATTCATGTACACATTATTTACTTCATAGATTCTCTCTATTTACTGCTACATTTTCAATATCGTCTAACTAGAATTGTTATTTGAGATTTGTGCTCGTTCCATCCTGACTGGATATGTTGACAAAATTTTACAGATTGTGGCGAGGAGGATTGTCCTACCTACTACGGTCCGGTTGACGTAGTGGGCGTAGACTTGGAGACCTTGGTTCAGCAGGGCTTAGCTCCGCCTGACGAGCCTCTAGCTTAGTTTAGTTAGACTCGACATTTTGGACTGGACCTTGTCTCCAGCTGGCTACTTGTGTTATTATATTATATTTTGGATTGTATTAGAGACTTGGACTTAGACTTGTATATTATTTGTGTTTGGACTTGACAGGTTATATTTTATAGTCTTGTTGTCTTTATCTTTCAGTCTTTACTTATTATCTTAGAGTTGTGATTGAGTATTCATATATTATCATTGCTTGTCCTCCGTTCGGAGTTGACCATATTCTCGACAGGTTTTGATATTATATATAAACTGTTTAGAGTAGAAAACCTACAACATTCTACGCCGTTTTTACGGTGAGGGCTGGGCGTTGTCACGTGCACGTGCCCTTATAGCGGGTGCGGGTCGTGACAGGTATAGATCCACTTACATCCAGAAAATCTTCTTAGAAAACTGCCGCTCACTGCCCCCATAGCAGGATTCATTAAGGAAGGATGGTGTAGAAGCAGCCATCCAAACAGATATGTATACGGCAGTTCCAGCCTAGGAAAATGTCCCTTATCGCCTTTTCCTCGAATCATCGAATCAACGAAGAGACGGAGGCCGGCGTTCATCCTGCATGTCATTGCTGACAACAGATCCATCCGGTAGCCGAAAACTAGACGGATGGCAGCAAACAGTACACCGCGATGGAAGCGGTCAACTGCACTGGCCCCAGGAACGACATATCGTCGAAGCCAGTAAGTAAGGAAACCTGCCAGTTGGGCTTCCTTCGACATGGGCCTGTAACCCATCCTCATGTAGCTTTCGACGATGTCTCCTTTCTTGAAAGGAGGATACTGAAGATCATCCTCAATCTTGATATTCATATCGTTGTGCGTCTCCATCAACTCTATCACCTCGCTATTGCTAAGCGGTTTGAAAAAGTTGGGATTGCAGTTCTCATGTTCTTTGGTCTTCTTCTCAATAATATGGTTGAGGAAAAGATACGGCAACCATTTGGTCGAATAGCAAGTGCTAGCCGTGCCGCTCTTGTAGTATAGAGAACAAATCTTGTAATGGCAGAGTAGCTCTTCAAAAACATCTACCATACTGGCATTCTCCTGGCGCAGTCTGTCCAACTCATCAATTGTCGGGACAAACTCTTCATAGGGGATATCCTCCATCGACAGATTGGAGATGTACTTCATCTCATGCAAGGCTAATCCAATTTTCCCGCGCGGCGTCATGAAAGTTCCAGTCCTATAATTATATCTCTCCGCCAACGCAAGGAATAGATGTGGATTAGGGGGGAAGCCATAGACAGTGGCGTACACTGCCTGATACAGATCAATTTCTTTAAGCTGATCTTCAAACTGGACCAATATCCAATTGGCCACACAAATCCACCTTTTATTGTCCGGGTTCACAAGACCTGTCAACCGCAGATCTTGGTCCGGATACCTCCCTTCCACCTTCGCAAACTCATTTGCGAATATTGGAGTTCTTACTGGTAGCAGCAGAGAAGAATCTTCCGGCGGGATGCAACCGGGTTTTAGTCCTCTGAGTAGGAAGCTATGTCGCTCAGAAGAACTGTAGAATATATCTTTATGGTCTGGCCCCTTCTTAACACAGATATTACCCACTCGGGCCTGCTGCAGATGAGTTATGTCCCATTCCATTCTTCTGGGATAGCTTGCAAAAGCATATCTAAACAGAGGGAGACATCTGGAGATCTCTGTCAAATATATCGTCTTCTCGCCCCTTTGGAAGATTCTCTGCTCCATGCGAGGCCTTGGCTGAGAATTCTTGTCAAAAGCTTCACCAAACAAGAACAGAGATTTCTTATGGGTGACAGTGTCAGCAGTCTGAAGAGGTTGTCCGTTCATCAGACACAATAAAGTATCATTATCTTGCACCACCAAGACAGCTTGCCGGGATGACGGTAAAGCATATTGAGGAAAAGAGACATGTGAGAGATCCTCCTTGAATTCTGATTCAGACAGAGATCCTGCAAGAACCTCGTAGTTGGGATCTTCTCTGAGGTTAACTGCATCAATAAAGAGACAAAGATCAGTATGCACAAAAGAAATCAAAAACTTCTTCACAGTTCATCAAAATGTGCTGAGTGAAACAATCTATCAGATTGCGCCAGCACAGTCAACGTGCGCAAGACATCAGGTTGCGCCAGCCTACGTGCGCAAGACATCAGTTTGCGCTAGCACAACCGACTTGCGCAAAACGTCAGTTTGCGCATCAATGCGCGAATCGATGGATTGTGCTGAGCATTTTGTCAGCACTTTCCAACCGATTGCGCAAAGATACAGTTTTCATAAAAATAACAACTGTACATGCAACCGAAACCCTAAACAGGGTGGCGCAAATGGTTGAGAATACCATCAATCTCTAAAAAGAGAGAGGTATGAAGGTTCGAAAACATCAAAAACCCTAAAAAGGGTTTCGATCATGGTTCGTCATTCACCTCGAAGAGCTGGGTGACCCATCTCGTGACGAGATACTCGTGGTGCAACACGAGTCGAAGGTTCGGCAGGGGCCTTTCCCTTCTCAGTGGCCGATCGCTTGGGCGCCATTGATGTCGACGACGAGAGGAGAAGAAGAAGTCGGAGTAGGAGAGGAGTTTCTTTCTCTTGAGAAATCGAAAGCAAGTAAAGATTAAAATAATAGAAGATGAAGCTATTTATAGTTCTCTCACAGAAACGTAACAGTCGCCTCCGATTGCGCCGCGAAAGACGGAGCTAATTCCTCCAAACGCGCAACCAAAACGTAACTTGATTTTTAATTCAAAATTCAAAGTATTTCGAAACTTTGAATATTTTCAAATTTCGAAAACTTTGAAGGGGGTCTTGTGAGTCCTAAAAATCAAATTGCATCCATCAACTAGGCAGAGAAGTCTCATTTGCGCACCCTTCAATGAACTGAGCTGGAGACAGATTGCGCTACAAATCAAACGCGCGAGGCTGAACCGCGCTAACGACCGAGCGCGCTACGCTGACGTGGCAACGCCATCATTACCTGACAAGAAGATCAAATCTTCTGACAGCCTGACAGCCCGAAAAACGAGGAGTCTGTTCGTTTCTTGTGCAGCACGGTGCTCGAGAACAGCTGTATAGTCCAACATGAGCGCAGTCTGCCAGTCCGACCTCAGCGCAGTTTGACCAAGTCCGAATCCTAGCGCTATCCATTGACTAGAAGGGAGCACAGTCTGAAGCTAGCGCTATTCAAGTGGCGCAATCCATCAAACTTGTTGAAGATAACCGACATTTATTACGTGGCTTACATGCCATCAATTGCTCGCCACGTGGCAACCGCCTGCACACGACCAAGCGCATTTCAATCAAACAATGCCACGCGTCTGAGTACGGTTAGCCCACGATCGAGCAACTGCCCAATGGCCAGCGCGGTTTGCAGTCTGCGCAGTTTATCTCCAGCGCAATCCATTGTGCGCAATCCAGAATAACTACAAAATAGTTATTTCTAGAACTCTATAAATACAGTTTCAAGTTCTTCATTATGGAGGATCATTATTCAAGATCATCAGAGATCAGGAGTTCTTGTCCAAGTGCTGCTGCATTCTTCAGAGGCTATCGTCTTCAAAGTTCACATCGTCCAAGGGATAAAGCGATCGTCTTCAGATCGGATTCCTATAGTTGTACTTTCCCATAATTCATTGTACTCTTGTACTATTCTTTAAAATTTGTGAAATAAAAGACTTTTGTTTTTGCAAACAATGAGGTCTGGTTAACTCGCAGTTAAAGCATCTGGTAGCGAATAGACCAAAAGGAACTTGGATAGAGATTGTAAAAATGGGTTCGACTTTTTCTAATGTTAGAAAGGTGATGGCCATTAAATAAAGCATAATGGAAGAAAACGGCACTTGTAGCAACCACAAAAGTTGGAGACTAAGGATTCATTGTAAGCTCATCATCATCATCCAAGCATTCTATCAGTATCGGGTCGGTTATTGAGCATAAGAATGCTCCATAAAAAAATTGACACAGCTTTTTGATCTACTATCAGCCTGACCTTAATCCTTATATTTGTGCCAATTCTTTGTCAAGGTAGCTACAAGCATTAGAGGGTCATGCCATAAAACCTAGGTGGCCTCGGCAGGGATGTAGACCTACCTTTTTATTAGAAGATAATATTAGAGGACAAGTGGTGAATGCTTCATTGTTTATTCTTCAGCCCCAAGGCTGGTTTAAATAGAAGAAATACAATTAATGTCCATCCTTGAATCAAGGAGAACTTTATTACAATCAATATTCATCCTTGAATAAAGGAGAACTTTATGGAAAGAAAACTAAATAAAGATAGAAACATCTCTCTAATAATAACAAAATTTTCTCTAATAATAACTAATAATAAGAGGAAAGAGATTCAAGGATTCTCCAATACCCTCCCTCAAGTTGGTGCATAGATATCTATCATGTCCAACTTGCTTATCAAATGCTCAAAGACGGGTCTTGCCAAGCTTTTGGTTAAGATGTCCGCAGTTTGCTGACTAGAGGTCACAAATGGTAGACATATGATTCCAGTTTCTAATTTCTCTTTTATGAAGTGACGGTCAATCTCAATATGTTTGGTTCTATCATGTTGAACTGGGTTGTGGGCTATGCTTATGGCAGCTTTACTGTCAGAATATAACTTCAATGGGAGCTCAATTTTCATCTTAAGTTCCTCCATGACTCCTTGAATCCATAGTCCTTCACAAATACCCTGAGTCATAGCTCTGAACTCGGCTTCTGCACTGCTTCTTGCTACAACTCCTTGTTTTTTGCTTCTCCATGTCACAAGATTACCCCATACATAGGTACAATATCCAGAGGTTGATCTTTTGTCTGTTACTGAACCTGCCCAATCTGCATCAGTGAAGATAGACACATTTCTTTCACTAGTCTTCTTAAAAAATAAACCATTTCCGGGATTGGCCTTCAAGTATTTTCAGTATTCTATAAACTGCCTCAAGATGTTCCTCATAAGGAGAATGCATAAACTGACTCACTACACTGACTAAGAAGGCAATGTCAGGTCTAGTGTGGGACAAGTAAATTAGCTTACCCAGCAACCTCTGGTATCTTTCGGTGTCAACAGGAACATTTTCTTCTCCCCAAAGTTTTGCATTAGAATCCATGGGGATGTCGGCTGGTCGACAACTACTCATTCATGTTTCTTGCAATAGATCGAGAATATATTTCTGTTGTAAAACCACAATTCCTTTCTTTGATCGAGCAACCTCCATACCAAGAAAGTATTTCAAGGATCCTAAGTCCTTGATTTCAAAGTCTGTAGCAAGTCTCTCTTTTACTCTTCTCTTTTCAACTGTATCATTCCCAGTGAGGACAATATCATCTACATAAACAATCAAGGCAGCAAATTTTTCGCCAGAGGAGAATTTGGTGAATAAAGTGTGATCAGCTTGTCCTTGAGTGTACCCTTGGAACTTCATAGACTGAGTAAACCTTTCAAACCATGCTCTAGGAGATTGCTTCAAGCCATAAGAGACTTCTTCAACTTGCATACCTTTGATCCGAATTTGTCTTCAAAACCAGGAGGACTATGCATGTATACTTTTTCTTCTAGATCACCATTGAGGAAGGCATTTTTAACATCCAACTGATGTAGAGGCCAATCCAGGTTAGTCGCAAGAGATAAAAGTATTCTGATAGTATTCAATTTTGCAACAGGAGCAAATGTCTCTGAGTAATCTATGCCATAAGTTTGAGTGAAACCCTTAGCCACCAAGCGAGCCTTATACCTTTCAACTGACTCATCTGAATTGTACTTCACAGTAAACACCCACTTACATCCCACGGTCTTCTTACCAACTGGTAGTGTCATGACGCTCCAAGTTTTGTTCTTTTCAAGAGCTTTCATCTCCTCAAATACAGCTTCCCTCCACTTTGGAACTTCAAGAACATCATGTACATTCTTTGGAATCTCTACACTAGACAATTGGGAGGTGAAGACAGAAAAAGATGAAGACAAGTTTGAATATGATATAAAATCGGACATAGGATATTTAGGGCAAGACCTAACAGGTTTTCTAACTGCTATGGGATCATCTATATCAGGATACATGATACGACTCTCAGAAACAGAGATAGACTTAACTTTTTCTTTTCTGAGGTTGATTATTCTCCGGTTCAGATTCATGGCAGTGTTGAGATGTGGACACATCCTCTTCTTTATGGTTCTTTCTCACAAACATCTTTCCTTTCCAAGTCTTGTTTCCTACTTCAAACATGTCCCCTTTGGATGACAATTCATTTTGTGGCATTTCAATTAGTTCATCATTATTATCATCTTCAAAATTCTTATTGTTTTTTTCATGAGAAAGTGTAGGCTCGGATTCATCGAGTTCCTTACTCATAGTAGGAGTAGGTTCAGATAATAAATCATGGCCATTTTCTGTTGGTGCAGAATTACAAGTCTTAGAATTTTGTGATATAGGCAAGGACAAGTTATTTAAAAAACTTATGTTCTCAGTTTCAAATGAGCCTTCCTTTAAGTTTCCTCCTGAAGATAAGTATCATCAAAAAAAAAGGTTTGTTTTCAAAGAATGTGACATCCATAGTGACAAATATTTTCTTGTTTTTTGTATCAAAGCATTTATATCCCTTCTGGGTTGGAGAGTACCCTACAAAAACACATTTTATAGCACGTGGTTCGAGTTTGCTAATATTCTTATGTTCATGAACAAATGTTGTGCAACCAAAAAAAGTTAATGTCAAATCAGTTGAAACACGAGTAAAAGGAAAACATTCTTTGAAAACATGAATTGGAGTTTGAAAATTGAGAACTTTAGAGGACATTCTGTTAATTAAATATGCAGCAGTTAAAATTGCTTCACCCCACAAATAATTTGGTACTTTAAGAGTAAAGCTCTAGACATCTCCAATAAGTGTCTATTTTTTCTTTATGCAACTCCATTTTGTTGAGTATTTGGACATGAACTTTGATGCACAATTCCATTTTGAAGAAAAAAATCACCCAAAATTGTGTTAAAGTATTTCCTGCCATTGTCACTTCTAAAGACTTGAATAGTAGTCTGAAATTGAGTTTGCACCATTTTAAAAAAATCCTTTACAGCCTGACAAACATCGGATTTTCCCTTTAACAAGTACACCCAACATACTCTTGAATGATCATCTATAAATGTGATAAACCATTTTTTGTGAGAAAGTGTACTTGTACGATTAGGGCCCCAAACATCACTGTGAATAACAGAAAAAGTTTTGATGGTTTATAAGGCTGTATTGGAAAATGGGAACGATGATGTTTTGCAAATTCACATGCCTCACATTTAAACAAAGACAAATCTTTATTACGAAATAACTTATGAAACAAGTGTTTTAAATAGCGAAAACTAGGATGGCCTAATCGTAAATGCCATAATATAATGTTGTCATCATTATTTGAAATACGAAAAGACTCAAAGCAGGAACATATCAGTTTGGAAGGTAGTTGTGATTTAGATCCAATATCGAAGTAGTAGAGTCCTCCATTCTCCTTAGCACTGCCAATCATCTTCCCCGAATTCAAATCCTGAAAGATACAGTGAGAACCGAAAAATATAGTTTGACAGTTTTTTTTCTTGGGCTAATTTACTGACAGACATTAGGCTATAAGATAGATTTGGAACATGAAGGACATCTTTAAGAGTCAACATCGGGGACAATACAACTGAACCTTACCTGCAATGGCTGAAAAAGAGCCATCTGCGACTTTTATTTTTTGATTCCCTGCAGAGGGACTATATGAAGAAAACAGAGTAGACTCACTTGTCATGTGATCGGTTGTACCTGAATCTACTATCCAAGTGTGGTTGGGACTGACACTAAGAAGAGCAAAATTACCTTTTTGTGCTATAGAGCAAGAAAGATTTTGAGATTCGAGAAGTTTGAACAGTTTGTCTAGTTGTTCCGTCGTGAGTGAAAGCTGAGTTGAAGAAGATTGCTGCCCTTGATCTGAATTACTAGCCTGGAAAGCACGACCCTCATTACCACATTTCTTCTTCCAGTTCGGAGGCTTGCCATGGAGCTTCCAACATGTTTCACGCGTATGCCATGCGCGTTTGCAGTGATCACACCAAGGTTTGTCTGACTTCTTACTTTCATTGAAGTTGCCGTCTCCGAAAGAACTTTCGTCTCCATTGTCGCCGTCGTCGCCACATCCAGTATCGCCGCTAGTACCGCGACCAGCGCCACCACCATCGCCATGGCCTGTTGCGCCGTTCCCGCGGCCTGCTCCGCCTTCTGTCGTGGAGGAGTTGTCGTTGTTTGTTGAGCCGGTGAAGGCTTGCCGCCATCTATTGGAATCGGCCATTGAGAGCCTAATTGGGTTGGAGAAACGGGTTTAAAAAAACTTTACAAACCCTATATTTGGGAACATGGCTCTGATACCATATTAGAAGACAATATTAAAGGACAAGTGGTGAATGCTTCATTGTTTATTCTTCAGCCCCAAGGCTGGTTTAAATAGAAGAAATGCAATTAATGTCCATCCTTGAATCAAGGAGAACTTTATTACAATCGATATTCATCCTTGAATAAAGGAGAACTTTATGGAAAGAAAACTAAATGAAGATAGAAACATCTCTCTAATAATAACAAAATCTTCTCTAATAATAACTAATAATAAGAGGAGAGAGATTCAAGGGATTCTCCAACACTTTTTGACATGCAGTTTAAGCTCATGCAACCAATGAGCACCCTCCCTCCAAGTTCTCCTAAACTATAAAGAGTCTAGAGGAAGAGGTAATATACTAATAGGATACAATTTTCTATAGAAAATTGCATTCATCGCTATGACACGTAAGCCAATTAGTGAAAGGAATGACAGTCCTATAAATTCGGACCAACTTTGTAAATATCAACAGTATGAAAGCGATACCTAACTGCTGAAACTACTTAAACCAAACAATTCAAACCCGTCAAAAAAAACCTAAACTACAATCAGCTACTCATAGGAAGGGTCTAGAATCGAGTTTTGAATTAATTCAGAGAAAGTTGTCATCAATAACAAAACCTCGATAAAATTTAAAACTTCTATATCATAGGCGCATGTTTTGCGCAATTTATCAATGTTATTCCACTATTTTGTTCTTTCCACTTACGTCGACTTCCAAAAGTAAATCTTGTACTTCTAGTCCTATCCTAAAGTTAGCAAAAAAATAAAAGAGTTTAGCCTGCTTGACACTAAAGTACCCCTTGGTCTTGAGTATAGATATACCCCAAAAAAAACACAAATTTGCATTCGGCTTCTTATGCCCCTGCAGTATCGTGTCGGGTTGGGAATGTATCAGACACGACACAGACTCCAACATACACTAGGACACGTCCCACAGCCACGTCAATGCCGTATCCGTGTCCGTATCATATTCGTGTCAACTTATATTATAACGAAAAGGGGAGCAAATTGTGTTCTTTTTCTTTTGCCCAATTGTACCAATCCCACCTTTTTCCCAATTTCAGTAATCTAAGCATGCATTTTATAACCAAACAACATATAATTTTTTACTTCATGGGTCATCGATGATCAATACCATCTTCTCAAAAGTAACAAATTTTCACAGAATTTAAATATAAAAAATAGATAATTCTTTATTAAAGTTCAACTATGGCACTCTGTAACCAAACAAAATCGAATTTTTACTTTACGGTCACTGACGATCAATACCATCTTCTCAAAACTGAGAAAATTTTCACTCAAAAAAAAAAGAAGTAATTTTGGATTAAAGAACTCACATTTTCTGGACCTTCTCCCGCATGTAGATCCGATTGGCGTCGCTGAACTAGACCCAGAAACCGCAGGAACTGATAAAACCGAGAGAATCAGTAGGAACCCGAGAAACCATAGTTTGATCAACGCAGACGAATCCATCGTGCTTGGAATTGTGTTTGAATTTTCTTTCATATTTCGTATAAATTGTGGTTTTTTTTCCAGATTTTCGGATAAACAAATGGAACATTTCGTGACCATTTTCTTTAAGGCCTCGTTTGGTTCGCGGAATGGAAGGGAAAGGAAATCAATTCCTTGTCATTTCCTTTCCTTTGGGAAACTTTAATTCCCATTGATTTTCCTTTCCGATGTTTGGCAATGCCAAGGAATTTGGAAAGGAAAGTGAATACTTAAATGTGGGAAAGTGATTCCTTGCTTGGATGGATGGAATCACTTTTCCCCCTAATTTTCCTTCTATTGGGAATCACTTTCCTTTCTTCCTCAATTCCTTGGACACCCAAACATAGGAAAGTAATCACTTTCCTTTCCCAACCCGGAGATTCCGCGAACCAAACGAGGCCTAAGGGTCTGCTTGGATTGACGAAAAAAAAGAGAGAAATTTTGAGTGGCACCCCACTTTTGTTTACCATATTTACAGTGCACCCCACAAGTTTACAATAATGTAAGGTACCCCCACTTTTGACGGTTTCCGTCCCCAACTTACGGTCAACCCCTTTGACCATTTTTTTTACCAAAATACCCCTGTCTTTCAGTCCGTAAAGTCTTCCCAGCTCTCCACGATGCGCACCAGCTGGTCGACGACCGCCTTGGCCGCGGGGGAATTGGGCTTGAAGGCCAGGCGGCGGAGCTCGGTCTCCCTCTCGGCCACGCGAGCGATCCCCATGAGGGCCATCACGGAGTTGTACCGGACCTCGTCCGCCCCCTTCTTCAGGAGGACGGCGAAGCAGAGGAGGGCCTTGGAGTCGGTGATGCTCTTGCACACGCCGACGTTCCCCTTGGCGAGCTGCCACAGGGAATTGGCGGCCATGGCCATGGTCCTCGAACTCCCGCCTCTTGATGCTGGCTCCAGAGAGGTACTGGTGGTTCTGCTGGCTGCTTTCTCCTTATGAAAAAACACCACTCGAGCTTCTTCTTCATTCCATTCGACCATTAATCTCTCTCTCTCTCTCTCTCTCTCTCTCTCTCTCTCTCTCTGAGACTTTTGTGGCATTAATGTCGACTACTACTCAAACTCAAACAACAGTAAGTTGTAGAATAGATCGATATAAGCTATGGCTATGGCTATATGGAAAATTAAGGGGATAATTAATTAATTTGTAATGGTTTTGTAATTTACAGGGCGGCGCGGGGACCTGGCGGCCATGGTCAGCTGCACGACGCTGTGCATCTTGTTCTTGTTGGCGTCGTCGTGGAGCGGGTGCTTCACCAGGAGGAGCTGCTGCTCCGTGGTGGGGTCGGCGGCGGGAGCGGCTGTCACGCCCCAGAACCAGAATACTGGAGAGCGGGGGCAGACATAGCCAGCTACGTATAACAGAATGGACCGCTATACGGTCACGGCTGTCTAGATATGTGAGGGTTTCACTACAATCCATCAGTCTCTTAAGGTCATCAAATAGCCTATTGTCTCAATCTCAACCAACTAATAATAATTACAAGATGTCAGACCACCAAATACACAATAGTAAGGCGTCCCATACATTATATATTCGGAATGATCATGAAGCTAGTCGTTACAAAATGTGAGGACTAACAAGAGTTCAGTCATACATGATCAACCCTCCCCCCCCCCGGGGGCTTGTCAATCATGTCACAGCCCGTAGGCAGAGAGTAAGTAAGTACAATCGAGCTAACACTTGCTCGTCGGCTAAACGCCCCAAAAGAATAATTTACAATATTACAGTGGGAGAACAAAAAG
Source organism: Iris pallida (assembly GCA_029216955.1). Lineage (NCBI taxonomy): Eukaryota > Viridiplantae > Streptophyta > Magnoliopsida > Asparagales > Iridaceae > Iris > Iris pallida. Next base: position 17,352,889 of record JANAVB010003000.1, on the reverse strand, counting down.
AAACCCACTCGATGCCCTGGTTACGCCTGGTGACCACCATCGGGCTGGAAAGCGGGAAGATCCTTTGCTGCTGCTCCGGTATCTGGCCATACAAAACCAGCTGGGTCAGACCCCAGAAAGAGCAAGTGCCACAAAGGAGGCTTCACTTAAGAACTAAAACCAACAAATCATTAGCATTCAACATGTAAGAAAACAATAAGTAACACAGATTGAGGTTTGTACACTACCAATGCACTTGCCCCAATCAGAGAAAATAATTAAGAGAAGCATTATTGACATAAAAGAACTGGAGAATCGTGCTAAATAACATATAGCTGGACAATATATGAAGAGAAGACGAATGTACTATTCCGGAAGCCAGGTTACAATCCTTAAACCAAACAAGGACCGAGATTGTAACCCTTCGCCTGAACAGAACTTAGTCTCTGATCATTTATTGCTAAAGGTGCCAATCATTAACGTGAAAGGAGGGAGTACAATGATAAAAGTGACAATGAAGAGTGCAATATGCTAGAGTGACAATGGAGTACAATCGTTATAGTAACAATCTGGAGTGACAATCATTCAATCATTCTGGTGCAATCTTGCAATCAATCACTTCTAGACAATACTATACTGGACTAGACTCCATCCAGGCAATCACGGCCAATCATTGCCTACGGCTTTCTACATTAACTAACTAGGGTTATCACAATCCTAGTTACTAGCAAGATGCAATGAGATGCTCCAAGTAGTCACAGGCCCTGCAGCTATCCAGGTTATCCAGGCAGTTATAGTGACAATCTGGAGAGAGTGACAATAGAGTTCAATCATTTAAGTGACAATCAAGAGTGCCTCACATAACAGTGGGCTGAAAATGTGTCCTACTCGTCGGCAGGCTACAAGTCCAAACATTTGCGGCCGGGATAACGGGATCGCCTGTAACTGGGGAACATCTCTCCATGTCTAGTGAATTATACTAGTCATTAACCTTAGTCCATTTCAGTAGGTACTCCTGACCGTGGTACTCAGGAGTCCCCTCCTAGACATGATGCAAGACAGGACTGGATTATTTGTACAAGCACAATCGCCCACGGTGTCTGGATTAATTATACAGGTCGTGTCATGTCAGGTAGCCGTCGCAACAGCTATTCGGGATAATCATGTCAGGTTTATCATATCAAGTGTACTAGTCAGGAGTACGCCACGACGGGCCACTATCAGGTCATGTCAGGTTATTATATCAGGAGTGCACCACTACGGGTCACTATCACGTCATGCTCAATTATCAATTTCAAACATATCAAATGAATTCATGATTTTTAAGTTCAGGACAAAAGGCGTAAGGATATAAAATGGACGTAAAAATATACATTAAGGGGTAAATGTGTACTCAAGTTATACTGAAGTTACAAGATAAATATAACATTAATAATCGAATGCAAATAATAAGACAAGGCTCGGAAAAGACTCCATGCGGCTCAGGAATCCGAGTCCATACGGCTCAGGGAATGAGCATGGTTCTATGCGGTTCAGGGAGTCCTAGCCTTATGCGGCTGAAGGGGGAATCGGACTTATGCGGCTGAGACATCACATCTCATGCGGCTCAGGGTGACGGGTCTCATGCGGCTCAGAGAACGAGCCTCATGCGGCTGGGTCCAAGCAAGGGTCATGCGGCTCAGGACGGGTCAGGGTGCATGCGGCCCGAGATGATACGGGTTCATGCGGCTCAGGAATGTGGTGCTTATGCGGCCAGCGGGAGATGGGTCATATGCGGCCGGGAGAGACTAGTCCTTATGCGGCCGGGAGAGACTAGTCCTTATGCGGCTGGAAACGAGTAGTCCCATGCGGCTCAGGAAATGAAGGAACTCATGCGGCTGGGAACTCAGAAGTCCATGCGGTCAAGATAACAGGGACTCATGCGGCTCAGTCTGAGCAAGGCTATGCGGCTGGATCCAAGTCAAGTCTCATATGGCTGGGAAAAGACTTGCCGCATGATTGTTCATGCGGTCAAGTACTCAAGAAGTCTTATACGGCTGGGAAATTCCATGCTGCCAGTAGAACTCGCCGCATAGAGTTATGCGGCTGAGTCCATGCGGCCAGACTGTTCTTCTTCTCCAAGTTTTCTGAGAAGAAGAGCTAAGCAACCATAGCTTCCAAGCAACGTAAAACTTCCATCCAGAGCCCAAATCCGAACTTCCATAGGTCAAAATGGGGTAGAACGAAATGCTCTACAACATGGAACCATCAAAACTTGGAAATAACAAGATTAAGTAGATCAAAACCCAAGAAATCCGAAAATAATGTAAACATAGATCTACAAGAATCTAGCCATGGAAAGTGAAAATGCCAAGTTCTAAAGTAAGTTAGAATGCTGTAAGGAAGAGGATGGAGCAATAAAATTGGAGTTCCCCCATGAAGCAAGATGCACTTGCCTAGCTCTCTCTCTCTTGGTAGGTGCAGGAGTTAATGGTGGAGAAGAAGAAGATATTAATGAAGAGAGAGAAGGAGAAAATGGTAATAAATACTATGGGTGGTGGTAGGTAGGGGGTTCACCCCTTGGTTCATAATGAACCAAGAGCAATCCTAAACCGAACCAAGCCAACCCAAACCAAGAATAAACCAAGCCAAGATAAACCAAGGTGAATCAAGTCAAGGCCAATAAACTCTCACTCTTAGCAATTTAAACCAAATGAATCATGAAATAAACCAAGCTTCACTAATCCAATGAACCATTAAAACCAATTAAACTATTAATGCCAATAAAACCAAGCTAATGCAAAATAAACCAAGATAACTAATCATGATTAAAATAAAATATGGGTCCAAAACACGTATACGTACACTAAATACATATCACGAATTTGGGACATTACATCGGCAGCGGACGAGGGAGCGGGTGCGGCGGCGGATGATGTTGTTCTGCGCGAAGACGTCCTGGCACTTGGGGTGGTCGGGGAGGGGGGTCGGCGAGGTCGGGGAGGGGGGCGACGAGGTCGGCGAGGTCGGGGAGGGGGGCAGCGAGGTCGGGGAGGTCGGGGAGGGGGGCCAGCAAGGTCGGGGACGGGACGGCAGCGGCGAAGGGGGACGAGAGACACGGTGAAGAAGACAACAGGTCGAGGGTATTTTTGTCAAAAAATTTGGGTCAATCCAGTTGACCGTCCATATTGGACGAAAAACGTCAAAAGTGGAGGGTATTTTACATTGTTGTAAACTTGTGGGGTACACTGTAAATATGGTAAATAAAAGTGGGGTTCCACTCAAAATTTCTCAAAAAAAAATATAAGCAGGCTTAAGTGGGGTTAACGAGGGAGAGTTAAGCAATGGGTAGTAGAGTCAATTCATAGAATCTTATTTAAATTAGAGAAAGAGTTAAGTGGGAGGTGTTTAATAATTCTTACTTGGATTGGAGGTTTTAAGTGAGAGGGTGATTAATAAAAATATGATAGTTACCAAAATAATCTTATTACATATGTCATGAAATTAAATTTGATTGAAATTTTAATTAGAACTTGACAAAATATCTTCACAAATTAAGATGCTACAGATTAACATTTAACATGTTGAGAACAAGAAAAAATAGAGAAAAAAATTATGATATTTTATAAACAAATAAGGGACATTTATGACTTTTTAAACAAAATTTCTCAATCACCCTCGTTAAACCTCCGATTTGGGAAATGGACAAAAGAGGGTGAAATAAACCCTCACTTAACCCTCTATAACCCTCCCTCCTAAACCTCCACCCTCAAACCAAGCATGATTTTATTTTGAGAAAATTTGAGTGGCACCCCACTTTTGTTACGCTTATTTAAGGTGCACCCCACATGTTTACATGAATGTATGACACCCCCCACTTTCAACGTTTTCCGTCCAAGACTAACAGTTGATCGCTTTGACCAATTTTTTTGGACGAAAATATCCACCTGTCTGTTGTCCTCTTCCCCGCGTCAACTGTCCGTCTCCCCCCGCCGTGCTCGGCTCCCCTCCACGGCGTCGTCGCACCCCCCCTCCCCGACACTCGTCGCACCCTCCCCTCCCCCGGCCATCACCACCACCACCACCATCACCACCATCATCAACCATCATCACCACCACCGACCCCCTTCCCCCCCTCCCGCTCCGCCCCCATCCCCCCTCCCGCTCCGCTCCCCTACCCCCCACCACCACCGCATCACCATCATCACCAGCAGCAGCAGCCGCAGCAGCGGCGGTGGGGACTAGGGGGGCGGAGCGGGAGGGGGGGTCGGATCGGGAGGGGGGGAGGGGGTCGGTGGTGGTGATGATGGTTGATGATGGTGGTGGTGGTGGTGATGGCCGGGGGGGGGGTGCGGCGAGGTCGGGGAGTGGGAGGGTTGGGGAGGGGGGTGGCGACGCCGTGGAAGGGGGCCGAACACGGCGGGGGGCAGCCACGTGTGACGGGGAGGGGGGACACACAAAAGGAGACGAGTGCATTTTCATCCAAAAAAATTGGTCAAAGCGGTCAACTGTTAGTCTTGGACGAAAAACGTTGAAAGTGGGGGGTATCATACATTCATGTAAACATGTGGGGTGCACCTTAAATATATAAGCGTAACAAAAGTGGGGTGTCACTCAAATTTTCTCTTTTATTTTTCTCTCACTTAACTTTCTCTCACTTAACCCTCTTAACCCTCAATCCAAGCAGACCCTAAAGGACTATACAAGTTTTCGAGTCCCCACACTATGTCAAGTTAAGGGCTTTCGCTGGAGGACTTATCTTGAACTTCTTTTGGGCTCTATTAGAATTTCTAAGTTTCTAGAATTTTTAGAATTTTTTAATCATGTAAATATTATGTCTAAAAGTTGTTTTTTCTAAAGGTTGTGGTAAGGTCGTGTGGGAGTATTTTTTTGAAACTATCCAAGAAGTATATAGTAAAAAGAATTTAACATTTTAATCTCTCTCTATTGTTCAATATTTTTATTTTCGCGTTAACGATCTAGCTAAGTATTTGGAGAATATTTGTACTCTGTATCATGCACACAAGAAGGTTTAGATAAAATTTCCCTATTAAGTACATAACAATAAGCTCTACGGTCAGGCCACAAGTTTGAAATAGTTACTTGTGAGTCATAACATACTATAGTGCTGATGCAACTAAAAGACTGTCAAGAAAAACAATTACAGTTCTCTGTATTTAGATAAGAAAAAGTTCATATGGACCGAGGAAGGAGACCACAACTAAAACCAAGACACCATCTATCACCTTCTCTATTGGATATTTTCGGACAAAAGGTAGGAGCAATGGAAAGCTAACACGTGGCACCGTTGTTTAGATAATTCACAAAGAAACACTTTAAGGGTCTGATTGAATGCAGGTAACTGTATTACAATTGGTAGTTTTTTGCCACTTTTGCTGCAAGTTAGGATTGCAACTAGAGAATCTCTGACAGTTTCAGAGACGGTCCCCCATTCTCTTTCCCATTCCACTCCCACCAAAAAACAGTTCTCGGCTGAAACTATTTTTTTTTTTTCCATTTTCAACAACCATCCAAATAAGCAACTTTTTTTTCTCTACTTGCAGAAGACAAAAAGTTATCTATCCAAACACATTTTAAAAAGTGTCACTTACTACAAGTATACTACAATTCAACATATTGTAAGTGTTATTTTTACACTTTTAAAAGTTATTTGTATCCAAATAGTTTCCTAGCGAAGAGAGAGAGAGAGAGAGAGAGAGAGCGCAACACACATCACTCGTGATAGCAATTACGCGGTGTTCAAGTGGGCCCTCCCCTCCCCCATGTGATTTGGCAATATGGAGACGTGATGTGGGGACACCAAAGTTATGTTGCACGCGTTGGTCTTTTTCGATCATGTTGTATGTACTTAGCCATTGCTAACTGGTCTCCAACACTATTGCAGCTGTCCGTGTTGGCTTGGCTGGCTCGTAGACAAAAAGTGAGTGACCATCATGCAAATCATATTTTGTATAGATCCATCACCTTCACAGCTGGGTGCAGCTGCATGAGGTTTCTTCTGCAATGGCTGCCAGTGAAGATTACTAGCTGGAGCTGGCTGGTGTGCCCAAAGCCCGGATGTGATGTGAGGATCTAATTCTAGAACGAAGGTCAAAATTTTGAACTAATGTTGGTTGGTGGCAGAGACTTGAACAGTAAACAAAAAAACAAAAAAAAAAATCAATGGTGACTTGAATAATAATAGAAAAAAAAAAGGAATCCAACTATGGGGTGAGTATTATTCGATTTTGGATCGAAAACCGAATTGAACCGAGTCGAATAAGAGATTCGGTTCGGTTAAAAAAAAATCGGTTCGATTTCGATTTTTGGTTTCGATCCAAAATCGAAAACCGAATAAAAAAATTATATATATATATATATATATATATATATATATATATATATATATATATATATATATATATATATATATATATATATATGTGTGTACTAAATATATACATGTATATACTATAGGTATATACTAAATATATCTAGGTATATTTAGTTACTATATATACTAAAAAAAAGTGCAAATAAACAGAAAAAATAAATAAACCGAAAATCGAACCGATTTAATTTGGTTCGGTTTAATTCGGTTATGGATAAATTTGATTCGGTTTCAGTTTTGCTTATTCGATTTTTGGTCGAATTCAATTTTCGGTTATTTGATTCAGTTGGAACCGAATTAACCGAATGCTGACCCCTAAATCCAGCTTAAGACCTAAGGAACATGCAGTAAAAATTTAAGATAAAAACCTTAACCAACTAAATTACACCGTTTATGTGATCAATAATATATACTAGTGTTCTCAGCACAACTACTGTGTGCACAATGAAAAAGGTTGGCAGTTTATAGTGATAGAAGAGAAGAATGGTGAAAATGGGGCTTATTCAGTCATCCGAAAATCGTTGTTGTGTTCGAGTCACTATTGTTTAGTGTCATTTTTGTGTCGGAAAAGCATACATATTTACCAAAACCAATATATTAATTTTGTTCAAGAAATAATACCAAGATTATAGGGTGAAGAATGACCAATAAAAAAACTTACAAAAATGAACAAATAAATCCTTACACAACATCAGTCAATTTTACCTGGATAATTACAAAAAAAATCACCAAAATTTTTATAAAAAAAAAATCCAAACATCAAAATAACCACCAGATAATCAGAAAAAAAAAATTCCAAAAAGGAAGAAGAAATCAAGAAGAACTAGATTACTGACACTACAAAGATATTCCAAAATAACTATGACATTCATGCGGTAACCACGATGCATAGTGTCGTTGTATTAATGTTCAACTTTTTTAAGTAGGTCAAAAAATAAAATATCATAATCCATAAAATTCGAGTTTACAATTTTTTTTATGTCATGTAATTACAACATAAAAGAATAAAATTAAAAATCACAGAAAGCCAACTCAACAATCTAGAGTCTCGATTCTCCAATATAAGTACACTACTAAAATAACCCCTTTTAGCGACGTCAGAATACGTCGCTAAAAAAGGAAAATCCGTCGCTAATTTCTATTAGCGACGTATTTAGCGACGAAAATTGGATGTCGCGTATAGGCTTGTCGTAGATTACAATTTCGTCGCAATTCGTCGCTATTTGCGACGTCACGTTTAGTGTCGCTAGACGTCGCAACATTAGCGACAGATAGCGACGTCATCATACGTCGCCACTATAGCGACGTAGGGCGACCACTTAGCGACGCCGCCAACTTTATATATGATGACATGGCATGGCAGCCACGTCAGCATTTTAGCGACGCCTAGCGACAACTTTAGCGACGTCAGCTCTCAGGTGGTCATATGCAACGTCAGCAGTATAGCGACGTTACGTCACTATTTGGCGACGTATAGCGACGTGTACTATACGTCGCAAAACGTCGCAAAACGTCGCTATACGTCGCAGATGTTATAAAAAAATTAAAAAAATATAATTGGTATTTTTGTTATGCTGTGTGTCTGTGTTTACAGTATGTGTGAAGTGCAGTATTCGAACCATCGACAGTTTCGCTTACTATTCTATGTTTTATCTTGGATAGAAAGAGCAACAGTTCAGGGTGCACTTTTCAGAGCTTCCTCTTCACGTCCTTCACCTTCTCGGGATCCTTTACGACGTCCCGAGAAAGTGAAGGACGTGAAAATGAAGCTCTCAGAAGTACACCCTGAACTGTTGCTCTTTCTATCCAAGATAAAACATACAACAGTAATCGAAACTGTCGATGGTTCCGAACACTGCATTTCACATTCACTGTAAACACAGACACACATCATCACAAAAATACACATTATATTTTTTTTAAAATTTGGGCAGCACCTCCTTTGTATATCAGATCATCGCTTATAACCCAGCGTAGGTATATTTGTCATCCCCGTCGCAGATATCATCACAATTAACAGTCTCCCATCATAACAGTCTATAACTAATAGATGAATAACAGTCTCCCATCATAACAGTCTACAACTAAATATCATACATGTACTCAATAAAAATACCAACAAATTAAATATCACTAACATACATGTCCAACAAACATACATGTCCAACAGAGTCAAATAATATTCAAAATCAGTGTACAGAACGGTGAATGGGCCCATAGGACCAATAAATACAAAGATGATAAAAAAAATCTACTGGATCACTGAGAACCCCTGCCGTGCATCTGGGATAGCATGTACTCATACTGCTCCTGTGTGAGCTGCACCGTAGGGGCAGTAGGAGGCAGTACAATGTCTGGAGTCGGCGCCGTCGATGGACCGGGAGGACGTATCTGCTCCAGCTCTCGCAGTCGCTTACCATAAACAGCAAGGGTACTCACCACCCTCTCAGTACTCGCCTCAAGCGAAGCCGATACCTGAGTGAGTGAGGCAGACATGCTCCTCTGCGATCCCTCCAGCTCGACCTGTCTACGCTCTGTGCACTGCGTAGACTCGGTGAGCATGTGCAAGCTGGCAGCTGTAGCCTGCTGCAGACTCATCAGCTCCTGTATACTGCACTTGACCGCATCAAATCGTCCGGTGACGATCGGAGGGTCGGATCGTCGCTCGACCGTATCAGAAATCTGCTATTGCAACTCGCGACGTAGCTCCTCGATCTGACGACGAATATCCTGAGCTCGTGACGACGCCTGCGAAGCCGGAGACTGCGCACTGACAGAGGGGGCCCGGGATGACTCCGAAGCCAAATACGCGCCGTAGGATCCCGTACCGTAGTACGTACCCTTCTGAAGACCGCCAACGACGGTCATCCAGAGGTCGTCCGACGATGGAGCTATAGGCGGCTGGGAGGAAGTACCAGCCCCTCCCTCTGCTGGCGCACTAGCAGCAGCAGCCGCCTCCTCCTGTAGCCGAACAAACTCGGCCTAGAACATGTTTGCTAACGTGTAAGTGTTTGCTAAAGTCTATATTGATATCTATTTTTCTGTTTTCTAAATTATAGTAAATTAATATAAAGAATAGAACGTACATATGCCTGCGTCGCCCTCTCGTCAATGAACTCCCCAGCCCTCCGATGGGTGACCAGGAAGACGGTCACCATGTTCGGGTCCTCACCCTTTTTTACCTGTTAAAATATATTATCTACTATTAGTATTAAACATTCTATCGAACTATATATAAATTAATGTCCATCATAGGAAACGTACCAGACGACGAAAATGTTCCGTCATCGAAATAGAGCCACCACACCACTTACCGGCGCTCGACCACGCCACCTTGGCCTTGTCAGACCGCTCCTGGTACCCGGGCTCGCTGAATCTAGCCTTCATCGCAGTTCACTGCTCTGGCGTGATCTAACCATGGATCGGCTGTCCGGAGCGATCACGAGACTTCTGGTCGTGGATCGCATCACGGATGAGGTTGGCTGCGACGGCAGAAAATTGGCCCTCGATCTTCGCCGCCCGGTGTGATGGATAGAAATAGGTCCTCTACAAGAAGTAAAATAGAAAAGTTGTATAATATACACAAATGATTATTAAAATTTAAAAATAAATAAATTTTTTACCTTGAAGTGGGCGAACCAAAAGGCCTTCATATCTGCGGGAGCATCTGAGTAGTTAATCCAAGGCCCACCATAGTTCTGCCTCAGAAATACTCCCAGCTGTCTCTGTACTGCAGAAGGCCGATATCTATACAATAATAATTTTCATGAATATATATATACATATAATCATTTGAGAAATATATATTAATTAATTAACTTACTTCGTAGGTCCGTCCGTCCAAATCTCCATATGCGTCTCGCCCGGGGGAGCGCATGGAGGGTCGCTCTCACCTCCTGCCTGGGCAGGATCAGTCTGATCGTCGTCCTCCATATGCTCGGCGTCGGCTCCCCCCATGGAGCCGTCGGCAAGATGAATGCTGGACAGGGGATCAGGGATGCTGGATGCGGGATCAGGAAGGCTAGACGACGAGGAAGGAGTCGCCAACCTGCTGGAACTGCCATGTCCCGGTAATGGACCGGGAACAGAACGGTACAATGGCGTACTCGGAGATGAGGATGAGGGTACGGAATCTCCATCCCCAGCCCGAGGCTGACGGGACTGCCTAATATAAAATCCTCCGCATCGTCCAGATGGTCTAGTCATACCTGATAATAACATATGACAATAAAACAAAAAAAACATATTTATATGTTAGACATCACAGATTTTTGAAAAATATCATAGTCACAGATAAAAGTGTCCATAAAGTGTTACTGAAGTATCACAGATTTATATGATAGAAGTGTCAATAAAGTGTCAAATATGATGATAAAACAAACGTACAAATTTAATCATCTTCTAAAAATTCATCTAGTTCGTTTAGCTCATCTACTTCTTCTTCTTCTTCTTCTTCTTCTTCTTCCTCTACATCTTCACTTTCATCTGCATCTTCCTCTTCAGATAATTCTACTTCTTCTACATAATTAGATATGTAATGAGGAACTTCCGTCGTGTCCACTTCTATAATATTTGTTACAAGAGGTAGTTCATCCTCTTGATAAGCTATATCGTCAACCTCAAAGGTATTTCTAGCTTTGGTCTTGCATACTGCCCACCAGTCCGACCTTGTTGTTCCCTGTTTAGGATAACTTGTGAAGTACACGAGCTGAGCCTGACTTGATAGGACAAATGGTTCATAGGCTTGATATCGACGCCGATAGTTTATATCAACAAGACCGTGCTTGTCTACTTTCCAACCTTGACCTTCAATCGGATCGAACCAATCACACCTGAATAACACAATCTTAGCAGGCTCTATTCCATAACTATATGTCAGCTCCACGATCTTCCGTAGCACGCCATAGAAATCGTTGCCCGCATCAACATCTTTGTAGTTCGAAGATCTGATACACAAACAGCTGTTTTTGGTGGAGTCGAGATCCATAAAGTTGTCTCTGATCGGGCAAGTTGTTGACTTGAACCTAAACCCATTAACACAGTAGCTTGGCCATATTTTTGCAGCATAAATTGGTCCCTTGGCTAGCGTTCTAATAGACTCATTCTCAAGTCTTACGTATGGACGATCGACCTAAATACCACGAAAGAAGCAATTAAGCTCATTCTCAATCAAGTGCATATACAGAATGGTAATTACAGAGTTCTCAAGTCTTACATATGCACTCAACCATGATGAAAAATAATGCCTCATTTTTTGTTCTAGTTCTTCTTCTGTTATGTGTGGCCTACCTGACCTCACATCATCATTAAATATGCTGAAAACAACATCGTTCAATTAATGTAATAGTATAATAATCAACACTATTAAAATAATGTAGACGTATTAATTACTTACCCTTCCAGTTTCTCTACTTTCTCCTCGTCACAGTTGAGTAATACATACACCTGAGCAGCCCTTAGCTCATCATCGTTCAGATATCTCTTCTTCATTTTACCCGATGGCTTTCCTGGAGCATTGAATACCTTCAGTATTGTATCATTACTTTCATGATCTCCGTCGTCGTTTCTGGAAGCTCTCGTTCTATTAGTTACAACATGAGGCTTGAATTACATCGAACAAAAGTTTGTAATCTCCTCGAGAACATAGGCTTAACAAATAGAACCCTCGATCCGTGCCTTATTTTTTACCTTTCTTTTTAGGTGATTCAAATGTCGCTCGAACGGGTACATCCATCGATATTCGACGGGTCCACCAACACGTGCCTCATAGGATAGATGAATCGGTAAATGTTCCATAGAGTCGAAGAATCCAGGAGGAAACACCCTCTCTAGCTTGTACAGTGTTACCGTAATGTCCTTCTCTTGCTTTTCTAGACGATCAACGAGCAATTTCTTAGAACAAAGATCCCTGAAGAATATGCTAAGCTCCGTCAATGGATCCCAAACTGTCTGCGGTAAGAATTCTCGAAATACAATCGGAATTAACCTCTCCATGAATACGTGACAGTCGTGGCTCTTCATACCCGTCAATTTGTTTTCCTTCGGATCGACATATCTTCTCAGATTTGACACATATCCGTCTGAAAATTTTAGGCCCTGGATCAACTGACAAAGTCTCACTTTATCCTCCTTGTCCAGCAAGAAAATTGACTTCGGCAGGAACTGTTTTCCATTCTGCTCTATCAAATGCAACGCAGGGCGTTTGCATATTTCTTCTAAGTCCAACCTGGCCTTGGGATTCTCTTTCGTTTTTCCCTTTACGTCCATCACAGTATTAATTATGTTATCAAACACATTCTTCTCAATATGCATGACATCAAGATTATGTCTGATCAGATTGGTACTCCAGTATGGCAGATCCCAGAATATGCTCCTCTTTGTCCAGTTATGATCTCTACCAAATCTATCGCACTTGTACCCAGTTGTAGGATCTTCGATAGCACTTGGAAAATCTCTAACCTCCTACCATATCGTGGCTCCATACCACCTTGGCGGTAGATCACCCTTCTCTACAATGTCGGCACGGAATGCATTCATGTTCTTTCTGAACGGATGATCTTTTGGCAGAAATTGTCGATGACAATCAAAGAAGCACGATTTTCCTCCGTGTTTCAAGCGGAAAGCCTTACTACGTTCCATGCAATACGGACATGAGAGACGGCCATGAGTGCTCCATCCAAATAACATTCCATAGGCCGGAAAGTCGTTGATGGTCCACATAAGGGTTGCCTTCATCTGAAAATTCTGCTTCCTGGAAACATCGTACGTGTTAGCGCCTACTTTTCATAACTGATTCAACTCATCTATCAAAGACTGTAAGTACACATCAATGTTCCTCTTGGGATTATTCAGACCAGGAATTATAACGGTTAGAAACATGTACCGAGTCTTCATGCACATCCAAGGCGGTAGGTTAAAAGGAGTGACAATCACAGGCCAGCACAAATACTGGGATCCCGAAAGACCAAAAGGAGTAAAACCGTCAGAAGATAGCCCCAACCTGACATTACACGGATCTGAAGCAAAATCAGGATACACTCGATCAAAGTGCTTCCACGCTTCTCCATCGGATGGGTGATCCAACACTCCTTCAATCTGTTCTCGCATGTGCCAACTCATATTTTCGGCCGTCTCTTTCACCATAAATAATCTTTGCAACCGCGACGTTAAAGGCAAGTAGTGCATTGAATCGGTCGGTCTTCTTGTACCGGTAGACCTTCCTGTACTAGTTGTCTTATAGCGATCAATACCACAAAATCTGCACACATCTGCGTCCTTGTCTTCTTTTATAGTACAGCATGCACCCATTGCTGCAAGAATCGATTTTTTCGTATCCCATCCAGAGCGATCTCACCATCCTCTTAGACTGGTAGAAGTCTTTAGGCAACTTAGCACCCGCCGGCAAGATCTCTATAATCAACTCCAACACTCGGTTGTAGCATTCTTGCGACATGTTAAAATCTGACTTAATGCTCAACAGTCTTGTAACCACCTCCAACGGTGAATGATCCTCACAACCAGGATACAATGGAGTCCTTGCATTCTCCAGCAACTCCATAAACTGTGCAGCATCGGCGTTCGGTGCCTCCTCAGGTACATCATGAACGAAACTAGGCCCCGCAGCGTCAAAAACTATGTTCACGCACCCATCGTCGTATGCATGATTATCTGAAACAAAATTAGGTCCCGTATGCATATACGGCTCAACATAAGGCTCCGGCTCTGATGCTAAAGACACAAGTTCTCCGTGTGCGGTCCACTGATAGTAATTAGGCGTAAAACTCCTCGAGTACAAATGATATTTCACTTTCACTTCTGGATAATATTTCACGTTATGACATTTCACACACGGACACTTAATTTTGGTGCCGTCGATGTACTGAGGGAACGCTTTAGCAAACTGCAGGAACTGCTCTACTTCCGCTATGTATTCATCCCGTACACCATACATATCATCAGGACGACGATTGTACATCCATGAACGATTTCGTAAGTAGTAATTTATATCTATTTGGAAATAATTCTGCAAAGATGGACACACATTATCCAATAGGGACAAATTCGTATATTATGTCTTATTATGGGACACACATTAGTAGCGGACAGTTACTAATAATAATGATATGCAATCTAGGTCAAACTAGGTTGTATTAAGTCAAACAAAGTCAAACAAGGTCAAGCTAAGTCAAACAAAGTCAAACAAGGTCAAAGTAGGTCAAGGGTTGACCTATAGTTGACTTTGTCAACTCTTTGTCCAATCTAGGTCAGATGTTGACTCTACTTTGACTTTCAGTCAAAATAGTCAATCTTGGTCAAATAAGGTCAAATCTAAGTCAAATATCATATTTCTAGTCATTACCTACCAAGGTACCCTTTACCTTATCGCTATTGGTATCCCAATACCAATACCTTAAGTTGGTACCCTTTACCTTATCACTATTGGTATCCTTTACCTTATCGCTATTGGTATCCCAATACCAATACCGCGGTAACATGGTTGGTACATTAATGGTCTTTGACAAGGTGACATGTTACGAAAAGATATATCCTTATATATAGTTCTCCTACGAATTTTCTTTAACATTACGTAGGAGAACTATAAGGATATATCTGTTCACAACATGTCACCTCCTCAAAGACCCTTAATGTGACAACCATGTCACCCTCTCAGTCATATCCCTGAGCTACGATGCAGCTGCAGGCATTTAACATATCACGGTATATAGCATTTTGGGTTCAATTTGGGTTTACCCCTATGTTCAGTGATGAACAGTGATTCCTGGTATTTTTCAGATTCTTAAAATGAATTTTAAATAGATTTTTGATTGTATATATATATGTGTATTTGTATGTATATACATTGTATACATATATATTTATATATGTATTTGTGTGTGTATGTAAGTGTGTGAGTATATATATACATGTATATATTTAGATATGTGTATTTATATATATAGGTATATATGTATGTATTGTGTGTGTGTGTGTTTCCAGTTTTCTGAGGTTAACCCCCTTCCCTGTCACAGCATTGCACACACACACACACACACACACACACACACACACACACACATATGTGTCACACACCCCTCTCACACACACTCTCTTGTACACACACCCTCACACCCCTTCACCCTCTCATTTTACTCTCTCTCTATAATTATGTTATGTATATATATATGTTATATATAGAGTATTATATATATATATATATATATATATATATATATATATATATATATACATATATATATAGATTATATATATATATATTCCATATCTATATAATACCATATCTATATACCCTCATTATATATATATATATATATATATATATATATATATATATATATATATATATATATATATATATATATATATATATATATATATATATAATGAGGGTATATAGATATGGTATTATATAGATATGGTATCACAACTAATTACAAGAGTCGATCAAAACTGGATTTAGAGCATATAATGTGTTGTATCCTGTGTTGTGTCCTGTGTCCTGTGTCACAGAGTCGTGTCCGAAATATGGTTAGGGTCCTGTCCCCTGCCCTCCTTCCCCCTACCCCTGCACCCACCTAGCCCTGCCCCCCTCCCCTCCTCGACAGCAAGACCCCCCTCCCCTGTCCCCCCTAGACAGCAAGACCCCCCCTCCCCTTACCCCTGCACCCACCCCAACCCTGCCCCCATCGACAACAAGACCCCCCCCACCCCCGGGTACCCCCACCCCTCCCTCCATCCATCGATAGTAAGACCCCCCACCCCCCTACACCCACCCCCACCCCTCCCTCCCCCCATCGACAGCAAGACCACCCTAGATAGGGTTAGGGTTCTCGTGTCCGTGTCTGTGTCTAGATAGCTAGGGCTAGGGTTTGGGTTTACCTGAGGAGGGTGGCTTCGTCGGAGGATGGAGACGGCGAGGAGGGTGGCTTCGTCGGAGGAGGAAGGCGGCGAGGAAGGAGACTTCGTCGGAGGAGGGAGGCTGGTCGCCGGAGGGAGGGGTCAGCGGGCGAGCGGGGTCGCCGGGGGGAGAAGGGGAGGGTGTCGCCGGAGGGAGGGGTCGCCGGAGGGGAGGTTTCGTCGGGGGGAGAGGGGAGAGGGGGATCGAGCGGGAACAAAAAAAATTTAGGGTGAAAAATTATGATTTCGATCGGGCCAGTAACCCTATATGAAATACGCCAGCGACGTATAAAATCTACGTCGCAAAACATCGCAATACAGCAACGTAAACAAATATCCGTCGCAAAACGTCGCCATTCAGTAACGTTATAAACTCTACGGAACGTCGCTACGCAGCGACGGTCAGCGACGGTCAGCGATTTGTAACACTAGGAGTCGCTATATTCAATTATCAGCGACTGCTTTTTCCGCCGTCGCTAATATACGTCGCTATTCTAGCAGATTTTAGTAGTGGTATCCCTAAGCCTAAATCTAATACTAAGAACCAAATTGCATAAAATATATAATTAACTTATAATTTGAATTACCGAATTCGAGTGTCTCTTGTGGTTATCGATGAGAGATATAAGATTTCGGCTGGATGGCAGAAGATCAGTGAATAGAGCTACGGGGACGTATTATTTCTTCTATTTATTTGGTGAGAGTTGGAGGCATTGCCCTCAACAGACATATAATGCAGCATGCACTAAATCTCGTGCGTGTTATCGGACATCTAAAAAAACTTCTAATTTGAATTGCTCATAAAGAGATCATAGTTATGCCTAAATAAAATATGATAATTAAATAAAGGAATACAAACAACCTAAAAATTCCTGTTTATTTACAAAAAAAAATAGTCCAAAAAAATCAGAATCATTATAAATCAAATCACAATCCAGAAAGGGGGAAAATCGTGAAAATGAACAAACTAAATAAAACCATTTAAACAACGCAACCGAATCAACTGATAGATTTCGAAACTTCCAAAATGGGTCCCACAAATATAATATATAAAAAACGTAAATATAACAAAAAATTGTAACAACCAAAATTTGAATCAAGGACCTCTAAAGTACAAGTCCAATAATAAAACTACTACACCACAATATTATTTTTGTTGAAAACGACATGATACAAAAATAGTTCTATTGTAGATTATAAGCCCCTAAATTTTAAAATAATATTTTAATATTATTAAATAGCATTTATATGTTTAAAATAGCTCAATATAATTATTAGGAATTTTCTAGAATTTTTAAATGATTTTTAAATCAAAATATAATATTTTGTAATAAACTGAATTGTTTTAATATCATTATACAATTTGTTAGATTGTTATTATATCGGTTTGCAATTTAGTAAATTGTTTTAACTGTGTTTTGCAAATTTACTTTTGTATTAGCATAGGGGAGGGACCTATCTGTAAATTCTAAAAGTTTGGGGACCCGACTGCTAAACCCACTTCACCCACTCCCGACGACCGGCCAGCTGCCCCCCGACGACCACCGACTCCACCCGCCATTTTCGGCCAGCCACAGCCCCAACCGACCTCCTTTTCTCCTATAAATAACCCCTAGTCCAAACCCTAACCCTAGGCTAAAACCCGACCACCACGACCACCGTTGTAGAAGCATATAATTTCAGAACCAGAAAGCCCATGCGCCAGACTACATACGCCAGAGCTTGGACAAAGTACTTCCCAAACAGCAAAAATAGACATTGAAAGAAGACTTTTTATTATATATAAAAGTCTATTACATGTCTAAGAAAAGATTGTACAAAGGAGAATTTCTACAAAAAAAAGATCCTAAGTCTACAGCCAGCAGCCATCATGCGCCCTCAAATAGGCACAGCAATCACCACGCGCCTTCAGCAGGGTGCATCCTTTTCAGCAGCTAAGTTATGCGCATCCTTCAGCAGCCCTGTTATGTGCATCCCAGTTATGTGCATCCCTTCAACAGCCCAGTTATGTGCCGCTCTTCCAGCCAGGCTCACCGCCGTCAAAATGCTTCAACTAATGAAGCATTTATTGAGCAGAACAAGGGTGGCAATCAACCCTCTAGCCGAGGAAGAGAAGAGCACCGCAAGCCAACCTGTGGCCAGTGGAGGCTTCAAAAGAGCCTCCAAAGGCCAAGGAAGACCGTAATCGAAACTGCGGCTAAAGGAGCAGCTTTCAACACAACCAGAATGGGCTACACCATTTTGAAGGAAGAAAGAGCCCCCAAAGCTGCAGCACCGCCATTCCGATCTGCGGCTCTTCCTGCACAACGAAGACGAGGCTCGAGCATCCCTATCTTTGGATGCAACATGCACCTTCCGCCTGCCTCGGAAGCCCTCGACTCCGACTTTTGGATGTAACAGTCACCTTCAAGTGCATCAATGAAGACATTGCGTCGCATCTTCACCCTCGGGAGCATCTCATCAACAGAAGGCATCCGAGTAAACAAATTTATGTCGGAAGAACGTGAGAGAACGAAAAGCAAACTCTCTCCATGCCACTATTTATAGGCCGGGCAAATCAAACCCATGCGCCAAGTGGATGGCTCTCCGAATTCCGTGCAATAAATTTGCATTAAATGGATGAACCGGACGCTTCGAATTCAGCTAAGTCAAAACAGCTATTTAAAGCACTCGAAGATCGTAACAGTCACACCATTAAAGACGTATCACGAAGCAGATGCGCCGGCCAGACCGCGCATCACACAGACGCGCCCTTCAGTACCAAGCACATCACAGGGATGCGCCCCCCATATGTCCCCATACGCCAAGTGGAACGCCAACCGACGCGCCCACTCAGCTGTCCATCGAATGTCACAAACATTAAATGCTGAACTGACAGAGTTGGCAGTACGCCTCCCGAAGTCTGAACAGTTCAAAAGACGAAGCCTCGCCAACATCAGCATCCTCATTACTATCCTCCGACGGCTACTACCACGTGGCCACTCAACCACTCGCATGTGCCTCTGCAGCCATGCGCCCAAATCTGCATGCGCCTCAAAAGCCATGCGCCTCAGACTTTTTACTGATCCCTAAAGACAGAAGGAAAGTCACCATTAAAGCTCTGAATGCGTCTCAAAAGCCATGCGACCCAGACTTTTCTCTGATCCCGAAAGACAAGAGTTAAGTCATTACCGAAGCCCCGTATGCGCCTCAAAAGCCATGCGCCCCGAATGGTTCGTGACTCCTAAAGGTTACGAGCCAAAGCCTTCTTCTGCGCCCAATCCTAGGCGCATCCTACCAGATCATTCCCCACCAAATCAGAGATCTCCGAGCCATGGGTCGATGACACGTGTCATTTGACTCGACTCACCCAAGATCTCAGCAACAGAAAGATCTCCTCCTCTGCTACGTGCCGGTCCACAACAGCAGCATGAAGAATTCAACCCCTCGATCAGGGCGCATCGTTCATGCGCCTCCATCAGCAATCAACACGTGGCGTCCCCACGACCAGGCGTATCCTACATATGCGCGCATGAGCAGCCAGCCTGCAGACTATATAAAGAGAGGGACCATTTCCTTCTTCCACACCTACCTACACACGGACAGAACACACAACGAATAAACATACCACCAGAGAGGCAGATAAAGACACTCAACGCCTTCCTCCTCTCAGCAAGCTCCAACACCCAGAGCAATCCAAGTCTTCAGAGAACCGATAACCGTCGTCAGATCGTCAACGGAGTCAACGCATTACCACTCACTCCATCGGCACAAGGGACCCAGATAAATAAAAGTGTACTCCTAGGACTACATCCAAGTCCTATATTGTAACACTGTTCTATTTGTATTGAAATTTGCAATAAAAATTTTTTAATGACAAATAAGCTGGCGACTCTGCTGGGGACCTCTTTCTTCTCCACCGAGAAAGCTGTGTCACAATCTGACGACGTGAAGGTGGGCTCCTGTCACACCCCGCTCCCGTAGGAGCGATCGTCCTCGCTAAGGCGTGATGTCGCACGAGCCTAGATTGCGCTCGTGCAAGGCGGGTTCCACAACGGCCGATTACAGCGGCTACGATGGGGTCGTCGCACAGAAGTCCCAAGCAGAGACATTGAACACGCAGCAGAAATTTAGAACAAACACAAGTTATTCAAAGAAGCTCTTTTATTGATATTGAAACAACGGTTACATTGGGGGCACAAGACCAAGATTACAATCACTCAAATACACTCGTCTCATATTACAAATCGCTCAGCTCTCTCTCATCTCTCAATACATATTTGTCGATCCAACGGAAGCTTCGGAAGGCGATGTCCATACATTATGTCCCGTATAAGTCTTCGATTCCATGCGGCCGCACGCTTTGAATCGCCAAGGAACTCCGTGCCTCGACGCATCCAAGCGAGCTCCGCGCCACGAGCTTCTACCTGTGCCTGCACATGGAAACTGTATGGGTGTCAGTACTCAACTGTACTGGTGGAGTGAGCTCCTCGCCCACCAATACAAAACCGACACGTTTATTTTACTTTGTGCGATACAAGCCCCTTTTTATATTTGTCTTTCTAGTCTTGCCTTAGGATCGATTTTAGGACCGACGCTCGGCCTATTTAGTGTCTTTAGACCATCTCCGTGCCTTGCACTAATAACGTACCCATACTTTGCCTCTAGACCTTTCTCGTGCTTGCATGGTCAACGTACCGACTCATACTTGTCTTTCGTACCATACTCTTGGACGTAACGACTAGGTCGTGTCAAATACTTGTCCGTGCCTCAAACATCGAGGCCGTGCCTCGCAGCGTAACCTGACTTATCCAAACTCGCCTTACGGCCCTTCTCGACTTAACGCGCAACGACTAACCAAACTTGTGGAACCGGTGCTGAGAACTCAAGTACGACGCCATATCTCGTGCCGAAGCACGTGTCTTTACGTATAGCCGAATCGTAGGCTTTATAATACTTTGGATGCAACCGAGCACACATTTTACCATTCAACGCATACCGTGCTTACACTTTCTTTGTTATGACCGACACCGTACATGCGGATTCGCCGCTTAGCACGCCAAATATCTATATGAAAGGCCACTAGCATGACAAGCCATCGCGGACATAGCTCGGGTAGGCGGTGGGTCCTTCAGCGCAGGTAGCGAGCCCCATTGAAAGCCCCCGACTACCCACGCAATAAAAGCATGCGCTGCTATAACGTCTACCTCCTAGGACGACTGGGCCCGGTGCCCCGGCGTATAACCAGTCTAGGCAGAAATCCTTGTCGACAAGGTGTCCAATGACCACGCACCTACGAGACATCTAGACTCACGTAAATGCGTGGCCTAATTTATTGGTATGACTGGAACTATACTTAGCAACTCATGCTCTGAACCACCCTTTGCATTACGTGCAACGGGGCCGTGAGACTCCCAACCGAGGGAACGCCTCGAACTTCTTAACGTGGATAGGAACGCGAGACTCCCAACCGAGGGACCGCCTCGAAACACCTTAACGTGGATAGGAATGCAAGACTCCCAATCGAGGGACCGCCTCGAAACTCCTTAACGTAGATAGGAACGCAAGACTCCCAACCGAGGGACCGCCTCGAAACACCTTTGAACTCGAGGGAACGACTACTACGTAGCCTTCCAACTTAACTTAAATAAAACGTGTTCCTTAAGTGCCATGGACCGTGGCTAACTTTACATCGTGCCAACCGTGGCTCGTGCCTTTAATCTGTCCTACGCGATGCTATCACCCAAGTCATACGTTATATGACGGCCCTTGAGATCGTGGGACTATTTAACTTAACAACCGCAGAAAGAGCGGGACGGCACTTGGAATGACTTTGGTCGATCGGCATAACTTTGCCTAACTTACTCAAGCCTACAACTTAACCCGAGGGACGAGCCAAGGCTATGCCAAGCCTTGCGCAGTAGAAACGTGCATGCTTTATCGAGCATTTACGCGGGCGACGCCTATGACTTAGGCAAGTTCATAGTTTGTGTCGAATACCAACTTTCCTTCACCCAAGCCACGGGACGAAGGACCGAGTGTCATTTAAAAGCATGCTCAGCCGACTTCTATTGAGACCGTGGAACCATTTTCTATGTTCTAAGACATTCCGACGGATCGGGATTATTCCCTTAGCTATGTGCGTTCGTAGCTTTTATATTAGCCTACTTGTGCAAGTTGAAAATAGACGAATTATTAAGTGAAGGCTGAGATGAGGCAAGTTCACCGAAACTGCCCCACCTGAGCGATGTCTTCGAGTCACCGTTGTAAGGCCGACTCCGAACGCCGTCGGCGTTTCGATTCCTCCGAGTGATTTTGTGGGACGGGGCACTACAACATACACCACTCAGAACAAGTCTCGTCCTCGAGACTTTCCTGAAGGCAAACCATCCTACCATTTCTATAGCCAAGACTTAATCGTACACACTCCGCCTACGCGTTTCTTCGATTCCGAGCCACGCTCGTGCTATCGCTAACTTAGTTGTAAGGCACGCCAACCGATCAACCAACATTCGAATTCGTTTCAAATCAATGATCGTATTACCGTCAACATTTCTTCGAAACTTACGATCTCAAAATCCTCGACACTTTCTCGTTCCTCAAGTCTCACTTGATTCAACGTATCACTTAGTTGGATCGTGCACATATTCCAGGCGTCCCCAAAATACATGCATTTCAGCCAAGCCTCGTGATAGAGAATCCGCCATCACCACTGCGTCGGATCGTGCACATATTCGGGTGCCCCTGATATACATGCATGTCAACCGAGCCTCATGAGTGGTGCCTCCGTTATTTCATATCGTTTTGCACACGGACGTCTTCCGAACCGCTAGGCTATGTCTTTCGTCAGCACTGGAATCATAGTTCCCAAACAACGATATCAACACTGACCCCATCCTAAGGTCAACCAAATTGATGGTACGGGATTTTCTACCCAACCTCGCATCACTCCAATTTTTAAACATCGAGCATCGATTCCCTACACATATCCTATTATTCGTCACACGGGGTACGAATCGTTTAGTAAAACCATCCTACGATGACTTACATTTCAACCAATTCTACGTCGTATCAATATCGTTCGTTCATCAAACCGTTTTGCATAGTCTATCTCTTCGAACACGTTCGACATAATTTGCCTATCAATCTTTCCAAGTCTAGCACACCACGACACAATTCATCTTGAAACCGTAATTCATATTTCACGTTTCCAAAATCATCTATTCCAATTCACGTAATCGATCATAAGGTCGTCCGACTTAACAGTATGCCACGCTCCGATCTCACGCGAGTCAGATTATCCACGGTGGGCACGAATCACCATGCACGCTCTCGCGAGATAATCATTCTCATCGGGACATAACTCTTGTTTGTGTCTAGACTAGTTCATTCTCGATGCACGGATTGGACCTACTCAATCCTCAAGTTTCATTCAATCACCAATCATAAGTTCTTACATTCTCGAGTTCTCCTTCGCATCAAGCCAACAAGTCGAGACAATCAAAGGTGTCGTATCCTGATTTTTCGAGTTCGATCATTCCCGCGATATGAATCACCATGTCAGCGCTCATGCGAAACGATTGCCCCAAATCTGACGCAATGCATGTACGAGGCTGAAGTCGTGCTCGCACAAAACAAGACCGTCGACGTTGTGGTTATCAACGCAACCATCAAAACACGATTTCTTTCGCCCAACATTCGTCTCAACCAAAGTCCTAAGTATTGCATCCATTTGGAACGATAACACTTGTGCGATCGTCATTCACCGTGTCAGATTACTCCCGAGTTATCGCATGTTGTCTTTGATACGCCTCAATATCATCGACGATATACGTAACCTGACGATCTTCGTTTGCAACGAATTTTGAGTCGTGCGAATGATGCTATCGTCCGACTGGATTATCTCCTCGAATCGATTACATCATCAATTTCTTTAACCCAAATTCACGTATCGTTTATCCGTTGATCTTAAGTCATCGACTACGTATTTTTTCAATTCGCATCATTCCTTGCTAACTCAAACCATCGAGCACATCGATTTCAATCCTCAGAGTCGTTTGTGTAACTTCAAAGTCAAACCTTTCGTGCACGCTATCTTCCCGTCGTGCTAACTTTTCGTATACTATTCGTATCAATTTTCTCGATTCGATTTCACCTACTCAATCATTTTTGCGTTTCATACTCGTGTAATTCTCAATCTTTCGCTCGAATGATTTTCAAGATGGACCATACACCACTCGGGATTCGAGTCATCCAATCTAGTCCAAATTACGTTCGCGTTATTCGCTAAGACATGTTTCGAATTCATTCGACGAATCCCTAGCATAATCGTTCATGTCGCATCGACGCACTAAGTCGTTCGCACTATCCTAAAAATCCAGAACAATCTTCCGTGTACGCCTAAGCGTTAGTCCAATAGCGCTTCTATCGATATACACTTTAAGTGTATCCCCATTCCCGACCGAGCGATACTTAATATTGCTCGCGACTCGTTGCACCAAAAGGTCGAGGTGCACGATAATCGGCACAACTTAGTGACAGGCTGTGTGCATAACCATCCCGTTCGAGTATACTTCGGTCTCGTGTGCTCGTTCGCTATTGTTAGCGTAAGATCGTTCAAGCACGCAACGCGTTTGCTAACTTTTAGCACGTGTCTTCTATCAACTCAAGGTCGGCACCGTTCGGCCCAAAGGCCTACCAACGTATCCGACGATGGCCTATCGATGCGTTCGATGGAACGCTTGTACGAGCTTTCGAAAATATTAGACTTATTTTATGGACATGCCGAGGGACGTTTGAGAGAGAGCGCACCAACGATATCACGTTGCGGAAGCACGATTCAGAGTTTGCGGAACAACGGAGTTAAAGAATTCAATCGATAGTCTGAGGACGTAAAGCCGTGCTCTGATACCATTATGTCATACCCCGCTCCCGTAGGAGCGATCGTCCTCGCTAAGGCGTGATGCCGCACGAGCCTAGATTGCGCTCGTGCAAGGCGGGTTCCACAACGGCCGATTACAGCAGCTGCGACGGGGTCGTCGCACAGAAGTCCCAAGCAGAGACATTGAATACGCAGCGAAAATTTAGAACAAACACAAGTTATTCAAAGAAGCTCTTTTATTGGTATTGAAACAACGGTTACATTGGGGGCACAAGGCCAAGATTACAATCACTCAAATACACTCGTCTCACATTACAAATCGCTCAGCTCTCTCTCATCTCTCGATACATATTTGTCGATCCAGCGGAAGCTTCGGAAGGCGATGTCCATACATTATGTCCCGTATAAGTCTTCGATTTCATGCGGCCGCACGCTTCGAATCGCCAAGGAACTCCGTGTCTCGACGCATCCAAGCGAGCTTCGCGCCACGAGCTTCTACCTGTGCCTGTACATGGAAACTGTATGGGTGTCAGTACTCAACTGTACTGGTGGAGTGAGCTCCTCGCCCACCCATACAAAACCGATACGTTTATTTTACTTTGTGCGATACAAGCCCCTTTTTACGATTGTCTTTCTAGTCTTGCCTTAGGATCGATTTTAGGACCGACGCTCAGCCTATTTAGTGTCTTTAGA
Organism: Iris pallida; assembly: GCA_029216955.1. Classification (NCBI taxonomy): domain Eukaryota; kingdom Viridiplantae; phylum Streptophyta; class Magnoliopsida; order Asparagales; family Iridaceae; genus Iris; species Iris pallida. Next base: position 17,327,072 of record JANAVB010003000.1, on the reverse strand, counting down.
CCATCTCCGTGCCTTGCACTAATAACGTACCCATACTTTACCTCTAGACCTTTCTCGTGCTTGCATGGTCAACGTACCGACTTATACTTGTCTTTCGTACCATACTCTTGGACGTAACGACTAGGTCGTATCAAATACTTGCCCGTGCCTCAAACATCGAGGCCGTGCCTCGCAGCGTAACCTGACTTATCCAAACTCGCCTTACGGCCCTTCTCGACTTAACGCGCAACGACTAACCAAACTTGTGGAACCGGTGCTGAGAACTCAAGTACGACACCATATCTCGTGCCGAAGCACGTGTCTTTACGTATAATCGAATCGTAGGCTTTATAATACTTTGGGTGCAACCGAGCACACATTTTACCATTCAACACATACCGTACTTACACTTTCTTTGTTATGACCGACACCGTGCATGCGGATTTGCCGCTTAGCACGCCGAATATCTATATGAAAGGCCACTGGCATGACAAGCCATCGCGGACATAGCTCGGGTAGGCGGCGGGTCCTTCAGCGCAGGTAGCGAGCCCCGTTGAAAGCCCCCGACTACCCATGCAATAAAAACATGCGCTGCTATAACGTCTATCTCCTAGGACGACTGGGCCCGGTGCCCCGGCGTATAACCAGTCTAGGCAGAAATCCTTGTCGACAAGGTGTCCAATGACCACACACCTACGAGACTTCTAGACTCACGTAAATGTATGGCCTAATTTGTTGGTACGACTGGAACTATATTTAGCAACTCGTGCTCTGAACCACCCTTTACATTACGTGCATCGGGGCCGCGAGACTCCCAACCGAGGGAACGCCTCGAACTTCTTAACGTGGATAGGAACACGAGACTCCCAACCGAGGGACCGCCTCGAAACACCTTAACGTGGATAGCAACGCAAGACTCCCAACCAATGGACCACCTCGAAACACCTTAACGTGGATAGGAACGCGAGACTCCCAACCGAGGGACCGCCTCGAAACACCTTTGAACTCGAGGGAACGACTACTACGTAGCCTTCCAACTTAACTTAAACAAAACGTGTTCCTTAAGTGCCATGGACCGTGGCTAACTTTACATCGTGCCAACCGTGGCTCGTGCCTTTAACTGACTTCTGTCCTACGTGACGCTATCATCCAAGTCATACTTTATATGACGGCCCTTGAGATCGTGGGACTATTTAACTTAACAACCGCAGAAAGAGCGGGATGGCACTTGGAATGACTTAGGTCGATCGGCATAACTTTGCCTAACTTACTCAAGCCTACAACTTAACCTGAGGGACGAGCCAAGGCTATGCCAAGCCTTGCGCAGTGGAAACGTGCATGCTTTATCGAGCATTTATGCGGACGACGCCTATGACTTAGGCAAGTTCATAGTTTGTGTCGAATACCAACTTTCCTTCACCCAAGCTACGGGACGAAGGACCGAGTGTCATTTAAAAGCACGCTGAGCCGACTTCTATTGAGACCGTGGGACCATTTTCCATATTTTAAGACATTCCGACGGGTCGGGATTATTCTCTTAGCTATGTGCGTTCGTAGCTTTTATATTAGCCTACTTGTGCAAGTTGAAAACAGACGAATTATTAAGTGAAAGCTGAGATGAGGCAAGTTCACCGAAACTGCCCTACCTGAGCGATGTCTTCGAGTCACCGTTGTAAGGCCGACTCCGAACGCCGTCGGCGTTTCGATTCCTCCGAGTGACTTTGTGGGACGGGGCACTACAGCTCCTCCCACAAGACGCTGGTCGTACGCCTCAATCAACAGGCGTATGAGAAGTTCATCTCTGAAGGCATTACGAGTCCTTCGAAGCGTCTATCGAAACCGAAGAAGACCCGCCGAGTCTGGGTGCGCAAGGTCGACGCCTCGGGCACCACCACCGAAGGGGATGTGTCGATCCAGCCTTCCCTTCCTGCTGACGTCCTCAGCAACCAAGATGCACCCGCTGGTGCAGCGCATCTCTCGGGGAAACGTGCGGCTAACCACATTCCCCAGCCATCTCCCTCTCAGGCGAGAAAGATGTGTCGACGGAGCAGGGGCATAGCCAATGCCCCGCGCATCACCTCTGATGCGCCACAGAAGGTCTCTGTCTTTGACAGACTCACTCGCTGTAATGGCGAGGAGAGTTTGGATTCCGAGTACTATACACCCCAGCGGACTGGTACGAAGAAATCCAAGGCAGCACGGGCCATGCGCCCCAAACGTGCTATGCCAGCAGCAAGCCAGAAGCATGCGCTCACAATCATGCGCGCTACTGATGGTAAGCTGAACAAGGTCGACTCGAATGCTGCGGTGCCAGAAACGAGCCGACCTTCAAAGTCCTTGTCTCACTTGGGCGCATCTATTGCGTGTACAACCAAGTCGAGTAAGGCGAATCCAGTGTTCTTGAACTCCCGCGCCTCCTCTGGTTGTGCATTTGAGGTCCGTTCAAGTCACTTCAAATGCTGTGGTTCCCCCACTACTGATCGGGATGCCTGTTTGGTATTAGATCAGGAGGTGCAGCACTTACTTGACCACCCCGGCGCTTGGCCTTGCCATGCGCCTGAAGGGGGTGTGAAGGTGGCACTCTCCTCCAACGATCTGCGTAACGTGATCACTCACAAGCGCCGATCAGAAGAGTCGACTGACAAGCACGATGCGCCTCTCACGGGGCATACTTGTGATGTGGTCACCATCAACTGCTGTTGCAAAGCGGCAGTCCCACCCAGGCAGTCGGTGTTCCAGCGGCTGCAATCATCGACACCTCTCCGACGTCGCCTCGGGAAGAAGGTGTCAACAAAAGAAGAGCCAAGGGTTGCTTCATGCAACGTGATCTCCAACTCCTCGTCAGTCCGAAAGGCGACTGGACGTTCCTCTTCCTCGTCCAAAAGCCAGCCGAGGAAAACCAAGACAGCTGTCGCGTCCTCTGGAGTGTTCGAAGGCACTCGGAGGAGGAAGAAGATCTTGGAAGAAGCTGGGGGTAGTCAGACCCTTGTCGAGTCCGAAGACGAGGGTGTCCAAAGCACATCTGGGGCGGATCCTGTCAGCCTCCCAGAAGATGAGGATATCCCCCAGAACATAGCTGGGGGTAGTCTAGCATCTGCAGACCCGAGTTCCGGAGACACAGAGGCCCTTCAAAACGGAGCTGAGGGTAATCAGGCCCTTGCAGATGCGCCCGTGGTGAATGTTCTCCCGAACATAGCCGGGGGTAGCCAAGACGAAGCTCCAGGAGAGGCAACTCTCCTACAAGAGAGTGAGGCTGAGATTGAAGCCTCAACCCATCCATCCACTCCCGGCCGCGTCATGACAGTAAACGTGACTGGGGCTGATATCGAGTCTGATGCGCCGCCAACAGACATCGTCCAGCGCATGGATACCCTGGAGGGAGGACTCAAAACCCTCTCTGCCTCCATGCAAACACTGACTCAAGCAGTGTTTGAGATACGGTCAGCTTTGGCCAGGACACTTTCTGTCGGTCCCGACCCAGGGGCCAATGGAGAATCGAGTGTACCCCTTCAACGGGTATCCTCGGACATAGATCGCCGCGAAGCACCTCGGACGTCGGAGCCCTCAAATGCTCAACTCCCGGTGGTACCACCTTCCCCGACTCCCAGCTCCACAGAAGACGTGGTCGAGATGATCAGGGACTTATGCGAGCGCTTTTAGTCCAAGACAAGACAAGAGGAGCGCCAAAAGATGGGCATCCCCCAACCTTATCCCCTCGAATGGAATAAGGTGGTTTATCCTCCTAAGTATAAACCACAAACACTGACGCCATACGACGGGAAGGACTCTCCGCGTCGCTATCTGACGTATTTCCAGTCTCAGACGGGACATCTTCCAAAGGAGGACGCACTACTTACCAGCATATTTGTTGGAGCACTGAAAGGAGTGGCGTACGATTGGTACTGCAGCCTCCCCGACAATTCAATATCTTCCTTCGATGACCTGACGCATCTTTTTTTCGACCGTTTCTACGACGACGGAAAGGACATGACAATGGCGTCCCTTATAGAGATACGCCAGAAGGAGAAAGAAACAGTTCGAGTGTTCATCGAACGCTTCCGACAGGCCTGCTTCAGACTGCCCCCAGGCATGCCAAAACATACGCTTCTCTCCTCCTGCAGCATGAACATACTGCCTGCAGTCACACTCTGGCTTAACTCTACTCCTCCTTTCGATTGGAGCTCTTTGATCATTGAAGCAGAAGCCGCAGAGAAGAAGGTGGCCAATGCTCGTCTTCTGGGAGTCAGTTTCCCTGCCTTTGAGGGCAAGGGGAAACGGCCTGCAGCCAACAACCCCGGACGAGAGACAAAGGGGAAACAGGCATTGACTGTCAATGCCTCAAAAGGAGCGTCAGCACCTGCTCAGAAACCTCCACTTGCACCAAGGCCGAAGGAGTTTTATTCGTTCAACGACGAAGACACCCTGCAACTCTTTGAGATACTAAAGCAGGGTGACAAGATCAAGCTTCCGGACCCGAAGCGTCCCGATGAGGTTGGGAAAGTGGACAACCCGAGGTACTGTCACTACCATCGGTTTGTCGGACACCCAACCAAGGACTGCTATGTCCTCAAGAATTACATCCAGCGCATGATCAATGCGGATGTAATCTCCGTCGACTACGAAGAGAAGACGGTGTCAGCCAACATGGTGTCACTCCAGTTTGGCACCTTGCCGCCAACTACAACACAGGATGGCGTCGTCCCCATCCCTAAGGCAACAATAGAGGTGGTTAACTTACCACCTACCCGTGACAACGTGAGTGGACTCATCCCACTCACTACATCTCGGGGAGAGATCCTATGGGTTCACCCCGATCTCGTCTCCGAGGTGACTCAACCGGAGGTACGCCCTACCTCCAAATCCAAAGGCAGGAAGATCAAGTCTTGCCGCACGGTCTCTTCTTCAGCGGAAGAGGCACTTCCTGTGCAGACGCATTCACAACAGAACGTCCAACCCAACGAAGCTGCCGTCGAGGTGGGGCCTCCTGGCACTGTCCCTGCTGTCCAGGACGAGGGCCCATATAAGCCCCCAGCAGCCAATAAGCAGAAGCAGATAGAGGCCCGCTTCGACAGGCCTCTACGAAAGGAGAATGCTTCGGGGCTAGCCAAGCCCCACAACTTCGACATACTGGCACAACTGGCCAGTACTCCTGCCCGCCTATCTCTGTTCGAGCTCCTTCGTCTTTCCAAAGACTCCCGAGAAGCTCTTTTGTGAAGCTCTGAAGGATGCTGAATCCTTTCTCAGTCAGGTCAAGCAGCCTGAAGATCTTCCGACTGTATGCACGCACTGTCATTGTACGGATAAGGTTATCCCCAATATAACCTTCACCCAACAAGACATGCTGCTCAAACACAACCGACACAACAGGCCGCTGTACTATACAGGGTATATCGGTTCAGTCAAGGTGAAGCGGATTCAGATCGATCCGGGGTCTTCCCTCAGCATCATCCCGAAGACGCTACTCTCAACACTGGGGATCCCAATGTACCGACTGGCGCCCTCCAACACAACAATCAGTAGCTTCAACGCTAGCAAAAGCGAACCACTGGGCAAAATACGACTAAAGTGCCACATCGGTAACCTCAGAACCGAGGTCACTTGTTATGTCGTGGACGCTGAAGTCAACTACAACCTTCTGTTGGGTCTCCCATGGCTGTATGAGTATATGGTGGTGCCGTCCATGCTCCACCAATGTATGAAGTACGTGTCCACCAACAACGTCATCCGTACAGAGTTTGCGGACATCGACCCTTTCAAAGGGATTGAAGCCTACTTCACCGATGCTGACTTATACAAATCACTTGACGAGGAGGAAGCCAATGATGCTGACGACGAAGCAGAAACGACAGCAGAGCCGGACGTGGAGCCTGAGGTCACCCCCGACGCTCCTTTGAAGATCCGACTCAAAGGCAAACCGCCTCAGAAGTTGCCTCCCATGAGCATTAAGCTACCCGGGAAAGCACCAGCTGCTCCTGAAGCTCCCCTGAAGATACGGCTCAAGGGAAAGCCGCCTCAAACATCGACCCCCATCGTGGCAAAACTACAGGGGAATGAGTCAATCACCGGAGGCACAGCGGAGACACCTCTGAAGGTGCATCTTAAGGGCAAGCCGCCGCCATCCCAGCCGCCAGAGAAGGCCCACGTAGTCCTCTCGGACTCCAAAGCCAACGCTGTGGTGGACTCTCCCGATTCTACTCCAGTGCTTACAGATGAAGAGTTGGGGAAATATATCTCGGCTGATGTAGATGCCCCTTCTCTGGACAATGTAATCCCGCGGGATAAAATCTCATATTTCATCAATAACAGAGTGTCTTTTAATTATTCTAGTCTTCCACATTGGAATGCCATGTATACATTAGATAACGCTTTACGGTCGTTGCAAACACAAATAACGACCGTCCATCATGTAAATCGAGTAGTCCCGTCCCAAGGGGTCTGTTACATAGTCCCACCACGGAGTCGAGACGAAGAATCCATCATCTTCGGCAAGGTTGAGTGTCATCAAGACCTCCCGCCACTCGAGCCAGAACCAGATGCCGGCAGAATGCAACTCTATCGGTACACGGACAAGACAAAGTACCTCATCCAAAAGATGGGTTACGACCTAAAAAGCAACAAAGGCCTGAACTACGGCAAAGGTCGACGTCTCCCTCTCCGACTTCCAACACCTAAAGGAAAGCCGCAGGACTATTACAATCGAACTCGACGGGGGGTAGGCTATGTCACGCCGCCGTCAACTCCAGAGAGTTCAGACGCGGAAGAAGTAGAACATTCTCACTCGTCTGAAGCATCAACGTGGGACTCCGATACCAGTATCGGCTCAGTCTTCAAGAGGGTGCTGTCAGCCAACATGACGTCTGCACAATCTCAAGAAGAAGAAGACGAAGACCAAGCGCCAGAATTCTTCGAAGAAGAACCCTGGGCTCAGCGCCTAGGACAACAATGGGAGTCTCGTTTTGAATTACGTGAACCTTCCACCGAAGACGAAGTCGAGCAGATCGACCTTGGGGATGGATCTTCTTCCAAACCCATCTTCATCAGCAAAAGCCTAAAAGGACAAGACCGAGAATCTTTAATCCAGCTGGCTAAAGAGTATATCGACGTCTTCGCCTGGAGCTACAAAGATATGCCGGGACTTGATCCCCAGATCGTGATGCATAGGCTGAACATCTTACCTGATGCCAAGCCTATCAAACAACAACCGCGACGCTTCCGTCCGGACATCATGAACGCCATTGACCAGGAGATAGACAAACTCTTGATCAGCGACTTCATCCATGAAGAGCAACACCCAGATTGGGTAGCCAACATCGTCCCCGTCACCAAGAAGAATAAAAAGATACGAGTCTGTATCGACTTCAGGGACCTCAACTTTGCTTGCCCAAAGGACGAATTCCCGCTTCCAATCACCGACGTGATGATCGACAACACATGTGGCTTCGAGCGCATGTCTTTCATGGACGGGTATTCGGGCTACAACCAGAACAAGATATTCCAGGATGACGCAAAACACACATCATTCAGGACTCCAAAGGGCATTTTCTGCTACACAGTGATGCCCTTCGGCTTGAAGAACGCTGGTGCGACATACCAACGAGCTATGAGCACCATTTTTCGTCAACACCTTCGCAAGACAGTCGAATGCTATGTTGACGACGTCGCAGTCAAGAGCCGTCTCAAAGGAGATCACCTGCAAGACCTCAAGACAGTCTTCGATCTCATGCGGGCGCATCAACTCAAGATGAACCCCGCTAAATCCTTCCTAGGGGTTTCTAGCAGAAAGTTCTTGGGCTTCATCATCACGGTAAAAGGCATTCATGTCGATCCCGAGAAGACCAAAGCCATCCTTGATATGGACCCTCCGAAGAACCTTCGAGAACTTCGAGGCCTACAGGGGCGTCTGGCATATATTCGGAGGTTCATAGCAAACCTTTCTGGCAAATGTCAACCCTTCACTCAGCTCATAAAGAAGGAAGTCTCTTACGTCTTGACAGAGGAATGCCAAAAAGCTTTCGATGACATCAAAGCTTATTTGACGAGCCCGCCAGTCCTGGTGGCACCAGTCGCCGGCAAACCATTCCTCCACTACGTCCGTGCCATGGATCATTCCCTCGGCGCCTTGCTAGCTCAGAACAACGACATAGGCTATGAGCAAGCAATCTACTACCTCAGTCGAACTCTGATCGGGGCCGAACACCGGTACAACCCCGTTGAAAAGGAGTGCTTAGCTTTGGTATTTGCCATCCAAAAGACTCGACATTATGTCTCGGGGCAGACAATTCATGTCGTTTCCCGAGTCAATCCGCTCAGGGTCCTCATGACGAAGCCAGGATCATTGAACTCCCGGCTAGCCACATGGGCGATCTTGCTAACACCATACAACATGGTGTTCGTTCCGCAAAAAGCTATTAAGGGTCAAGCTCTGGCCGACTTTTTAGCTGCACACCCCATCCCAGAGTCCTCAAGACTCTATGAAGACATCCCGGATGAGGTCCAAGAATCAAACGTCACCGAAGAAGGCTCCGTCTGGCGGATATTTTTTGATGGCGCTTCAAGAACAGGCCCCAAAGGTCAAATAGTCGCTGGAGTGGGGTGGTATTAGTCTCCTCCGATCAGCTGGTTATCCAGCGTGCTTACTCCCTTTCAAAGCCGTGCTCCAACAATGTTGCTGAGTACAACGCGCTTATTATGGGACTCCAGCTGACGCAACAGCTGGAGGTGAATCATCAGGAAGCCTACGGTGACTCAAAACTCGTCGTAAACCAGATCAGAGGGCGATATGAGGTTCGCCACAAAGATCTGATCCCTTACCATGAAGTTGCATTGAACATCATTTCAATCTTCACCGAGTTCTTCGTCGAACACGTACCTCGTCTACAAAATCTAGAGGCTGATGCTCTGGCCGGCCTCGCAGCCGTATTAGCGGCACCCCTCGAAACTCAACACTACGTTACGATAGTGGGTCGAGACCTGGTCTGCCTAAAAGTAACCTGTGCTCGCAAGTGGCCCATGCCATGTCAACGAGTGCTGGTGTTAATGTCCTAGACTGGAGATTCCCATTCATCGACTTCGCTGTCTACGGAATTCTCCCAGAGGACCCGAAAGAAGCCGTCTCAGTCAGGAGACGCTCTCTTCGATTCTACTACGATACGGCTACTAAAATGCTGTGCCGACGCTCCTACGATGGACTTCTCCTTTGATGTTTGTCCAACGAAGAAGCAGCCGAAACCCTTCGAGAAGCCCACGATGGAACCTGCGGGGCCCATCAACCTGGTCCTAAGTTGCAGGACCGACTGCGACGCATGGGCTACTACTGGCCAACCATGACCGCTGACGCTGTTGAATATGCTAAGAAGTGCCATGCGTGCCAGCTTCACGCAGACTTCATTCATACACCGTCAGAACTACTACATCCTACAGTGCCTCCTGGCCCTTCGAAGCGGGTATGGATATTGTGGGACCGATCACCCCCCCTTCATCGAGAGGACACCGCTTCATCCTAACAATCACTGACTACTTCTCCAAATGGGCAGAAGCAGTTCCGTTGGCAGAAGTGAAAAGCTCCAGGGTGATCAGCTTCATCAAGCAGTACGTCATCTACCGTTTCGGAGTACCCCGGAGGATCATCCACGACAATGGTCCTCAGTTCATTAGCCATGTTTTCAGCAGATTCTGTGACAAGAATCGCATTCAAAACGTGGCATCAATCGCCTACAATCCGGCAGCAAACGGATTGGCCGAGGCGTTCAACAAAACTATCGTCAGGCTACTCAAAAAGGTCGTGTCATCTAACAAACGTGACTGGGACGAAAAGCTCGGCGAATGCCTTTGGGCCTACCGCACAACGGTACGGACCCCGACAGGCAACACACCATTCTCCTTGGTCTACGGGAGCGAAGCGGTACTGCCTCTCGAGATCCAGATACCCTCACTCCGCGTAGCAATCACAAACCAACTCACAGAAGAGGACAATCAACGTCGTCGTCCGCGGGAACTGGAGGCACTTGACGAAAAGTGTCTCCTAGCTCAACAACGCATCGAACTCTACCAAGCCCGTATATCACAGGCTTTCAACAAGAAGGTCAAGCAGAGGACTTTCCAAGTTGGCGACCTGGTTCTGGCAGTCAGGAGGCCGATGGTGTTGACTCACAAGACACCAGAAAAGTTCGAGCCCAAATGGGAAGGACCTTTCATCATAGAGACGGTATAGTTAAACGGTGCTTACCGCCTCGCCAAATCCAATAGGGACTTGTTCATGATGCCCATCAACGGCAAGTTCCTAAAGAAGTACTACTTTTGACATCTTTCAGACATGTGCTTCCACCCGGGGATCTGTGGACCCAATCATCAGGACTCACAGACAATTCCCTTCCACAAAATTATACGCTTCCGGAATCCAGCTGTTCCGTAGCATCCTCCAGTAGAAGGACAACCACGTCCACATCACCTCTGAGTTGTCCCCCTACACCCTACAAAGCGGAATCTTACATCCCATAAGACTACGATACCCACCATGTTTACCACGTCCACATTACCTCTGAGTAAACATCCCGTACAGACAACCCTTGCGTTGTCGTATATTGATCGCAAAACTTTCACGTCCACATTACCTATGAGTAGTTCCGTGTATCCCCCAGGATCATTCCTACCACGTCCATAACACCTCTGAGTAGGGAGATTCCACCACTTGAATCCCATATTTGCCATGTCCACATCACCTCTGAGCAAACATGAGAGTTCTCTCAAACTTATTATATGTACCTAAAGACCAAGGTGTGCAAAAGATAATAGGTCCACACAAATCATCAAGTTCATGACAGCAAAAATAAACACACCACAAAAAACTTTATATTCTTTATTTTTAAATAGAGAGTAAAAGTTTACATCCCCAGCAAGAGTTGCAAAAATATAAAAAAAGAAGAGACTACAATCCCTAAACATCCCCAGGGTTGGCTGAAAGCTCTTCAATCCGACGCCTCAAGTCCGTCGCTCGAGTCTCCACAGTCGCCAGGACTCAACGTTCAGCTTCTTGACGCATCGCTTCAATAGCCTTAGGAGAAGTATCGTCCTCATGCTTCTCATCCAGCTGCTGTCGCTGCTGAGCCAGGGTAAGAGCCCGGTGAGTGAAAGTTGCTTCCTCCTTCTTGAATGCTATGTGTTCAGCCTGGACACGTTCGACGTCTAATAGGAGTCGGGCCCGCTGGTCCTCAAGGCGGCGGATCTGGGCGTCAATCTCCGTGATATTAGCGTCCAACGCAGCTCGCGCCTCCACTGTCTCTCGCGTAGACTGAGACAACCGGTCCACTGTAGCTTCAGTCTCAGCCACTTCACGTTTCCAGACACTCACAGTGGCCTGGTAAGAAGACTCAATCTCGGCGATCAGCTTCTCCTTCTCCGCATCTATCAGGACGGAGAGGTCATTTCGCCGGATGCGCTGTAATTCGGAAAGCCGCTGGTCCAACTCAGCCACCGAGGCTGCCAGAATGTCGGCCATATGATCGTGGCCCTGGTAAAGACGGATCAGGTTGATATGAGGCAGTGCCAGAGTTCTTGCCGTCGCAAAGCTCCCGTTGGCGTCCATCACTGCCGATACCCCCCTCTGCAGCATTTTATACACTGCCTTGACGATGAATTTTACGTATTCATCTGCATCCGCCAGCACCTGCGGCGTCATGGCAGGAGTCGGAGGAGCTGCTCTAGTTAGCGGACCGGAAGAAGACCCGCTGACCTCAACCTGCGAGGCTTGAACCTCGGCATCAATAGGCTCTTCATCAACAGGGGCCTGACTACTATCCCGAGGAGCCACAGGAACAGAAGAAGCCGAAACAGGCGTCGAAATAGTACCCCAAGTAGAAGGAGCAATAGAGGGTTCCATCACACCCTTATCCTTCCCAAACTCGGAAGAACCACCGACGTCAGTGGCCACCTCTTCAGCCCCCAACGTCCTATTAGCAGCCAGTACCTCCCCTGGCAGAACGGAGAGATCAACACTTGTCTCCTGACCTGCCCCAGGAGTCAGGACCGGCAGACGAGTCTCAGCCTCTTCATCAAATCCCTCTACAGGGACGGGATTTGTCGCTACCTCCTGATCGGTAGCCACCTCAGCTTTCGCTGCTGAGTCCGGGGTAGGGCTCGGTAATGTTACAGCCGACCTCCCCTTATCATGACAATGAGGGAAATCAACCCTCTCCTCTGTTCCAACCATATCTGTTGCCCCCGCAACAGGCTCTTGCAACCCTGGAGCGACGTCATCTGAAGACGACGAACTCCACCCCACTTCATCACCAGGAAGCCTCGTGTCTGCTGGACCCTCGGCATCCAAGGCCCCTGCTGCGGCCTTTATCATCTCGGAAGCTGCTGCATCCTCAGCTTCCCTTCCGACATAATCTGGGGATGCTGGAATCTCCACGACAACAACATCTACTGGATTCTCCTCTATGGGAGACATCATAATCGGCGGGATGCGTACTTCAGACGAGCCCGCCATCTCCTTTGACCTGTTCCCGCCAGATTTTGGAGTACGGGGCCTCCTTTTTAGCGGCTCCTACAAAAAGGAAGCATTGGTTACATGAAATGTTGAATCTAAACCAAATTATGTGGGGCATCCTTACCTCTGTAGATGCCGAGTCCGACGACACAGTCGGTGACGATGTCTTCTTCTGTCTCTTTGACGCAGAAAAGCCAACCTCTGTACCCGCACGTCGTTTCGGTTGATCAACCGAAGGTTCCGCCTGACCCCCTGGGGATGCGGCAGGGGCACCTTGATGACCCACCTCTGGTGGACGGTGCGATCGAGCCCTAGCCGATACATGCCCGATCACCGCTAACGGGGTGCCTGCAACAAGACTTGTCTCCCTATCATACCCGGGAGGCGCAGCAGCCATAACACAGTAAAACTTGGCGGCTGAGTAAAGAATGGGCGGCCACGGATTCTGGACGGGCAGCGTAAAGCGAGCTCCGGTACATCCAGCATTGTAGTAATGCCAAGCTCGTGCACCATCCAACAAACTTCCAGCATACCCCAGGATGATACTGGAATTATCCAACATCAGCTGCGCATAACCAAATTGTCGTGCAAAGCGGCTCGATAAATACGGTTCCAGATAGCACTGATTCTTGTTCTGGTACACCAGATGGGATGGCCGAATACTTTGCAACCAGCGGAATCCCCATGGAGGCAGAGTGGTGGCATCTTCACCTGAATCCATCAAATCCTCACCAGCCTCAAAGCCCGAGAAGACGGGTCCTACTTTGGTGATCTCCCACCCCTGAAGGCGGGATAAAACCTTCCTGCAAACAGGGACGCCAGAATGTAACCAGCTCCTTCGGTGAAAACGATGAAGGAATGCATCTCCGGCCCTATGGTCTTCTTCCGAACCCGGACTCATTACATTTAGATGGTGTAAAATTAACCACCCCATCAGATAGTGAAATGGCAGTTCGGCACGTGGAAAGTTGTCATTCCTACCGCGATCATGAACCATATTTCCCGCAAACTCCCGTAAACCTCGTAGCAAGTTACACACCATTGCGGGGAGAAGGGCCAAACGCCGGCCGAAAACCAACTTCACTGCTGGTAGGATTTAGTTCCGGGTTACCCTCTCTACGGAGCCTGACCCGCCCGAGAAAACGTAATCTCGAAGCCAAACCATCAGATATGCAGCTAATACTGCTTTCGACGACATCCGATGAGTTAGGTGTCAGAAACAGCTGTAGGAGCGTTCATCCGATTGCTGGTCCTCATTCTCCCGGGGATTCTTCTCACCTAACCTGCTCATTTCGGAAAGCACTTCGCTACGGAAAAGTGCTGGCGGAGTGGTAAATTGAGAGGGATCCTCCTTGTCTTGATTGAAGACGTAATCCCTCCAGGCGGTCACATGAGGCTGCGATCCGCTCTTATCCCTCTTCTGCATATAGTAATGATGACTCGCCACTTTCTTGAAGACGGCCATCATTTCTTCAGCTTTGTCCTCCAGGACTTGGAACTCCTCGTTCGTCAGGAAGTACTCCTCATAGGGTTCTGATCCCCAATGGAGCTTTGATACCTCGTGCATTTCATGAAGTGCAAGGCCTAGCTCCTCCACCGGAGTGAAGAAGTCCCGGTATGGGTATCAAACATCTCCAGGAGCACGAGAAATATATGTCGGTTGATGTCAACACCTGCCTGAGTAGCACGGATCGCGGCAGTCAGCCTCATCTCTTGGAGTTCGGTTTGAAACCATGACAGCATCCAGAGTGTCAGCTTGTCCCATTTGGCAACATAATGACACCAACCATCTATCCGAAATTCATCTTTCGGGTACGATCGCTCCATCAACAGCATGCGATTGGCAAAAGTCGAAACGCCAAAGCCAAATGTATTGACGGGAATGTCACTATAAATGCTCCCAGGGCGTAGAGTCCGCCAGGTGAAAGAAAGCCCAGCCCGCACGGCGGTCAAAGTATCCCTTTGGTCTGAGGTAGAGTCGATCTTTAGGATGCCTGCCACCGCTCCACCCTGAGATGGGGTTAGATCCCAAGACATCCTCCTCTTGGAAGCAAGACGACAGAAAGACGTCAGAGGCCATTGGCGTTTGAGCTGCTTAACGGTCATGTGCACTCCTCTTGCTGTAAAGAACCAGTCTTCCTTGACCTTCAACACCTTTGCTTTAGTAGAGGTAAGGCGGTCCCCAAACAGGAACTCAGGCTTCAGGAAGGTCACTTTCTCAGATGTGGCAGACTTCAAAACACCACGCTCCATCATCCGTTTGAGGAACCCATACGGTTGTTCCCGGATTTGAGTCATTCTTTCGGGAGGCTGATCTAGCATGATAGCAGTTCGAGCAGGATTTATCACCTCCTTATCATAATCTACTCCCATCTGGCAGAGGGCAGCATCCAGAAGCACCTCGTTCAGGAGTGGGACAGTCATCGACACTGGTGTTCAAACAAAGAAGGCAAAGATTCAGCGACACAACAAAAGAATCTAAGCCACGTTTCTCACAGAGCGCATCAGGCCCATGTGCATCAGCAGTAGAGCTTCGGCGCATCTTCAGGACTTAAACCCATGCGTATCAGCAGTAGAGCTTCGGCGCATCTTCAGGGCTTAAACCCATGTGCGTCAGCAATAGGAGCTTCGGCGCATCTTCAGGGCTTAAACCCATGCGCGTCAGCAGTAGAGCCTCGGCGTATCTTCAGGGTTTAAACCCATGCGCGTCGACGAACCTCAGCACATCATCAAGACTCAAGGTCCATGTACGTCGACGTATGTATGATATAAGAACGGGATGATGAAACTCACCAACCACCGATGGCCGAACTTCAACAGGTGGACGGGGAACATCAGTCACAACAGCCTCTACAGGTTCTTTTCCTTTGCCTCGTCCAGTACCGCCACGAGGAGTCTTGGGAGCCATTGCTTGAGAGAAGAAAGCTAAGGTTTTTGTGAAAAAGAACTCTAAAAACAAAAGCAAAGAGAAGAAGAACTCTCTCTCTCCATCTCACGCCTATTTATAGGCTTGGTCGTACGCGTGAACCGATGAAGTGTGACCTCAGCCGTCGCCTCGGGTTCTGTGAAGAGATAACCGTAAATAAAACCAAAAATATCATCATTTATCTTTCTTGGTTATCGAGGCGTCATCAGTTGCATTAACTGAGCGGAGCATGCGCCCCGTCACTGATGCGCAGAGTATCTATGCGCCCCAACAGTCATGCGCTCCGACCGCCATGCTTCTTATTCAAAGTATTCCAAAACTTGTCCAAAAGTTTTGAAAACTTTGAAGGGGGTCTTGTAGAAGCATGGAATTTCAGAACTAGAAAGCCCATGCACCAGACTACATGCGCCAGAGCTTGGACAAAGGACTTCACAAACAGCAAAAATAGACATTGAAAGAAGACTTTTTATTACATATAAAAGTCTATTACATGTCTAAGAAAAGATTGTACAAAGGAGAATTTCTACAAAGAAAAGATCCTAAGTCTACAGCCAGCAGCCATCATGCGCCCTCAAATAAGCACAGCAATCACCACGCGCCCTCAGCAGGGCACATCCTTTTCAGCAGCTCAGTTATGCGCATCCTTCAGCAGCCCAGTTATGTACATCCCAGTTATGTGCATCCCTTCAGCAGCCCAGTTATGTGCCGTTCTTCCAGCCAGGCTCACCGCCGTCAAAATGCTTCAACTAATGAAGCATTTATTGAGCAGAACGAGGATGGCAATCAACCCTCTAGCCGAGGAAGAGAAGAGCACCGCAAGCCAACCTGTGGCCAGGGGAGGCTTCAAAAGAGTCTCCAAAGGCCAAGGAAGACCGTAATCGAAACTGTGGCTAAAGGAGCAACTTTCAACACAACCAGAATGGGCTACACCCATTTTGAAGGAAGAAAGAGCCCCCAAAGCCGCAGCACCGCCATTCCGATCTGCGGCTCTTCCTGCACAACGAAGACGAGGCTCGAGCATTCCTATCTTTGGATGCAACAAGCACCTTCCGCCTGCCTCGGAAGCCCTCAAATCCGACTTTTGGATGTAACAGTCACCTTCAAGTGCATCAATGAAGACATTGCGTCGTATCTTCACCCTTGGGAGCATCTCATCAACAGAAGGCATCCGAGTAAACAAATTCATGTCGGAAGAACGTGAGAGAACGAGAAGCAAATTCTCTCCATGCCACTATTTATAGGCTGGACAAATCAAACTCATGTGCCAAGTGGATGGCTCTCCGAATTCCGTACAATGAATTTACATTAAATAGATGAACCGGACGCTTCGAATTCAGCTAAGTCAAAACAGCTATTTAAAGCACTCGAAGATCGTAACAGTCACACCATTAAAGATGTGTTACGAAGCAGATGCGTTGGCCAGACCGCGCATCACACAGACGCACCCTTCAACATTAAGCGCATCACATAGATGCGCCCTTCAGTACCAAGCACATCACAGGGATGCGCCTCCAATGCATCCCCATACGCCTAGTGGAATGCCAACCGACGCGTCCACTCAGCTGTCCATCAAATGTCACAAACATTACTTTTCTTCGACGGCTACTACCACGTGGCCACTCAACCACTCGCATGCGCCTCTGCAGCCATGCGCCCAAATCTGCATGCGCCTCAAAAGCCATGCGCCTCAGACTTTTCACTGATCCCTAAAGACAGAAGGAAAGTCACCATTAAAGCTCTTTATGCGCCCCAGACTTCTCTCTGATCCCGAAAGACAAGAGTTAAGTCATTATCGAAGCCCCGCATGCGCCTCAAAAGCCATGCGCCCCGAATGGTTCGTGACTCCTAAAGGTTACGAGCCAAAGCCTTCTCCTGCGCCCAATCCTAGGCGCATCCTACCAGATTATTCTCCACCAAATCAGAGATCTCCGAGCCATGGGTCGATGATACGTGTCCTTTGACTCGACTCACCCAAGATCTCAGCAACAGAAAGATCTCCTCCTCTGATACGTGCCGGTCTACAACAGCAGCATGAAAAATTCAACCCCTCGATCAGGGCACATCGTTCATGCGCCTCCATCAGCAATCAATACGTGGCGTCCCCATGACCAGGTGCATCCTACATATGCGCGCATGAGCAGCCAGCCTGCAGACTATATAAAGAGAGGGACCATTTCCTTCTTCCATACCTACCTACACACGGACAGAACACACAACGAACGAATATACCACCAGAGAGGCAGATACAGACACTCAACGTCTTTTTCCTCTCAGCAAGCTCCAGCACCTAGAGCAATCCAAGTCTTCAGAGAACCGATAACCGTCGTCAGATCGTCAACGGAGTCAACGCATTACCACTCACTCCATCGGCACAAGCGACCCAGATAAACAAAAGTGTACTCCTAGGACTACATCCAAGTCCTTTATTGTAACACTATTCTATTTGTATTAAAATTTGCAATAAAAGAATTTTAATGGCAAACAACCGTCTCCCCCACTTCCTCTTCGCCGTAATCCTAACTCCGGCCACACCCCACAACCACCTACACAGCAACCATCACCACCATCAATCACCACCACTAGACGCGCCCCGACGAGTTGAGTCCAGCACCGCCCAAGTGCCACGACGACGATGCCCCAGCCGCCGTCCAGCCACCTCCATAACCCCTAGCTCGATCGGACACATAGGTAACACTCTAAAAATAGTGTCGGACGTGTCCCAATCTCTAATATGCGACTCGTCGCGTCCTGACGAACCTAGTGGTAAGTTTGGACACGACAGACTCGACCTGTGCGTGTCGTGCATGACCTAGACACGGGGACTCGGCCATTTCTTCGTGTCCCAAACAGTCAGGACACGAAGTTGGCTATCGGGTTTAAACCCGTTAACCTAAAACCTAAATAACACTAACCCTAACCCAAACTCTAACACACAGCTCGGGCTGACCCCCTGGCCAGCCCGACCGAGCCCAAGAACTCGACCCCTCTGGGTAGGGCTGAGCAATAAACGGTTGAAAAACCGTAAACCGATCCGACCCGAACCGAAAAACCCATTCGGTTCGGTTTTAAGTCTAACGGGTCGGGTTTCGGTTCCCGAATTTAGAAAATTCGGTTTTCGGGTCGGAATTCGGGTTTTGGGTTCGGTTACCCAACCGACCCGAAAACCGATTATATTTAATTAATAATTATGAAATTACCATAATACCCCTCCACATATAATTAAAAGATTAGGTTTTCTCTCTCCCCTCCATTCCATTGTTACTTCACTCATTCACTGAGTTCTCTCAGTCGGCTGCGCTGAGTTCTTTGTGGCGAAAATGGCGAGGCATTTAATTATGCAGCCATTTGGTCATTTGGTGAGGCATTTAGTACACTTTGAAACTGATGGCGAGGCATTTAATGCAGCCATTTAGTACACTTTGAAACTAATATATTGGATGACAAAGTGGCAATGATGATGTGGGCTTGAGAATAGGAGAATGGATACTACATGCATCAAAATATGATGCACAATGAGCCTTATCTGAGCCTCATTTTTTTACCCTTTCTATTATGTTTTTGACTTCTTGTCCAGGAAATAAGGAAAAGAGGCTTGATGATGATGCTGCATAGGCTTGATGAATCATGATGATGCTGGCATGCTGCACAGCCTTAACTGAGCCTTTCTATTTTTTTTTTTACCCTTTCTATTATGGGTTACTATTTATTTGTAATTTGTAATGGGTTGAAATTTGTAATTGGTAATTTGATGATGCTGCAATGCTGCATAGCCTTATCTGAGCCAGTCATACACTTGTTGAATACATGTTCTTACAGAAATTTGATGATACTGTAATTTGATGATGCTGCAAATTTTACCTTGTAAAACTTGACAAAATTTAGCCCACAGAAATTTGATGATGCAAATTTTACCTTGTAATTTGATGATGCTGCAAATTTTTTTTTCCTTTTTTTGGGCCGGCCCACTTGGGCCCTTAAAACCGAACCGAACCGTAAACCGAATTTTTTTCTCGGTTCGGTTTCAATCGGTTTGACAAAATTCGGTTCGGTTGTCGGTTCATCAAAAAACGGTTTTCGGTTGGGTCGGTTTTGCACATTTCGGTTCGGTTTGAACCGAACCGATCCGTTGCTCAGCCCTACCTCTGGGCCGAGTTCGAGCCCCCCTTCTTCTCTGTTTGTTTTCTTTTTTTTGTTTTGTTTTTGTTTTATTTTATTATTTATTATTATATGTATATATGTATATGTATTTTGTATGTATATATATTATTATATATACACTGTTTTATGTATATATATACAGTAAATGTATATATAAATATTTTTATAATTAGTATTTTATTATATATATGTATATGTATATATATGTATATATATATATATATATATATATATATATATATATATATAATATATATATATATAAATTAAATATATATATATATATATATATATATATATATATATATATATATATATATATATGTGTGTGTGTATATATATATATATGTGTATATATATATATTTTTAATTTATACACACACATATATATATATATATATATATATATATATATATATATATATATATATATATATATATATATATATATATATATATATATATATATATATATATATATATACAAAAAAAAAATATGTATGTCTTTATGTATATATATATATATATATATATATATATATATATATATATATAGTATTATATATATATATATATATATATATATATATATATATATATATATATATACATATATATATATATATATATATATATATATACATATATATAGATATATATATATGTATATATATATATATATATATATATATATATATATATATATATATATATATATATATATATATATATATATATATATATATATATATATATATAAATATATATATATATATATATATATATATATATATATATATATTATTATTATTATTATTATTATATATATACTATTTTATATATATGTATACAGTATTTGTATATGTATATATATATATATATTTTATATTTAGTATTTCTATTATATATATGTATATTTATTATATGTATATATATATCCATTATATATATATATAAATATCTATATTTATATGTATATATATAAATATTGTTGTTGTATATTTATATATGTATTTCAATTCTACCTTGTATAAAGTATTATTATGTAAAATTTTACAAGTTATTTTTATTATATAATTTATGACTTGTATATTTTTACCCCTCTAAAGATATATATATTATTTAAATTCCTGTATTTTAAATTGTTATGACCAATTGATGTCCAAACATAGTATGGGTTTTTGGGCCCAATTGTGTCTAATATATTCAGAGTCTGTACAAGTCATATTGGACTTGATTCATGGCTCTGGGTACTGTATCTGGACTTCGGTTCAATTTCGAATACATGGACAAAAATAGTAAATAAATAATTAATTAATTTCTAGAAACTGCTGCTTACTATTTTTGAATTTATATATATATTTTAATTGCTGTAAAAATTTGGAAAAAAATTGTATTTAAATACTATGTTAATTTAGACAATTTATTATAATTTTTCAAGAATTTAATAAGTGCTTTTGATATTTTATAAAAATAGGAAAACAGAACTCATTTTCAGTATATTTATGTTTGCTGATTTTTAATAATTATTTATGAGGGTTTATAAATTCCAAAAAAATTAGTATAAATTTCTATAATTAACAAGGATCTTTTTGTTACTTTATTTTATGTAAAATTGAGCATTTTTTCTATCTTAAAAATTGTTGGAACACAATGAACAGTTTAATTTATTTATTGTATAATTACGACTTTCAATATTTTGTGTTGTTTTGAGTTATAGTCGTATTGAACCTCACCCCGCACTAGTGTAAAGGCCCTAAAAAGTTAGTTTGGTTATTGTGTCACCCCACATTGGTCTCCTATACTAAAGTCACCATTTGGCTAGGTGTCCAGTCAGAAAGTCGTGTTGCACCACTAGTGTCTTAGTGTTTAACTTAGTATAAAAACTAAGTTTATGTATTTATTTCTACAGTGACGAGTTACCAGACATCTATAGCATTTTTATCACTGCTTTGCTTTGCTAAAGGCAAGTACTTCTAAAAACTTTACATACTGCTATAACCATAAACTGTAAATCCAACCATGTTAAATGCTGATCCTTGGAGTAGCAAGTTAAAACTTCACATGTTATATTACTTTCAGTCTCTATCATGTTTAGGACAGTTTTTATATCTCTCACATGTTAATAAAAACGGGTTAAGGGGAAACTGTTAGTAGTGTACGTGATCATGCCCCCCTTCTCCGTATGTATTTATCGAGCACCGTTACATTCTATATGTATCTGTATCGTATGTCTGGTCCCGCATTTGTGTATGGACATACATCGATGCCGTTAAGGGTACGTAAGTACGCTTCAAAAAATTGATATGTACCACTGTACATCCTAATTACCTATTGACTGATCACTCACATACTACAGTTTTAAACTTTAAAACAAATAATTATTGCTATGATAAAATGTACCTAAAAACTGGATAAAACATGATATGTCATTTCTTTTCATCACATGATCAGTATTATATGTTTGTTAGAATCAGTACTTGCTCCCGTCCTGACAGGATAACGTTATAGGTATTCTTACTGAGGAGGAGTTGCTCTGTGACTCATATTATGAAGTTACTGTCGAGGACCAGGCTTTGTCTTACGAGGATGTACCTGCGGAAAAATTCGTCTACTGTAGTTGCTCGGGATATTTAGTGTAGTCATGTATTAGACTACGTATTTGTAACTGGACCTGTATCCAGTTTTATATTCCGGACTTGTACTTGGACTTATTATTATATGAGATGACTTTTGTGTTTGGAGTATTTATGACTCTTCTTTACATATAGAACTGTTAGCACATTGTAGTCTTACCTTGTTATCTTTAGAACAGCTTATTATGCTTTATTTCCAGCGTAGGCTGGACATGACTCGGCCCGGCCCAACAATCTGGGTAGCGGATCGTAACATGTTTTTAGTGGTGGTCCATGCAGGTCCTGACTAAATTGTTTGGTTACGTCATTGTACCAAGCTTGCCTGCAATTAGGAACTTAAGGTAATTAGACAATATTAGGAATGACGCTTAGAACACCTAGAGGAATACTAGGATTGCAACATAGGAAATACATCACATGCTTGCTATTATAATTAGATTTTCTTGTTTATGATTATTTACTTTAAAGAGTCCTTATAAGTCCTTTTTATTTTTATTTTAATTAGATGGTGCTCACCCGCTCATCCCAGTATGTCACACCTGAGAATGGCACACTCCCTATCCAGTCAGCTGACCAGTTGACCGATACACCTCTACCTACTATACTCCCCCACTCCACAAATCTACCAACCCAAATGCCTCCACCACCTTCCACATCACAGTCCCAGCAGGACCCGATACTCCCACCACCACCTATCACTATACCTACCCAGGCTTCCGTCACACTCGACGGGAACCAACAGCTCACTCTGATCCAGGGGTTTCCTAACGACCCATCAGGAGCAGACCACCCTACTCGCCAGAGCATGGAGCGTTCTGAGGAACGTACCGTGGTTCCACCACCTGTAGAGCCACGGCAGAGAGCAGGAACAATCAAGGACTTCATGGGTCTGAACTCCAAGGAGTTCTTACGGACTGAGGGCATAGTTGTAGCAGATGATGGCTAGACTCGGTAGAGAGGAAGCTCTTGGGATCTAGGTTGCCGAATGACCAGGTCGAGGCAGCGAGTTTTTTGTGACAAACTTGGCAGGAGTTTGGTTCCGGAATGAGCCGCTATTCGCGAGAGGAAGGGCCATTGGGATCAGTTCAAGACCCAGTTCAAGAAAAAATTCTTCTCGACCACGCTAGGGTAGCCATGGGACTACGATTCCAGAACATCCAGCGGAGAAACCGTTCTGTTGACGAGTATACGGCCAGAGTCGTCGCCTGAGCCGTTCGCTCCTAGTCTAGTTGCAAACCCTGAGGAGATGATACGTAGGTTTGCCATGGTCTAGTTCCAGATATTGGCATTTTATAGTGGCGAACG
>JANAVB010003000.1:17007530-17300030 GCA_029216955.1 Iris pallida | reverse complement strand
AGAATGTATAATCATATTTGGCCTAATTCTTCGCATGATTATCGAATCAATCTCTGATAAAATGAAGAAGATAACCTTAGACCTTAGTTCTATTTCATATTTTCAAAAAGTTTAGTGAGGAGCATAGCGATCTTATTGTTCCAATGAGAGCTTTTTGGGAAATTTCCAATAAACCAATCTCAACAAAGTCTTACAATTTCTTATTTTACTATGTTCAACTCTAGTATTCGTCTATCCGTAGAGTATATTGAATTTACGTAAATTCCTAGAACATAGTTTTATTTTTCGTATTAACAACTACTTTAGGATGCATGCTTTTATGTGATGCTAAAGATTTAATATCTTGTTTTGCAAGCAAAGTTCAAATAGACAAAAAGTTATTAATGTTAGTCCCGGGGCTTGATCAAAGATGGAAAAATAGATGCAATCGAGATCTGAGATGTCCCACAAAACTTTGCAGAGAGCAAACTCAAGATCTACGATGGTATAAAACTCAAATAGCCAAATTACAATCTGAAGGAGGGAAAAAGAGAAGAGAAGATCTCTCGTTCTTCCTTGCAAACGTGTTACAATTGGGACAGAACGAGTTACAATAAAACTAGAGAGAGATGAGAAGAAGAACAATGCTGGGGTGTCAAAACACCGTTGCTCAAAGCAAGATTCGCCCCACACGATCTGCTTCCAGGAACCAGCAAGTTGAATAACTTGTGGAACGCTCGATGTCACCTCTGTTCTGACTCCTCGGATGGACTTGCAATGGCGGCAGCAGCTCTCTCTCTCTTTCTTCTTTTCTGACTTGTATATTCGTAGTCCCCACAAAGGAGGCCAGAAGAGAGTATATATAGAGAGAGGGTGGAAACCCTAGCCGCCTCTTCAGTTATGGAAAGATTGAATCAAATCACAAAAAGATAGCAACGAATTAATTCTAATCCCACAAACATAGGAACTGAATTAATTCAAATCCCACAAAGATAGTAACAAAATTAATTCAAATCCCACAAAGATAGGATCTGAATTAATCGCATTGATTCACCCTTTCCATAACCGATTTGATATCTGCACAGTCAGCGTAGCCCTCCATGCGGCAGCAGCAGCAGCAGCCTGGCCGCATGGACCGCTTGGACCGCATGGACCGCATGTGCCGCATGAGCCGCATGGACCGCATGAGCCGCATGGACCGCATGAGCCGTATGAGCCGCATGGACCGCATGAGCCGCATGAGCCGCATGGCCGCATGAACCGCATGGCCGCATGAGCCGCATGAGGCCGCATATGAGCCGCATGCCGCATAAGACCGCATGGCCGCATATGAGCCGCATAAAGACCGCATGACTGCTGACGTGCTAAGTGCAAAGTGCGCCAACAAAATGCCACATTACGCCTCATGAGCCCATGAGCCCGAGTCCGAGTCTGAGTCCGAGTCCGAATCCGTGTCCGAGTCCGAGTCGCTAAGCCCCTTTGGGGCTTAGCTCCAAATGGAATTAATCCAAGAGAATGACAAAAGCATTAATGCTTAATCCTTGGAGCCTTATTCTTACCTCCTAGTAAAATCACCCACATGGTTCCCTCCTTGGGGTCACCACCCCATGTGCATCTCTCAACAACACACCCAAGTATATATGTTGAGATAACTCTTGGTGCTTTTCCAATGTGGGACTAAAATTTTACAAGGCATGTTGAGAGCAAGCTCTCTCCATGTAAATAAAGCACCAACAATCCCCCACATATCACAACATATATATGTGTCCAGGGTTGAGCGTTCCCCACAGTAACTGTCTATTTTGCATTAGGATAGATGTCGCTGACGACTTGAATCTTCCCGCATGGGTTAAATAATAATGTGATACAAGAATGGACTACGCCTTGAATTCTGCACCACAATTGTAATTCTTTCCACTCACAAAGTGTAGTTACGTGTGCTTCTGGCTGCACATTAAAGGCCCTGTGCCAGCCTGGTTTCAGTGTATAATTTTGGGCGTCTACAAGTTTACCCTCAAGAGACGGCCTGATATCTCTTTTCATACACTATATGTGAGTTCTTTATTAAAGAGATATGGCATGAAGCCTTGCGCTTCCTTGCGGTGCTACGCCGCTATGACATGGCCTGAAGCCGAGGCATTACCCCTACCTGGGAACCTCATCGTAGTGTCATACTACTGTAGCATGAGGTCACAAGCCTCTTTGTAGTGCCAAACTACCCAGCATGAAGCTTAAGGCTTCCTTGCGGTGTTACGCCGCAACGACATGGCTTGCAATGCCGAGGCTTTACCCCTACTTGGGTACCTCATCGTGGTGTCGTGCCACTGTAACATGGGGCCATCCTTTCTTTTGTAGTGCTGTCTACAACTCTTTAATTACGTCATACAGCATTAGGCTACCTGCCTATTTGCGGTGCTACGCCGCTGTGACTTGGCTTGCAAAGCCGAGGCATTACCCCTACCTGGGAACCTCATGGTGGAGTCACCCCACTGTAGCATAGAATTTTACTCCTTGTAGTGCTGCTCTACCGTGCTTTCTGTAAAGCACACCAGGCATTCACTCTGCCTGAGAACTCATTAAGGCGTTTAAGCCAACCTTCCACAGGATCAGTTTTTTCGCAGAAAAAATACATAGTAGACAACAGTGGTTATGGGTCCGTATTCCTTCCATGTTCCAGAGAACAAGTACCCACTGCTACCTGATAGTTTCCCTGTCAGTGATCCTCCTTTGAACCAAAAGTTAGATGCCTAGTAGATTTCTCTTTGAACTAATAGCATAAAACTTTATGGTAGGATTACAAAGACACACTATCAGAATGCCTTCAAGCCCATTTTACAAGCTGTGTCATCGACCAACTGGCGCTTGAGGCCCTTTGTGAACGGATCTGCCAGGTTCTCCTGACTCCGAACATCAACCACTGCAATTACACCTCTTTTGATAAGATCGTGTACTGTCCTGTGCTTCAACCGCACAGTCCTCTTCTTCCTGTTGAAGAGGTCATTTGATGCCACCGCCGCAGTCGCCTGGTTGTCACAGTATATCGGTATCGCCGGTATCTGAGCCCCAACCACTGAAAGATCATACATGAGCTCCCGAAGCCATTCTGCTTCATCTGCTACAGTTTCAAGTGCATAGAATTCAGATTCCATGGAGGAACGAGAGAGTATAGTCTGCTTCTTCGACTTCCACGATATAGCAGCTCCACCCAAGGAAAAGACATATCCACCTGTGGATCTCTCGCTTTCCACCTCTGAACACCAGCTAGCATCACTGAAGCCTTCCACTACTGTCGGATATCCGTTGTAGTACAGTGCATATGTCTGAGTTTTCTTGAGATATCTCATCACCCGCTTCACATCTTTTCAGTGCTCAACCCCTGGGTTGCTTGTGAACCAACTCAGCATTCCCACGGCGAAAGCTATGTCAGGCCTTGTGGCAGTGGTTGCGTACATCAAACTTCCGATAACGCTAGAATACTCCAGCTGCCTGACGCTTTCCCTTGAATTTGGCTTCAGCTTCTGATCACACCTGTATGACGTATCGATCCCTGGAAGATCCTTATACCCATAGCGTGTGAGCATCTTCTCAATGTAGTGAGATTGTGACAGCGCTACTCCAGTGTCTGTCCGGATGATCTTAATGTCCAAGATGACATCTGCATCCCCCAAGTCCTTCATACTGAACTTGGTTGAGAGGAACTTCTTTGTCTCTGTGACACAGCCTATATCCGTACCTAGGATTAGCATGTCGTCCACGTACAGACAAACGATGACTCCTCTTCCATCAGCGAACTTTGTGTAAACACATTTATCCGTCTCGCTGACTCTGTAGCCGTTTGACCTAATAACTTTGTCAAACTTCTCATGCCACATCTTGGGAGCTTGCTTCAAACCATACAATGATTTCACCAACTTGCAGACTTTGTCTTCAAGACCTTTGACGACAAATCCATCTGGCTGTTGCATATAAATCTCTTCGGTCAGCTCTCCATTCAGGAATACGGTCTTTACATCCATCTGATGTATCACCAACTTATGTATAGCTGCTAGAGCGATTAACATCCTGATGGTGGTCATCCGGGCTACTGGAGCGTACGTGTCAAAGTAGTCTATCCCCTGTTTCTGAGAAAATCCCTTGGCTACCAGCCTGGCCTTGAACTTGTCAATAGTTCCATCTGCCTTCATCTTCTTCTTGAAGATCCATTTACACCCGATGGGCTTTTCTCCTTCAGGTAGATCTACCAACACCCATGTGTTATTGGAGGTGATAGAGTCAAACTCGTCATTCACTGCCTCCTTCCAGAAGATAGCATCTCTGGTCTTCATCGCCTCATCATAGGTAAGCGGATCTGCTTCCACATGATAGGTGACAAAGTCATCTCCGAAATCTTTCGGTCTCCTCGCTCGCTTAGCTGACGGCTCTACGAGTTCTGGTACAAGAGTTATTTTCTCAACAACAGCTTCTTCTTGGACTACTGGCTCATATGAGATTTCAGTCTCATTTGCTCCTACATTATTTTCCGGAATGTCCGAAAGAACAATGTTTTTGTCTTTTGCAAACTTGTCTTCAAAGTATTCAGCATCGCGAGATTCGATGATATGATTTGACTCAATATCAAGAAATCTCCGAGCATCACTCTTCTCGACATACCCCAAGAAGATCGCCTTCGTAGTCCTTGTCCCTAGCTTCTGAATCTTCAGATCTGGAAGCTTCATATACGCCAGACACCCCCACACTCGAATGACATTCAAGTTTGGTCTGACTTTGAACCAGAGTTCATGAGGAGTTACGTCCGAAGTTGCATATGGCACTCTATTTAGAATAAAAGTGGCCGTCAATGCAGCTTCTCCCCAGTAGCATTTTGGAAGGCCTGCAGTAAGCAGCATAGAATTCATCATTTCTGTTAATGTTCGGTTCTTCCTCTCTGCTACTCCATTGGATTGAGAAGAATATGGAGCAGTAGTCTCGCATATGATTCTATTTTCTTTGTAGAATGATGTGAATTCATGAGACCTGTACTCCCCACCTCGATCACTTCTCAACCTCTTGAGTTGTTGTCCAGTCTACCGTTCAGCTTCGGCCCTGAACTCTCTGAACTTCTCGAAAGCTTCGTCTTTAGAACTTGAGCAAGTAGACGAACGCGTATTTGAGAAGTCGTCGATGAAGGTTATGAAATACTTCATCCCGGCCTTCGTGGAGAAATGTTTGAAGTCACAGATATCGGAGTGCACCAACTCCAGGAGATCTGTGCTTCGATTGACCCGATGAAAGGGTTTCCTTGTGATCTTCGTCTGAGCACACACCTCACACTTCTCCACCTTACCCCCACATTTGGAGATAAGTCCTAGACTAGACATTTTGTTAATTCTTTTATAATGAACATGTCCTAGTCTATTATGCCACAACTCAAGAGAATAATCAAAAAATGCAACTGCATTGATGTCTTCAAACTGGTTAACAAGCTAAATTTTAAACATTCCTTCGGTTTGATAAGCCTTCCCGAAGTATGTTCCTTTCTTGGACATCACCATCTAACCAGCATTGATGTCCATCCTCAAGCCTGCGTTGCAGAGCAGGCTCCCAGAGATCAGGTTCTTGGCAATCGCCGGAACATGCTTCACACCTTGAAGCGTCAGAGTGTTCCCAGAAGTGAGTTTCAGTTCCACGGTCCTGATCCCCAGAACTTCAGCTTGGACCTGGTTCGCCATGACAACCTTCTCAGATATCGGCTGGTACGTGACGAACCATTCCTTGCCTGAACAGACATGGCAAGTCGCACTAGTGTCTATCCACCAGTCAGAGTCAACTCCCACATTTGTGACCTGTGCGATCATAGCAACAAAGTTAGAAACCAATGAAACCTTATTAGGCTCACCTTTCTCTGATTGTTTAGGCTTAGATCTGCATTCACTCTTGTAGTGGCCTTTCTTGCCACAATTGTAACAAGTCACGTGGGACTTAGCCTTCTGTTGTTTGAAAGAAGGACCCTTCACTTTTAGATTAGTGAAGTCCTTCTTCTTGGGATGAGAAGCCGCCTGCTTCCCCTTTGAATCTCTCGTCTGCACAAGATTGGCTTTAGCCAACTGTTTGGACAGAGTGTCCACCTTCTGTTGGGAACGCATCTCGTCCTCAACATGGATCTCTTGCAGTAGATCTCCCAAGCTAATATCTAGCTTCTTTCTGTGCATCCTTGCATAGAAGGTACTCCATCCAGCAGGAAGTTTTGAGACGATCCCTCCGACGACAAACTTGTCGGGAAGGGGCATCTCTTCGTCTTCCAGTTTCTGACGCAGCTTCAGAAATTCTTTCACCTGTGGCAACATGGACTTTTCGTCCTCAAAGAGCAATTTATGATATTTTTTAACCACAAATATTTTGCTCCTATTCTTGTCTTCTTCATACAGATTTTCCACAGACTCCCATATGTCTCTGGCAAGTTCCTTCTTCGAGTAGGATTCTGCCAGGGAGTCCTCCATAGCATTCAGGATGAGAAGCCTGCAGATGCTATTTTCCCTTCTCCACTTGGCCTGGAGTTTGGTAGCCGCGTTGATTGCGGCAGTAGATCCAGTGTCTGGAACAGAGGGTTCTTCCTCTAACAGAACATGATCAACGTCTTTCAGTTGAAGAGTTAGGTACACCTTTCTCTTCCAGACTTGATAGTGCTCTCCATCGAACTTTTCCAACTTGCAGAAGTCCGATTGGAGGAGCGAAGCATTAATGTTTTCCATCTACACGGATCTTGCTTTGAGATTGTTAGTCCCGGGGCTTGATCAAAGATGGAAAAACAGATGCAATCGAGATCTGAGATGTCCCACAAAACTTTGCAGAGAGCAAACTCAAGATCTACGATGGTATAAAAACTCAAATAGCCAAATTACAATCTGAAGGAGGGAAAAAGAGAAGAGAAGATCTCTCGTTCTTCCTTGCAAACGTGTTGCAATTGGGACAGAACGAGTTACAATAAAACTAGAGAGAGATGAGAAGAAGAACAATGCTGGGGTGTCAAAATACCGTTGCTCAAAGCAAGATTCGCCCCACACGATCTGCTTCCAGGAACCAGCAAGTTGAATAACTTGTGGAACGCTCGATGTCACCTCTGTTCTGACTCCTCGGATGGACTTGCAATGGCGGCAGCAGCTCTCTCTCTCTTTCTCCTTTTCTGACTTGTATATTCGTAGTCCCCACAAAGGAGGCCAGAAGAGAGTATATATAGAGAGAGGGTGGAAACCCTAGCCGCCTCTTCAGTTATGGAAAGATTGAATCAAATCACAAAAAGATAGCAACGAATTAATTCTAATCCCACAAAGATAGGAACTGAATTAATTCAAATCCCACAAAGATAGTAACGAAATTAATTCAAATCCCACAAAGATAGGATCTGAATTAATCGTATTGATTCACCCTTTCCATAACCGATTTGAAATCTGCACAGTCAGCGTAGGGCCGCATGGACCGCATGTGCCGCATGAGCCGCATGGACCGCATGAGCCGCATGTGCCGCATGAGCCGCATGGACCGCATGGACCGCATGAGCCGCATGAGCCGCATATGAGCCGCATGCCGCATAAGACCGCATGGCCGCATAAAGACCGCATGACTGCTGACGTGCTACGTGCAAAGTGCGCCAACAAAACGCCACATTACGCCTCATGAGCCCATGAGCCCGAGCCCGAGTCCGAGTCCGAGTCCGAGTCCGAGTCATGCGGTCTTTATGTTCCCCATGTGCATCTCTCAACAACACACCCAAGTATATATGTTGAGTAACTCATGGTGCTTTTCCAATGTGGGACTAAAATTTTACAAGGCATGTTGAGAGCAAGCTCTCTCCATGTAAATAAAGCACCAACAATTAATCATGAAGAACTTTAAAAAAAAAATTATGCATGGCAGAAAAATTCGTTTTACTAATTTATTCAATCAAGGATTGACGTCCTAATTCTCCCTACATCTTGGGTGCTTGCTACTTTGACCTCGTTTATACAAAGTGAACTTTAATTTCTTAGTTTCATTTGGTTGCATTGTGCATCATTATCAATATGATCAAACTTGAAACCATAATCACGAGCCTTCCAAGACTTGCTCGTGTGCATTCCAAAATTGTTCATAGCTTAATGTTTGAAGCTCGATAGACTCAAAAGAAACCGTTAAGTCAAATGATTAATCACGACCTGAATCCATTATATATATATATATATAAGGGATCGGATGACACATACAATTTGACATCTAAAAATACACACAACTTTAGCACGTACATCGATAAAAATTAATGGTTCATATATATATATATATATATATATATATATATATATATATATATATATATATATATATATATATATATATATATATATTGTATGTGTCATCCGATCCCTTTTATATATATATATATATATATATATATATATATATATATATATATATATATATATATATATATATATATATATATATATATGAAAATATATATATATATATGCAAATGACCTCTAGCCTAGTGGTTAAGAGAGATGCATGCGACCCAAGTGGTCGGGAGTTCGAGCCCCGGTGGAGGCGAGTTCACCACAAGTACCCATTGCTTCAAAAAAAAAAAAAAAAAAAAAAAAAAAAAAAATATATATATATATATATATATATATATATATATATATATATATATATATATATATATATGCAAAATTAAGAACAATTGTGGGTCTCCTCCAATCGAAATTGAAGGAAGAACCGATCAGTGATCACATCATTCATTTAAAACTTCAATTTATTTTTGGAAAAATGAATTAATTAGAAGAGAATAAAGAGAGTTTCATTCTACATATTAATACACAAAACAATAAAATATATAGTAAATTTTTTTTTTAGATATCTGACGTTACGCACAGAACTTTTTTTTTTTTAATAAATAAAAGAAATATTACTTTCTCGTAGCTCGATCCATCGATCTTTTTTTATTCAGCCAGAATCTTATACCTCTTTCCAGTAACCACAACAATCACTTGTGTTCGGCACAAGAGAAATCATTCGAATTTAGAATTTTGGAGGGTTCAAATCTCTTCCATAATTAAAATAACAAAATTTACTTCCTAACGGCATGACCTATGAAGTTTACTATTTGAAAAAACCTATGACCAATATAAAGATTTCGTTGAAATCAAACCTCCTACATCAATTTATCATACAATTTCTTAAAGGGATTATAATTTGTGTGAAATATGATGCTAAATTTTGTACAATATCTTAGAATCCCCTAAGCATATTGGTTGGGTTTGCCGAACGACACTAGATAATATGTTTCAAAATCTATAGACATAGCAATATATTTCAGAGCATCTCCAACTTATTGTCTTGTTATGTATTGTAATTCTTAGATGGCATAAGACACAAGGCAATTTTTTTTTTTAGGTGTCACAAAAACCAATGAGATAGAAAAATCTTCTATAATGCTAAAAGTATTGAGAAGACAATAAAAAGTATTTCTTTTCAATTTTCAAAACAACTTCTCCTCTTATTATTATTATTTTTTTTGTAAATTTTTTTTTTTATAATTGATGATGTGGAGATAAACTCATTGTGAAGTGCATTGTTTAGATCTAGAGAACTAACTTACATTGTCCTTGCATGTCAACTTCATAATTATTCCACATTTGTATTGGATAAGAATTAAAAATTTGTCATTCCTATGTGACAATCATTTTTTTTCTTCAAACTCACAATAGGGTTGGAGGTGCTCTCAGACATTTGTTTGCACTTGCGGTCCATCTCAGAAAACTATTGAATGTCGACAAGATTTTGAACTTGGACATTTCCTTTTCTTAAGACAACTCTTTAGATTCAATGTGACATGCAAGAGGTTAGGATCGAAAGATTTCTAGAAACAGTACCTAACAAGAAAGGCTGTGTTTGATTGGATTTTTTTCGAAAATATTTTTATCACAAATTTTTCACCAATTGTAGTGTTTGATAGCTTATATTTTTCATCGAAATATTTTCAAAAAAACTTTCATTTTTCATATTTTCTTCTACGACGGTGAAAAATGAAACTAACTTGTGCAACCCATAGTAGTATTAGAGCGGACATCCGGAGGGATCAACAAGGTTCGGACCTCTCAATTGTGTGTGTGAGGGATTTCAAAAAAAAAAAATTCTTCATGAAAAATAACTATTTTTCTTGGAAAATAATGACATTCAAACACCAAAATTAAATTTTTTATAATTTTTTTTTTTAAAATTCTATAAAACTTTTTTTTCTAGAAAAATAATTATATAAAATTAAAAAAAAATTCTACATGTAGTTTACCTTACAATCAAACACACCGTAAAATAAGTTCCGACTCGGACAGTACAATCTTCCGGCGTGCTCTTCTGATGTTTGGTGTTGGAGAGCTTGGTTGTGCCATATTGGCTACGATCGACATCTCCATCGATTTTCAACGCGCAAAAGATTAATTAGTTCAATTTTATAAAATTGCACAGATAAACACAATCAAGGCACCTACTTCCGCTTTCTACGGACTATAAGCATCTCACGTTCTCTTCCTTCCCCATGCAGAGCTCACAATTATAGGCTATAATTATCCTCTAAACACACTCCCCCTTTATGTTACTTCACGCCATCTAAATTCTTATGGAAAAATACACTTTTTGGAAATATTTTAGTTTTTATACCAAAATATATCAAACTTATTATTATTAGGGGAAATTTATAAAATGTCCAAAAAACGAAAAAATTTTATGAAAAATCCACCGCGCAATAACATTTCATCGCGTGCCCAGAATTAGCAAAAAATATATAAAGATGGTTCCGAATAACTTTTTTGCCCTTCCTTCTAATTTATTGAAAACACCCACGAAACTACTCTTAAAAAAATGTTTCGATACTTCATCTTCTTCCATACGCTGCTCACTTTCGAATCTAGGTTTTCTCCTCAAAAATCTTCAAAAACTCGTCGAAAAAATTCGGAAAGACTGAGACAAACGGCAAAAGTGCTAAAACGGAGGTCCAAACATCATTTTTTTGCGATTCTAAAATTTCGGAAGGCCGACTAACAAAATTATTGTTAATCTCAGGCTCCTCGAAAATACGCTCATTTTGCGACAAATCGGACCTCGTTTCGACCTCCCAGTAAAAAGTTGTGGCCCTCCAAAGTTTCAACTGACCATAAAATGCAGGAGAATGGCCATTCTCCGTGTTAGAACACGAAGAATGTTAATTTCGCATGAGGGTGGCCAATCTCGTGTTAGTAACACGGAGAATGGCATTCTCCGTCTTAATTTACACGAAGAATGACCATTCTCTGTGTTAGTAACACGGAAAATGGCATTCTCCGTCTTAATTTACACGGAGAATGGCATTCTCCATCTTAATTTATACGAAGAATGACCATTCTCTGTATTAGTAACACGGAGAATGACATTCTCCGTCTTAATTTACACGGAGAATGGCATTCTCCATCTTAATTTATACGAAGAATGACCATTCTTCGTGTAATTTAAGACGGAGAATGGCCATTCCAATGTTAAAACGCAGGAGAATGACCATTCTTCGTGTAAATTAACACGGAGAATGCCCATTCTCCGTCTTAATTTACACGGAGAATGCCATTCTCCGTATTAATTTACACGAAGAATGACCATTCCAGTGTTAAAACGTAGAAGAATGAATTCTCCGTGTCATTTAACACGGAGAACGGTCATTCTCCGTGCTAAATTACACGGAGAATGACCATTCTCCGTGCTAAATTATACGGAGAATGGGTATTTTCTGTGCTAAATAACACGGAGAATGATCATTCAAATGTTAAAACACAGGAGAATTAACACGGAGAATGGCATTCTCCGTGTTAATTTACACGGAGAATGGCATTCTTCTTGTTAAAATACAGGAGAATGACTATTCTTCATGTTATATCAACGGAGAACAGTTGACAGAAACCTAATTTTTTATTTTTTTGTTTTGTGGAAAGAAATTTGACATGAATAAAGATTTAAGAGTTTTCGTTCTTCTTTCAAAATGATGCTAATTCTTATGGAAAAGAAGAAGAAGATCTTCTCTCCATAATTGACCTAATTG
Organism: Iris pallida; assembly: GCA_029216955.1. Taxonomy (NCBI): domain Eukaryota; kingdom Viridiplantae; phylum Streptophyta; class Magnoliopsida; order Asparagales; family Iridaceae; genus Iris; species Iris pallida. Next base: position 17,287,981 of record JANAVB010003000.1, on the reverse strand, counting down.
TCAAAAAAGAGGAAGAAGAAGATGAGCGATGATCGGAGTTCGACTGAAAAAAAAACACGGTGAACTACGAACGATCTTTGCGATCTCTGCTGAAGATGAGAGCAATGAGATTCAGATCTCTCGTGAAGAAGAAGATGACAAGAATCGCAATCCAAATCTGAGTTTGTGCGGAGGGGTAGTTATGGTATTAATTTTGTAAATACAGAGCATCTAAAGGGAATCTTGGAATAGTTAACGTGAAAATATATAATTCTGGGCATTTCATAAAACCAATCATGCGGGTGGGTTTTTCATAAAAAGTAACCCCGAAATTGGGTTTCTCAGCAATTTTCAGTTATTATTATTATTTGACTAAGTCTTCAAATTGATAGGTGGATATATGAAGAATTGGGTAAAGAATTCATTAAGATAATTCGAAAAGATTTAGATTTTTTTTTGGTATGTTTGTTGTTGTTTTTAGTATATTTATCTACTAAAAGTTATCAATTTAAGGATCTTGTTTGGACCCAGGCCGGCTCCAGCATTTTGGAGGTTCTAGATAAATACAAAAAATGAGGTCATTATCCCTCTATATAATTTTATTGTTTTATTTACAAGTGACGAATATTTATTTACTTTGCGATCTCCTCCACTTATGCATCCAATTTTTAAACAATTAATATTAGAAGCTTCACAAGACAAAAAAGACATTAGAAACTAGAAAGGACAAAAATTCCTGCACTGACACATTTGTTGAGGGAGGGAGAGGCCGTTTCATTTTTTTGGTAGGATAGAGATTCTTTTGTGGAAAAGTGAAAGAAAATGAAGATACGGCTTAGAAATAGGAACAAAATTTTTTTCTTTCTTATTTTTTTTTATGTTTTATTTGATTCTTCTTCAGACAGTCATAGATTTTTTTGGGTCTCTATATATATTTTTTTGCCCAGTACAAAAAAAAAATTGAGGCCCGCGAGGGGAGGAGTCCCTAGACGGCTGCCTAACCCGCATCCCCTGGTGCCGGCTATGTTTGGACCATGACATGGTAGACTTTGTCCAATTATATTTTAATTGAATTTGGGTATGAGTTTGCGTGTATAAAATTTTGGTCTCAAATGTATACATGTTATTGAAAACAAATTATAAAAAAACATATATCTAAGAATTATAAACATTTATTGTATTTTTTGTTGGGTTTGTAGCCTTTTGTTTTGGTTTTTAGTCCCACATCGGCTAGAAAGGAATGTGTATCTCTACATATATGAGTCTATTCTCTTTATGGAGATGCACATGTAGTGCACATGGGTGTGTGCCATGTGGGATTAATTATTAATGGTATAAAGGCTTAATCAACAATTAAGAAGCTGTAAGCTTTTTGCTCTTGGAAATTTATTTCCATGGAGCTAAGCTCCGTAGGAGCTTAGCGACTCGGACTCGGACTCGGGCTCGGGCTCGGGCTCAAGGGCTCATGAGACGTAATGTGGCGTTTTGTTGGCGCACTTTGCACTTAGCAGCGCGACCACGTTGCACGGCCCGTTACGCGAGCCCAGTTACGCTGGCCCAGTTACGCAGCCCAGTACGCCGCCCAGTACGCGCAGTGTGCGCAGTGTACGCAGCGTACGTAGAGTGCGCAGTGTGCGTAGGGTGCGTAAAAGGGGCTGTGTGCGTATGGCTGGCTGCATATATTAGAGCAGGAACGGTTGCAGCAGTTGCTGCACGTTCAGGAGTGGTTCTGCCACTACCCTGAAGTTCAGGCAACTGCTTGGCAACCGCCCCGTGGGCTATATATGCAGGTTCTCTCCTCTCTCAGAGAGTAGTAGTAATCAGAATTCCAAGGAGAAAAACTCTAAGTGTTCTTTAACACAACAGAGTAGTGAGCGTGTTCTTTAACACAAACACTAGTACTTTTTAGTACGCGTGGGTTCTGTTACTTCAAACAGAGAGAGAAGAGTAGAGCCATTGCCAGAGGAGTTCGCCGTCTTCCGAGGAGTCAGAAGAGCAGGAGTGTTCCAAGGTTTTCCGTCAACCTTGCTGGTTCCTGGAAGCTGTTCGCAGAGGGCGAATAAAGCTTTGAGCAACGGTGATAATTCACCCCAGCATTTCTATCTCTCGCCTGTCATCCTTATGTTGCCTTTAGCAGTTCTGTCAGTATCTTCTTTTTAGAAGGCACTACTGCCATTTTGCTACGATCACGAAAATCTCTTTAGATTATTCGTGTATTACGATATCTTTTTAGATCTCGTAATTTGCAGAATCCTTCTGGATCTCTGTTGCAAAACCTTCTTTAAGGAATTGCATTTGAAACGTTGTCTTTACAACTGTTTCAGTTTCTGTATTTTCCATCGAATAGCGTGCCCCGGTGTTCCCGGCAATAACTATCTCAAAGCTTTAATGCTACGATGGAAAACATTAATGCTTCACTCCTAAACACTGACTTCTGTAAGTTAGAGAAGTTTGATGGAGAGCATTATCAAGTCTGGAAGAGGAAGGTTTATCTCACTCTTCAACTCCGAGACGTGGATCACGTGCTTCTTGAAGAGGAACCTACCGTTCCAGATACTGGGTCTGCTGCCGCAATCTCTGCGGCTACTAAACTTCAGGCCAAGTGGAGAAGGGAGAATAGCATTTGCAGGTTGCTTATCCTGAATGCTATGGAGGATTCCCTAACAGAATCCTATTCTAAGAAGAATATCGCTAGAGACATATGGGAGTCTCTAGAAAAACTCTACGAAGAAGACAAGAACCGCAGTAAAAATTTATGGTTGAAAAATATCACAAGTGGTTCTTTGAGGACGAAAAGTCTATGCTGCCGCAGGTAAAGGAGTTCCTGAAACTGCGACAGAAGCTGGAAGACGAGACGATGCCCCTCCCCGACAAGTTTGTTGTTGGAGGGATTGTCTCAAAGCTCCCCGCTGGGTGGAGCAAGTTCTATGCAAACATGCATAGGAAGAAGTTGGAGATCACCCTTGAAGATCTCCTACAGAAAATCTATGTTGAGGACCAGATGCGGGCTCAACTGAAGGTGGACACACTGTCCAAGTAATTGGCTAACGCCAATCTGGTTCAGACCAAGGAACCAAAGGGAAAGCAGGCGGCTTTCCACAGCAAGAAGAAGAACCCTGACAATCTAAAAGTCAAGGGAATTTCTATCAAGAAAAAGAAGCCAAAGTCAGAAATGCCTTGCTTCAAGTGTGGCAAGAAGGGCCACTTTAAGAATGAGTGTAAAGCAAAGACCAAGCAGTCAGAGCAAGGAGAGCCTAGTAAGGTATCTATGATCACTGACGTAGTTGCTATGATTGCACAGGTTGATGCAGTAAGGACTGACTCTGACTGGTGGGTAGACACTGGAGCTTCCTGCTATGTCTGCTCCAGTAAGGAGTGGTTCACCACCTATACACCTACTTCTGAAGTGGTTATGATGGCGAACCAAGTACAAGCTGAAGTGCTCGGGATCGGGACGGTGGTGTTGAAGCTGACTTCGGAGAAGTCTCTGACGCTTCAAGGCGTAAAGCACGTACCTGCTATCGCCAAGAACCTGGTCTCGGAAGGCCTACTCTGCAATGCAGGCCTCAGGATGGACATCAATGCTGGCCAGATGGTGATGTCTATCAAGGGAACATATTTCGGAAAAGCTTTTTATACTCAAGGAATGTTCAAAATTCAGCTTGTAAATCAGTCCAATGTAATTAATGTAATTAATGAAGTCACTTATTCTGCTTATACTTTTGAGTTGTGGCATAATAGGCTAGGACATGTTCATTGTAAACGAATAAACAGAATGTCTAGTCTAGGACTTATCTCCAAATGTGGGGGTAAGGTAGAGAAATGTGAAGTTTGTGCTCAAACGAAGATCACAAGGAAACCCTTTTCTCGGGTTAATCGAAGTACAGATCTTCTGGAGTTGGTTCACTCCGATATCTGTGACTTCAAACAGTTCTCTACAAAGGCCGGGATGAAGTATTTCATAACCTTCATCGATGACTTCTCAAAGTATGCGTTCGTCTACTTGCTGAAGGCTAAAGACGAAGTATTCGAGAAGATTAAGGAGTTCAGAGCCGAAGCTGAGCGGCAGACTGGACAACAACTTAAAAGGATAAGAAGTGATCGAGGTGGGGAGTACAAGTCTCATGAATTTGCATCGTTCTGTAAGGAACATGGAATTGTCAATGAGACAACGGCTCCGTACTCTCCTCAATCAAACGGAGTAGCTGAGAGGAAGAACAGGACGTTGACAGAAATGATAAATTCGATGTTGTTGACTGCTGGCCTTCCTAAGTGCTACTGGGGAGAAGCTGCATTGACGGCCACTTTTATTCTAAATAGAGTGCCTCATGCAACTTCAGACGTTACTCCTCATGAACTCTGGTTCAAGGTCAGACCTAACTTGAATGTCATTCGAGTGTGGGGGTGTCTGGCGTATGTCAAGCTTCCAGATCTAAAGATTCAGAAGCTTGGGACAAGGACTACAAAGACGATCTTCTTGGGGTATGCCGAGAAGAGTGATGCTCGAAGATTTCTTGATATTGAGTCAAATCATATCATTGAATCTCGCGATGCAGAATATTTTGAAGACAAGTTTGCAAGGCACAAGAATATTGTTCTTCCGGATGTTCCGGAGAATAATGAGGGTGCACAAGAAACTGAAGTCTTCAATGAAGATGTGGTCCAAGAAGATGTTGTTGTTGAAACATCGGTTGAACCAGAACAAGCTGAGCCGTCAGCTAAGCGTGTGAGGAGGCCGAAGGACTTCGAAAGTGACTTTATCACCTATCATGTGGAAGCAGATCCGCTTACCTATGATGAGGCGATGAAGACCAGAGATGCGATTTTCTGGAAGGAGGCGGTTGACAATGAAATTAATTCCATCACCTCAAATAATACTTGGGTGTTGGTTGATCTTCCTGATGGAGCGAAACCCATCGGATGCAAATGGATCTTCAAGAAGAAGATGAAAGCAGATGGAACTATTGACAAGTTCAAGGCTAGGTTGGTAGCCAAGGGGTTTTCTCAGAAGCAGGGGATTGACTATTTTGACACGTATGCTCCAGTAGCCCGGATGACCACCATCAGAATGTTAATTGCTCTCGCAGCAATACATAAGATGGTGATACATCAGATGGATGTGAATACGGCTTTCCTAAATGGCGAGCTGACCGAAGAGATTTACATGCAACAGCCAGAGGGATTTGTCATCAGGGGTCTTGAAGACAAAGTCTGCAAGTTGGTGAAATCTTTGTACGGTCTTAAACAGGCTCCCAAGATGTGGCATGAGAAATTTGACAAAGTTATAAGGTCAAATGGCTACATGGTCAGCGATACGGACAAGTGTGTTTACACAAAGTTCGCTGATGGAAGAGGTGTTATCGTTTGTCTGTACATGGACGACATGCTTATCCTTGGTACGGATATTAGCTGTGTCACGGAGACAAAGAAATTCATCTCAAGCAAGTTCAGTATGAAGGACTTGGGGGAAGCTGATGTGATCTTAGGGATCAAGATCATCCGGACAGACACTGGACTAGCGCTGTCACAGTCTCATTATATTGAGAAAATGATCACTCGTTATGGGTATCGGCATCTTCCAGGGATCGATACGCCATACAGGTGTGATCTGAAGCTGAAGCCTAATTCAGGGGAAAGCATCAGGCAGTTGGAGTATGCAAGCGTAATGGGAAGTTTGATGTATGCTACTACTGCCACAAGGCCTGACATAGCTTTCGCCGTGGGAATGCTGAGTCGTTTCACGAGCAACCCAGGTGCTGAACACTGGAAAGCTGTGAAATGGGTTATGAGATATCTCAAGAAGACTCAGACATATGCACTATACTACAGCGGAGATCCGTCGGTAGTGGAAGGCTTCAGTGATACAAGTTGGTGCTCAGAGGTGGAGAGCGAGAGGTCCACAGGTGGATACATTTTCACAAGGGGTGGAGCTGCTATATCGTGGAAGTCGAAGAAGCAGACTATGCTCTCGCGGTCATCCATGGAATCTGAGTTCTTTACACTAGATACCGCAGCCGAGGAAGCAGAATGGCTTCGGGAGCTCATGTATGATCTTCCATTGGTTGGTGCGCAAATACCGACGATACCGATATACTGCGACAACCAAGCGACTGCGGCGATGGCATCAAATGACCTCTTCAACAGGAAGAAGAGGACTGTGCGGTTGAAGCACAGGGCAGTACACGATCTTATCAAGAGAGGTGTTATTGCAGTGATTGATGTTCGAAGTCAGGAGAACCTAGCGGATCCGTTCACCAAGGGCCTCAAGCGCCAGCTGGTCAATGACACAGCTTGTAAAATGGGCTTGAAGGCATTCTGATATTGTATTATTGTATTCCTACCATAAAGTTTTATGCTATTAGTTCAAAGATTTATCTACTAGGCATCTAGCTTTTGGTTCAAGGGAGGACCAATAATCGGAAGAATATCAGGAACGGTGGGTACATGTTCTATTGGGCATGGAGAGATTACGGACCTATAACCACTGTTGTCTACTATTGTTTTCTGCAAAAAATGGTTCCTGTGGAAAGGTTTGCTTAATTGCCTTAATGAGTTCTCAGGCAGAGTGAATGCCTGGTGTGCTTTACAGGAGGCACGGTAGAGCAGCACTACAAGGAGTGAAACTCCATGCTACAGTGGGATGACTCCACAATGAGGTTCCTATATGTGGGGTGCTGCCCAGGAATAGGATAAAGCCTCGGCTTTGCAAGCCAAGTCACAGCGGCGTAGCACCGCAAATAGGCAGTTAGCCTAATGCTGTATATTAAATATAAAGAGGGGTGAGTCAGCACTACAAAGAGGAGGAGTTCCTCTTGTTACAGTGGCACGACACCACCATGAGGTACCCTGTTAGGGATAAAGCCTCGGCCTTGCAAGCCATGTCGTTGCGGCGTAACACCGCAAGGGAGCCTAAGGCTTCATGCTGGGTAGTTTGGCACTACAAAGAGGCGGTTGCCTCATGCTACTGTAGTATGACACTACGATGAGGTTCCCGGTACGGGGTAAGGCCTCAGCTTTAAGCCATGTCATAGCGGCGTAGCACCGCAAGGGAAGCGCACAACGCTTCATGCCATGTCTCTTTATAATGAACTCACCTCTTTATAATGAACTCACCTATAGTGTATGACAGAGATATCAGGCCGTCTCTTGAGGGTAAACTTATAGACACCCAAAATTATACACTGAAACCAGGCTGGCACAGGGCCTTTAATGTGTAGCCAGAAGCACATGTAACTACATTATGTGAGTGGAAAGAATTTCAGCTATGATACAGAATTCAAGGCTTAGTCCATTCTTGTATTATAGTTTGATTTTTGACCCATGCGGGAAGATTCAAGTCGTAAGCGACATCTCTCCTAATGCATGATGGACAGTTACTGTGGGGAACACTCGTACTCATATATATAGAGATATGTGGGGGATTGTTGGGTTTATAGCCTTTTGTTTTGGTTTTTAGTCCCACATCGGCTAGAAAGGAATGTGTATCTCTACATATATGAGTCTATTCTCTTTATGGAGATGCACATGTAGTGCACATGGGTGTGTGCCATGTGGGATTAATTATTAATGGTATAAAGGCTTAATCAACAATTAAGAAGCTGTAAGCTTTTTGCTCTTGGAAATTTATTTTCATGGAGCTAAGCTCCGTAGGAGCTTAGCGACTCGGACTCGGACTCGGACTCGGACTCGGACTCGGGCTCGGACTCGGGCTCAAGGGCTCATGAGGCGTAATGTGGTGTTTTGTTGGCGCACTTTGCACTTAGCACGTCAGCATCGTCGCTAGGCGCATAGTGCGCTTAAGTTGCGCTCGTTGCGCGAGCCACTTGCGCGACCACGTTGCGCGGCCCGTTACACGAGCCCAGTTACGCTGGCCCAGTTACGCAGCCCAGTACGCAGCCCAGTACGCCCAGTACGCGCAGTGTGCGCAGCGTACGCAGCGTGCGTAGAGTGCGCAGTGTGCGCAGCGTACGCAGTGTACGTAGTGTGCGTAGGGTGCGTAAAAGGGGCTGTGTGCGTATGGCTGGCTGCATATTAGAGCGGGAACGGTTGCAGCAGTTGCTGCACGTTCATGAGTGGTTCTGCCACTACCCTGAAGTTCAGGCAACTGCTTGACAACCGTCCCGTGGGCTATATATGCAGGTTCTCTCCTCTCTCAGAGAGTAGTAGTAATCAGAATTCCAAGGAGAAAAACTCTAAGTGTTCTTTAACACAACAGAGTAGTGAGCGTGTTCTTTAACACAAACACTAGTACTTTTTAGTACGCGTGGGTTCTGTTACTTCAAACAGAGAGAGAAGAGTAGAGCCATTGCCAGAGGAGTTCGCCGTCTTCCGAGGAGTCAGAAGAGCAGGAGTGTTCCAAGATTTTCCGTCAACCTTGCTGGTTCCTGGAAGCTGTTCGCAGAGGGCGAATAAAGCTTTGAGCAACGGTGATAATTCACCCCAGCATTTCCATCTCTTGCCTGTCATCCTTATGTTGCCTTTAGCAGTTCTGTCAGTATCTTCTTTTTAGAAGGCACTACTGCCATTTTGCTACGATCACGAAAATATTTTTAGATTATTCGTGTATTACGATATCTTTTTAGATCTCGTAATTTGCAGAATCCTTCTGGATCTCTGTTGCAAAACCTTCTTTAAGGAATTGCATTTGAAACGTTGTCTTTACAACTGTTTCAGTTTCTGTATTCTCCATCGAATAGCGTGCCCCGGCGTTCCCGGCGATAACAATTTTTACAAATTGTACTGAAAATCTATGAACATTGTAGGAAGTTTGGACTGAATGTCTTAGTTAAGATTATACTTTGGGATATTTTAGCAAACAACCCATTCAAAATATAAAAACTAGTATATATCTCTACTATTTAAAAAAGAAAATACTCTCATTCTTGTACTTAAAAAAATTAAGATATACCCCCCCTATTTTAACCGAGATTTTGACTGTTTCGTAGAAGAACGAGATTTTTTTTTTTTTTTTTTTGGAATATTTAGTAATAGGGTCTCACATATATTTAGAAATTATGTTTTGGGTCTCGAAATGATCATTGTTAGAGTTTGGATCTCTAAATCACTATTCATTAGCCTACGTGTACAGTGATTTCGATACCCAAACTCTAATGTTGGTCATTTTCGAGAACCAAATCCTAATTTTCATATATATATATGAGACCATATTACTAAATAACCTTTTTTTAAATAGTACAAATATATGCTAGTTTTTATATTTTGAACTAGAACATTTCCAAAAATATCCCTTATACTTTTGAGGGAATGGGTGCACTTTCAAACTTCAATTTTCAGAATATTCATTAGAACACCAATAGTAGATGGAGCTAAAAAATACATCATGAGAGCGAAATTTATAAATAAATAAATAAATCTAGAATGTGTTAGATATGTCCGAAGATAGTAGAAAATAATAAAATGACCTTTGGTCCCAAAGGTTGGATGGTAAAAAATTTAATGCTAATCTTGAAATTGAAATTCCAAATTGAATCTTACTATTCTACAAAATGAGTTCCTACATTATGAACACGTAAAAATTATGAGGCCCATCCTATAGCTCCTGCGAGTAGGTTGAGACTATCATATAAATTCAGTTGTCTTACTATCTTACAAGGTGAGCTACATATTCTGAATCCACGAATCTAGAATCTAGAAATTGGAATGGCTTACGGTTGATGCTCTTATACTAATATTAGTAAAATTTAGTTGAATCCATAAATGAGTGACTTAAAGAAAAAAAAGAAAAAAAGAAAATAAAAAAGCACAATCCCCCCACCCTTTGAACTCGCCAGTCTGCAGAGCAGTGTACATTACACAAAACAGGGAGTGAGATTATACCTATATACAGCTCTCTCCACCAACAATCCATGTGCCCACCCTTATTCATCTTCCCGAGCACCAAAAAATAACAAAATAAATAAACACTGCCAGTGTCCCCAAACTCTCCCAAATCTCTCTCTCTCTCTCTCTCTCTCTCTCTCCCCCACTCCTTCCAAATTTAAATTTGTTGGAAGAGGAGGAGAGAGAGGAATAGTCACATTCTTGAGGAAGAATAGCAACGATGAAGTTCCACATCTTTATTTTGTTAATAGCAGTACTACTGTCCGTCGGCGCGGAGGCGAGGCTGTACTCCAACTACTACGCCCGCTCCTGCCCCAACGTCGAGTCCATCGTCCGCGACGCCGTGGTCAACAAGCAGCTCTCCGCCCAGACCACCGCCGCCGGCACCCTCCGCCTCTTCTTCCACGACTGCTTCGTCGGCGGCTGCGACGCCTCCGTCCTCGTCTCCTCCTCCCGCTTCCTCCGCGCCGAGCGCGACGCCGACATCAACCTCTCCCTCCCCGGCGACGCCTTCGACGCCGTCGTCCGCGCCAAGACCAACCTCGAGCTCGCCTGCCCCGCCACCGTCTCCTGCGCCGACGTCCTCGCCCTCGCCACGCGGGACCTCCTCACCATGCTCGGCGGCCCCTTCTACCGCGTCCGCCTCGGCCGCCGGGACTCCCTCTCCTCCTCCGTCGCCTCCGTCGCCGACAACCTCCCCCTCCCCAACATGTCGGTGCCGCAGCTGATCAAACACTTCCAGGACAAGGGCTTCCGCGTCCGCGAGATGGTCGCGCTCACCGGGGCCCACACCGTCGGCTTCTCCCACTGCAAGGAGTTCGCCAGCCGCATCTACAACTACAACAACGGGGGGCCGACCTCCTTCGACCCCTCCATGAACCCGAGGCTCGCGCAGGGGCTGCAGAGCGCGTGCCGGAACCACGACAAGGACCCGACCATCTCCGCGTTCAACGACATCATGACGCCGTCCAAGTTCGACAACATGTACTTCAAGAACCTCGAGAGGGGCCTCGGGCTGCTGGCGTCGGACCAGGCGCTGATGGCGGACCCGCGGACCGCGGCGCTCGTGAGGGAGTACGCCGCGAACGAGACCGCGTTCTTTAACGACTTCGTGCTGGCGATGCAGAAGCTGAGCGAGTACGGGGTGAAGACCGGCAGCCAGGGGGAGGTCAGGAGGCGCTGCGACGTCTTCAACAACTTCAGCCTCTAAACAGTGAGTTTCAGAGTAAGAGTTGGGATTGGGATTCTATTTTTTCTTTTTCCTAATTTATTTTCGTGTTGTTGTTGCAATGTCGAGATACAAAAAATTGATCTATATAAGTTATGGATGGTCCCTTGTTATATTATGAGCTATATAAATTATGGATCATTGCAATGCATGATGATTATGAAAGAAACTTAAGAGTTGATATGTACTGAGAGATGATTCTTCTATTGTTGTTGATTGGGAGAATAAGATGTCTGAGAATTTGGTACATGTAAATGTCATGCACACAGGCACATCAGGAAATAGACTCCTTTTGATCTGGATTGTGTTGAGGACGGAGATTCATGACCAACCAAAAGGAAGGTCTAATTGTCATGTTTAGGCTATGTGTGGCATGGTCCTCTCATCATCTTAGCTACATACATTAGGAATCTGACACCAAAGTCGGGTTGAAATAGCGTGGATTCTTTTATGGAGCTTCCTTGTGCTTATCTTACCCCCATGTTGATAGGAGAAGGCTCGGATAACAGAAGGCGGATGGTGACTTTTGATGATTCAGGACTGCCATTAGGCATCATACATTTGGAACTGCAAGGTTGTACTGAAATTTAGGTATATATTAAGAAGGATGCTTGAGAATTAGGTATATGTAAATTTCATGCCCACATGGAAGAAAGAAAAAGAGAGAGACATTTGGAAATAGTCTCTTATTGATTTGGATTGAATTGAGGATGATGATTGATGATGACAAAAGGAAGGATCCAAGTATCAGTCGAATGACCGTTTAGGCTGTGGCGTTGCCCTCTCGTGCTAGTAGCTACCTACATTAGGAATCTGATGGGCCCTATCGTGCTAGTAGCTACCTATGTTAGGAATCTGACAACAAAGTAGGGTTGAAATAGTCCATTCTTTTATGGAGCTTTCCTTATGCTCTGTGTCTTACCCCATGTTGATGGGAGAAGGCTCGGATAACAGAAGTCTGGATTGTGACCATGATGATTCAGGACTGCGACTAGGCATCATGCATTTGGAAATGCAAGGTTGTACTGAAGTTTAGGTATACTTAGGGAGATCATGCTTCTATTGTTGTTGATTGGAAAAAGAAGGATGCTCGAGAATTAGGTATATGTAAATTTCATGCCCACATGGAAGAAAGAGAGTGAGACATTTGGAAATAGACTCTTATTGATTTGGATTGTATTCAGGATGATGATTGATGATGACAAAAGGAAGGATCTAAGTATCAGTCGAATGGCCGTTTTTAGGTTGTGGCATTGCCCTCTCGTACTAGTAGCTACCTACATTAGGAATATGACATAACATTAGGAATGATGAAGAAGATGGTGATTCACGACTGTGATCTCTAGTAGTGTTTACACATGATACATTTGGAACAAGTTGTAGGGAAGAAGTTATTTTTGTTATAAAGGGTTTAAAATGGTTTTAAGCTATGTTGGTTGGACACGGATACATCATGACATGGTAAGGATACGAAGACATGGACAAGACCCCTACTTTGGAGTGTCCTACTAACATTTAGGAGTGTTTGATACGTGCATGTGGAGTGTACAATACATGTATGAAAAGACATGACTACATTTTGGGAGTGTCCGTGCTTCCTAGGTTTTGGTTTTACTTATAGTGAGATCACATGTGTTTATGTTGTTTGTGGTCTTTGTTCTTCCTACAGTGTATATAAGTGAGTATCCAATCCTATTTCCTGTTCCGGCCTTAGAAGATTTAGCCATGGCATCCAACCACTTCTGTTTATATTGTGTCTCTCTCAATAGGCCTTATTTGGCAGTGGAGTTACCGATGGAATTAGAGAAGTTTCTTGGACTACAAACTCTATATATTTTCCTTCACCACTCCTCTCCCTTCTTGATCAGACTCCCTCGCCACTAACCCTAGTCTTTAGATTCATACCTCATCTTCTCTGTCATATATTCATCCTCAATTTCTACTTCTCAGAAATCCTTATTTTCGAACCCCATCTGAAAGTACAAAACTACGACGGTTTACTGTGGTGGATGTTATAACGACCAAGATTGTTTATGTACGAAAAGTGTCTGTGCCAAGGAATCAGAGTATCGGTACCGTTGATTTCCTCTACTGTTTCAATAAACCTTTTCACTCGCTGGGCTGGGCTGGGCTCCCAATGTTTGCAGAGTATTGTGTAACTGTGTTAGTATTGGAGTTGTTCTTGTGCTGCTGTGCCACCACACTGTTGAGGGTGGATGGCTGCATGAAATTAGTGCAGCATTGCAATTTGCAAGGACACAGACGGTTAGTACAGGTATTGATTCATTGGAGGGGTCACTTCTTTGCCATGCATTAAAAGTGATGGGAAAGATGAAGTACCAGCTATAGCTTCTTACCCAAGTTGAAGTTGTCAAGTGTTGAGAAGGAAAGCTCAATGATATATGGCCATTCATTGACAAATATATTGTAATAGCTGTATATTTATTTAGTTGCCTTTTATACTTAAGACTACCTAGAATAGATTAGCATGATTGTAGGAAATTAGCATGATTGGAGGAAATCTCTTGTATAAAGCTGTCGTCTTCTGATTCAATATCATTATTCAAAGGCCATTAACTAACCCAAAAACTCAGACTAACCCAAGCTAAAGGATGAGCTGAAGGCAGAGTTAGATCTCTTTAAGACAATAATTTTCGAGACTTGTCGCTCATATGTACATTATGTCAATACCTATTTATTTGCTGCACAATAGTGTAATTACAAATTAATTTTTTTTTTTTTTGGCTTGGTCTAACCAACAAGTACGTTGAATATGGTAATATGTCTAGTTTCGCGCATCCTTAATCTTTGAAAATCTTTGGGCCTTAATCTTTGTGAAAAGTTGAAGTCAATCAAAAGTTTGTATTTCATATTAGGGTACAAGCGTTTCGTATGTGAAATATGATATAGAATTAAATTGTATTAACTAGCTCTATGTTTTGCACTTATTACACGGACTACCTCTGCTTTAAAACTAATTACACGGACATCCCTTATAGTTTCTTTTTTATATAGAAAGTAATAACACTGAAATTTATAAAAGAGAGGTGTGGTCACTGTAATTATTTTCGGGGTATGGGTAGCCCATGTAATACTCATAAAACATTGGTGTGGTCAGCGTAATTAACCCTATTATATATATACCTCAAAATTTTATATTCTCAGAAACCTTAAGATAATTAAATTTTCTAAAATGTATATTATATTTCTCTATTTGGTGAATATAAATATTTTTGAAAATAAATGAAAAAACTGAAAAAAATATAAAATGATAAAAGAATTTGAGAAAGAAATAAAAACCTTAAAATTAAAAAAATTGGAAAACAAAACACACACAAAAGAAGAAAAAAAAACGCTCGGAGTTAATGGGATCAGGGAGAGTACCTATTTAGAGGACGATGAGGTATCAGGGAGAGTACCTATTTAGAGGACGATGAGGTATTTAGCGGAAGAGGAGGATGTAGTTGAGGAAGGAGGCTCTTCTTTATTCATCTTTACAATCAACATCCTCTTCTTCTTTTTTTTTTTCTTGTCACGTCGAGTTCATTTTTGTTCACTAATCAAAACTAGGATGTTTGTTCACGCTCCCATAAAAGATTGACACGTGTTAAATCCTCTAGTCAAAACCAATTTGAATGATTAAAAAACCACTTTCAAAGTGGTTTATGTTGAATAAATTTGACACGTGCCAATCCTTTATTGGAGGGTGAATAAACATCCTAGTTTAGCGGGTGAACAAAAATGGACTCCTTCCTTGCTCATGTACACTTATCCTTCGTCTCCAGAGTATACTTCGTTATCATCACCGTTTTCGTATATGTCTCCTACTACTCCAAAGTACACCCATCGGCGATCATGTACACACTTTCCTTGTCGGAATATCATGGATGTAACGAATATAATCTATTCAGATTGATCTTTCATTATACTTCCATCTTGAATAGTTGTTTCTCCTTGTGATTTTGATTTAGAAAGAGCTCTGACTGTGAGGTTAAGAGTTGCACACACAACCCTCTTCTTAGGAATCGGACAAGCTCTTTTATTCCTTCTCTCGAAGACTCCTTGATGACTCCCTAACAATTCCGGGAGAAAGTCCATTCCTCTCAGGCCTCGTTTAGTTCACGGAAAGGAAATGCATTCCCTTGTAGTTTCCATGGGCATGAGAAAGTAGGATTCCTGTCACATTTTCTTCCCGTTGTTTGGTTGGTGCAGGAAAAAAAAAGCAAAAATATAATAATGTTCCAATAATATCCTTACCTTTTAAAATAAAAATAACATTATGAAAAATAACATTAATGGTAAAATGAACAACTTTTTTTTTCTTGATTCCTTAAATCCGTGAACCAAACGAGGCCTAAGTTTAGAAGAATTCAAATAGTTGTAATCTTTTAAATTTGAACCACTCAATAAATAGATGTCGGCGGTATGCCGTAGTGAGTCCAAATTAAAAATCTTCCACAAAACTTGATGGACGAAATCTTCACTTTCTGGCATATCAACGGTATATCGCCGGTATGTTATGGATTGCTTCGACTAGCCCTTTGAAATGTCTAGTATTTGCAAAAGCTCCGAAGCTTGCTTTTCCAAAGATTACAAATATAGCCATGTCTGATTGAATTAGTTGATTTGGTTCTTTAAAACATATTTACTCTGCTATAGCATCAAGGAAAGTATTTTGCTCTAGATGTTCATATCAGGTGAAATATTATGACCGTTGGAACAATTATGGATAGCTACGAAGGAATAGTGGAAATTTAAACAACTAATTAGCCTTTACTACATTTCTGGAATCAGTTATTTGAATCATCTTATTTCATTCAGCTCCGTTAAGGATTGTATCTTCCGTAACATTAATAAGATCCATATCTTTTTTTAACACTTAAACCATAGAGCCGTGTCTTTCGTCAGATTAACAATGTCCATATTCTTCTTTAACATTTAAACCATGTTAGTCTCTATCTATATTCCTAGCTACTACTATATTATTGCTCCTCATATGGACATCTATATGTTTGTGTTGCACATATTCAAACCACCTAAGTCGGTTTTTTTTCCATCTTGTTATCAGTTGACGCTACATACATCTAACTTCCTATAGATACGTTCATTTATTATTATATGTATCGTCACTCATCCATCTTAACATTCTTATTTTAGCTACACTAATTTCCTAATTTCCAGTAACATGTCACGTGTTTGCTCATATCGGGTAGGAATAAGGAGGAGATTAGTATTATTAAGGGAATGCCTATATTTCTCGAAATTAAGTTATGTTGTTTGTGCATGGTTTGCTTGTAGCTGATGACAGAATTTTATACAAGATGATTACTCACGGTTCGAGCCCCCTTGGAGGCATGTCTCCAAGCACCATTAAAAAGTGGACACCCTAAAAAAAAAAAAGATTACTCACGGTTCACAATCTTGAATGTGGATCCTTCTTTTGACAGAGCTATTTGCATTTGCTGTAACAATGCTATCAAATTAGAAGAGGTCATGGTATTATTGAAGATCACAGATTCACAGGTGAAAATAAATTTTCTTCTCACTGGGCCTCATTATATTTTGGGTAATCATCGCACCTGAGTTATTGCTGCTAATGATATGTGCAAGCAGAGCAGAGGACCCAAACGAAAGCTAAGTATCTTCGCCATTCGAGGGCCAACATGAAGGTTGATGAAGGTATTGGTTGAGGAGGAGGCCTTGTTTGGTTCACGGAATGGAAAGGAAAGCAAATCAATTCCTTGTGATTTTCTTTTCTTTGAAAAATTGCTATTGTTATCTATTTTTCTTTCCGGTGTTTGGGAAGTCAAAGGAAATTAGGAGGTAAAGTAAATCATTAGTATTAGTATGGGAAAGTGAATTTTTGGGCGGGTGGAAAAACCATTTTCTTTCATATATTTCCTCCCTTTGGGAATCATTTTCCTTTTTCTTCCCCTTTCGTTTGTGCATCTAAACATAGGAAAGTAATGACTTTCCTTTTCTGATGCCATGATTCCTTGAAGCAAACGTGTAAGAGTAATAGAACCTGAGTCCATGGAATGTAATGCCTACTGCTTAGGCCCTTTCTAGTTACGGGAAGACATGAAGTTTGCATGAATTTTGGGCATTCCTTCTTCGACAATGTTATGCAACAACCTCCCGGTAAGCTCTGAAGGAATGTTTGAAGTATATTTTATGGCAGTCTTATTTACATAATTATAAAATACTTATAGAATTGAGGGTGTTTATATAATTTTACAAATCGTTCTTTTCAATTTTGGACCAAAATCGAAATCTGAAACTGAATAATTTTTTTAGTATTTTTAAAATTAAATAAGAAAATTTATTATTTTTAAAAGTGACCAGTTTATTTTGGGTCCAAAACTGAATGGAATTTTAGTATTTTTAAAATCGAATCAAGTCTCTTATTCGGTTCTATTCTTGGTTCAAAGCCGAAATTTTTTCTCCACTACAGACATCTCATACTACAGACATATCATGTTCTACTAATTTTTTTTTCGTAGGGTATTCTTCCATTCCGATCCGACATGCAACTTGATCAATTTTTTTTATAAGAGTATTATTCTGTTTCCATCTGACATGCAACTTGATTAAATTCTTTAGAAGTATTTTTTGTGTTATGTTAGAATAAAAATATATAACCTTATACCACAGTATGAACACTACTCCATCCAACTCTCTTTTCAAAAATAACGCCCAACCTTACAGGGGACATGCTAAATATAAATAAAATAAAATAAATACTATTTGTCCCTCCAAAGTATATCTTCTTATGTGACGGCTTACATGTCGTTTGACATGGCAGTTGACAAAACAGTTGAAAATGTAAATTTTAAAATTAAAATTAAAATTAAAATTAAAATTAAAATTAAAATAATAAAAAAATTGAGTAATTAGTATTTGTGTTAGAATTTGTCATGACAGCTGTCACGTAAAGAGAAATAATTTAAAAATACGAATAACATTACTCAATTTATAAAGCTTGCCATTCCAACCTAACCTGAAGGAAAAGTATAGGATGCTCACTTCCCTAATACTTAAAGGACTGAAATTAGATACAAATGGTCCTAAAATTTTATAGAATTTACTTAACCTAAATCCGTTTGACACTTGTAACTCATGTCGAAACCATCGTGGACACAAGACGGAACTATGAAGATTCCAGATGCAAAATATCCGGCACCGGCAGCATGGAGGCTCGGATCGAACGGCTTGAAGGTTCCACGAGCCTCCTCGAAGAGCATGAACTCAGCACGTGCGCAATGGCTAGGACCGTAACTGTACGAGAGGAAGGAGGAGGAGGAGCCGACGTACTCCGTTGCGGCAGCGACGGCGTGGCTTCTGACGAGAGGGTGAAGGTAGCATGAGCCGATGCCGGTACCGGTCGGCTTCCGCGCCTGCACCTCCGCCAGCCTCTCCTTCTTCTTCTTCAGCCTCTCCTTCTTGTGCGCATTCTGGTGGCCACCGAGGGCCTGCGAGTTGGCAAACTCCTTGAGGCAGAACTCGCACCCGTACTTCCGGTCCGCCGCAGCCGCAGCCGCTGCGGCTCCGGCGGCACCACCCTTGTCAACTTTCTGCTCCTGGTTCGAGTGGGGGTCCGATGACTTCTCTCCGTCGATATCCAACTCGAAGCCGAAGAGCCTGAGCGGCTTCGACTTCGACTTCGCTTTGCCTTCGCCTTCACCTTCGCCTCTCTTGTTGTCATCGACTCCATGGATGCTACTCGGGGAGACGGAAACTGCTGGCTCTGTTGCATCCATCCACATTTTCTCCAAGCTTAATTACAACCTCACACAAATTATTGACCAGTAACTGGCTGGATCTAACGCCATTTATAGTGCGTTGATATGGTGCCTAGGAGGCGTTAATTTACACTAATCAACATATATACATTGCCAAAGAGTCAATTAAAAGACATAAAAAAAGAGAGGTTATGTCACGTCCCACTTCCAAAATACGGTAAGCCGAGTACGTAACAATATTTTCAGGCTATACGACATACGAATACTCTAGTATCCATATTCGCGATTGTCGCTCGTACAATTATAGGATAGGATTACAACGAGTCACGGGTTACATAATGTATTAATTAATAATTTGATTACATGACATTCTAAACTATAAATAGAGAAATTCATTATTCTACCCGATTACAAACTTTAACCCAATATACATATATTACATTTATACCTTAAATAGATGATGAGAAGCAATCTGGTTCCAACACAATCGTCTTTAATGGTAGCATCATATTCTTGTCTCCATATGTACTTCAATAATTGATGGCAGCTTCTGTAATGCACCGTCCTGCTCAGCTCAATCGGAAGAATTGAAACGTCAACGACGTTCGGACTTAGCCATGCACGGCTTGCTCGAAGATCCGCTCGGTCGAGGCGACTCCTCGCTCAGATGGGTGGCTTCGGTGAACTTGTCTCAGCTTGTCCTTCACACTAATAAAATAAAAGTTTTCAAATGCACAAGTAGGCTTGATAATAAAAGAGACGAATCCACATAGCTAAGTGAATAATTCCAAGTCGGATCGGATTGAGTTAGAATATGGAAAGGTCCCACGGTCGTCTTAGAAGTATCTCACGTCATGCTTTCAAAATGACACTCAGTCTTTCGTCCCGTGGCTTGGGAGAAGGAAAGTTGGTCTTCGTCTCAAAGCTATGAATTAGCCAAAGTCATAGGCGTCGCCCACGTAAATGCTTGATAAAGCATGCACGGTTCCATCGTCCAAGGCTTGGCATAGCCTTTGCTCGTCCCACGGGTTAAGTTGTATCGCACGGCTTGTGGCATAAGTCTAGGCATCCAAAGAACTTGGTTGTTCAGGTCGAACGCGTGCACGTCACGTTCCCACGATGCGAGGCTTGGCATAGCCTTTGCTCGTCAAGTTGTTGCACGATTAAGTTAGACAATTTATGCCGGTCGATCGAAGTCATTCCAAGCACTGTCCCGTTCTTTCTGCGGTTGTCAAAGTCACTTAGTCCCACGATCTCAAGGCTCGTCGTATAAAGTATGACTTAGACGATAGTGTTGCACAGAACGTAAGTCGGTTTAAGGCACGAGCCACGGTTGGTTCAGTGTAAAGTTAGCCACGGTCTATTGGCATATAAGGAACACATTTTGTGCAAGTTATTCTTGAAGGCTATGAATTAGCCATTCATGAGTTAAGTCAATAAGAGTATGGAAATACTGAAAATATGTTGGGACTTTAACTCAGTCGCTGAGAAGGAAACATGGCGGGACTGTAGGTCAGTCGCCGAGACAACCCTGGTTTAGGCTCTGCAAAAGAAGTATGATAACTAAAAGAAGTAAAGCTAAGGAAGCTAAGTTATGACGGTTAGGCCATGCATTTACGTTGAGTCTAGGAGTTCTTGTAGGTGCGTGGTCATGGACAACTTGTCGACAAAGTTTCGCGTCCTCGATTCGCAAACCTGGGACCACATGACCGTATCAGCCTAGGAGGAAAGCAGGATAGTTAGGCAAGAACACACCGCCGGTGATTCAAGGACTTGAGCAGGACTAGCTACCCTTAGCTGCAAGGGCCTCATCTTGTACCACCTACATGTCCAAGATGGCTTGAATTGCCAGTGACCTTTCATATAGATAGGTTGGCATGCTGAGCGGCAATTCGCATGCACGGTGTCGGTCGAAATAAAGAAAGTACAAGCACGACACGAGTGGGATAAAGATGGTATGCACGGTTGCAATACAAGTCTTAAGAAGCCTAAGATTTGGCTATAGAAAAGATGCGTGCTTCGGCATGAAATATGGCGTCGAGTATTAAGTCGTTGGCATAGGGTTGCATAAGTCAGACTTGAGTCGTTTCGAGTTAAGTCAAGAAGGACCGTAAGGCAAGTTTGGTTAAGTCATTCTAAGTTGAGAGGCCCGACCTCGATGTTGAAGCACGAACCAAGTCGATAACACGAATCATGTTGTTACGTCCCAAAGTATGGACCATAAGGCAAGCACAAGTCGGTACGTTGATGTTACAAGCACGGAATCGGTCTAGAGACAATAAGGAAGTTATAGGTGTGATAGCACGATGATGGTCTAGAGACACAAATAGGCCAGGTGTCTGTGTCCTAAAAGCTAATCCTAAGGCAAGACTAAAAAGACAATCATAATGGGATTATGTTGCACAAAGTAAATGAACGTGTTGTATGAGTGGGCGAGGAGCTCACTCCACCAGTACAGTTGAGTACTGACACCCACACAGTGTTTATGTACAAGCACATGTAGAAGCTCGTTGGCGCGGAGCTCACTTGGATGCGTCGAGGCACGGAGTTCCTTGGAGTTTCAAGGCGCGCAGCCGCATGGAGTCAGAACTTATACGGGACATAATGTATAGACATCACCTATCCGAAGCTTCCGCTGGCCTACTCAAATTGTATTAAAAGATGAAAAAAAGCTGAGCGACTTGTAATATGAGAAGAGTGAGCTTGAGTGATTGTAATCTTGGCCCGCGCCACATTGTAATCTTTGTTTCAATATCAATAAAGAGCATTTGAATGACTTGTGTTTTGTATTTAAATTTTCGCTGCTATTATTCAATATTTCTGCTTGGGACTTCTGTGCGACGACCCCGTCGCTTAGCCTGTAATCGGCCGTTATGAAATCGGCCTTGCGTGAGCGCAATCTAGGCTCACGCGATATTACGCCTTAGCGAGGACGATCGGTCCTACGGGACCGGGGCATGACATAATGGTATCAGAGCACGGCTTTATGTCATTGGACTTTCGATTGAATTCTTTAACACCGTGTTGCTTCCGCAAATTGATGTAGTTGGTGCGCTGTCTCTCAAATGTCCCACGGTATGTCCATACAATAAGTCTATATATTTTGTAAAATCGTATGAAAGAAGATTTGGTTGAACAAAAGTTAACTTCAAGTAAGCACGGTTGACTAACTCGGACTGGACATATACACCAAGAATTGTGTCAACCTTAGCAAAATCGAGTGCGGAATTCAATTCATTTTCGACGACAATGAGTTGAATTCGATTGAGTATGTGGGATAACTATCGATTGAGTGACTATCGAAAAGATGATATCGTCGATGCGATACATATGCATGAGAATTGAAGAATAGTTCGAACGGGCATTCGAAGTATTCGATCTTGATTCGAAAATTATTTTGAGGATGTTTCGAATAACTTCATCCCTGAGTGGTGTATGGGATAGTTTCAGGGATATTAATCGATTGAGGATATAGGGTGCCAACGAGTCTATCAGCAAGTAATAAGTACGCAAAGCCTTAGAAAGAGTGTTTCAAAGTTAGTCATGACTTGATAGCTAGCATGAAATTGATTTGAATGAACTAAAAATGATGTGCACGAGATTGGAATTATGCAAGTATGAAATGAGAGAATGATTGAGTAGAAAAAATTGAATCGATGGAAAGTTAAGGTGTACGAACAGATGACTCGATCGAGAAAATCGATATGAATCGTATACAAAAAGTTAGCACGATTGGATGATAGCGTGCACGAAAATGATTCGAATATTTGAGAATGACTCTAAGGATTTGAATAGATGTTGCTCGATGATTTGAGTTAGCATAGATCGATGAGTTTGAGAAAATGTGTTGCTCGATGACTTAAGATAGACGGATGAACATACGTGATTTTGGGTTAAACGAATTGATCATGTAACTAGTTCGGGGGATAATAAAATCGAACTTGATCTTGAATGTCGAGGAGATTATCCAGTTCCAAAGATAGCATTGGTTGTACGACTCGAAATTCGTTGCAAATGAAGCTCGTCGGGTTATGTATATCATCGATGGTATTGAGGCGTATCAAAAATCGATATACGATAACTCGGGGGTACTCTGATTCGAGGAATGATGATGATGATCGTGTAAAGTGTTATTGTTTTGATGGATGCTATACTTAGGATTTTGATTGGAATGAATGCTTGGATGAAAATGATCCTATCTTGATTTCTTCGACGATAACCACAACGTCGATGTTCTTGTCTTGCGCGAGCGCAACTCCAGTCTTGCATATGCATCACGTCGGACTTGGTATGATCATTTTGTGTGAGTACTAACATGGTAATTCATGTTCGACGGGAATGATCGAACTGGGAAAATCAGGGCGTGGCAATTTGGATTGCTTTGACTTATAGTTTGATGCGAAGGTGAATTCGAGGATTGGTAGGGCTTGTGATTGACGATTGAGTAAACTTGAGGAATTAGTAGTCCAATTTGCGTATTATGAATGAATTAGTCTAGACTCAAAGCAAGAGTTGCGTCCCGATAAGAACGATTATCCTGGAGGAATGTATGGTGATTTCATGTCCCGCATGGATGATCGAACTTGAGTGAGATTAGGACGTGACATATTGTTGAGCTAGGCGACTGTTTCACTTAACAAAATGCCTGGAAATCGGCTTTTGAAAATAAAACAAAAAAAGTACAAGAAGTACAAATTTGATTCTGGAAAGTATTGCTATGGAAGTCTGATCTGTAAATGATCACTTTGTTCCTTGGACCATACGATGATGATGAAGATCACTGCTAGAAGATGAACAGTTGGAAGAACTAAGTCACCAGAAAGGTATCGATGCACTTGGGCACTGATGGCGAGGCCGAATGCTTTCCTGCTTTGCTTCACTCTGTTCTGGAAGAAAAGTTCAAAAAGAATGCTCCGAAAAATCAAAGTCTCTGGGCTCTGATCTCTATGTTTTCTCTCCTCTCTCTCTGTGTGTGTTATATGAGAAAAATAAGTCTATTTATAGACTTGGCTTCTTGTGCGTAAAAACTCAGCAAAAGTTCCGTCTTTACGCTAATAACTGCCACCCATGACCGAAGTCATCCTCTGCATATGTTGACACGTGTCCCATCATTTCGATAAGAATATGATGCATGTACACACGTTCTTCGAGATGTGTGGCATGAAAGCCATGTAGGCAAACCACGTTCCAAATTGGTGAAGAAGAATAGGGCGTAAAAATAACCCAAAATATACTCTGAGCGTAAAGTAGTAGACTAGGCATAAAATAGCCCTGACATGGACTTCCTGCGTAAAGTGGCTGTTAAACAACCTTGAGCGTAAAAGTAGCCCATATAAACTTTATGCACACGTCAACTTTTGAGCGTAAAAACTCATACAGTCTCCATGCGTAAAAGAAGCCATATTGTGAGCGTAAAATAGCTCAGTCCACATACTAAACGACAACATTGGTCTCTGTGTAAAATAAATTCCTTCAAATTCTGTGATATATGCCATCATTAAATCTTCATGTCAGACTTTGTATTAAATGCAAGACTCGACAGCTTTGTCCAGCATAAAGTGGTTAGCCTGTCTTAGGCGTAAAACCATCGGCTTGACCCTGGCGTAAAACCATTGGCTTGACCCTGGCGTAAAACTATTGGCTTGACCCTGGCGTAAAGCGATTAGCCTGTAAAAATAGATCATGTTGAGTGGAATGCTTCTATATCTTTGACTCATTCTATGAAGCACTTTTTACGCTCCTACAAGACCCCCTTCAAAGTTTTTAAATATCTTCAAAATTTGAAACACTTTGAACAGAAGCATAAAAGTTAGGATTTAACCAGTCAGCGTAAAATTCGGGATACGCAACAGTCATCCGCGTAAAAGTGGGGATATCCAACAGTCGGCGTAATTTCAGGGAATTTGAACCAGTTTGAATTTCTCTATAAATAGGTCTTTTCAGAGAGAGAAAATACTTTACTCATCTTCTTGCAATCCCGAATTCCTTTGCCTTCTCCTTCTTCGAAACCTCACTTTGATCTGATGGCTCCCAAGAAATCATCCACCGCCAGCAGCAAGGGAAAAACTCCTGAAGAAGAAGCGCTGAGGATGAACTCAGGCAACGATGCCTTCGAAGCATTGGCTGACTATGTATTCAATAAGGAAGGCAGTGGTCCTCGTCCTTAATCCTTTATTCAGAACAAAAAATAATAATAAAAGAATTTTATTTTCATTATGTCTCTTTTTTTATACATAGTACTTCTTAAGAAATTTGCCATTGATCGGCATCATGAGTAAATCTCCATTGGGCTTTGATAACCAATAGGCGCCATTAGAAAATACGGTCTCAATTACATAAGGGCCTTCCCATTTTGCTTGGAATTTTCCTTTGCTTTTGTGAGTCATAATCATCGGTCTTCGAACGGCTAATACCAACTCGCCAATCTTGAATACCCTCTCTTTAACTTTACGATTGAAAGTTCGAGATATACGGACTTGATATAGCTCAATATGCTGTTGTGCTTGAAGACGCTTCTCGTCCAATCCTTCAAGTTCTTGGAGTCGTAAGCGATCATTGTTCTCTATAGTTAGCTCATTAGCAATAGCTATTCGTAGAGATGGAATCTGGATTTCCAAGGAAAGAACAGCCTCACATCCATAAACCAATAAAAATGGTGTGAAACCAGTAGGAGTCCGGATTGTTGTTCGATAAGCCCATAAACATTCTCCAAGTTTCTCATTCCAATCACGTTTATTAGAAGAGACAAACTTTTTGAGAAGTTTAATGATCGTCTTATTGAAGGCTTCGGCTAAACCATTAGCAGCTGGATTATAAGCCGTAGAAGCCAGATTTTGAATTAAATTCTTATCACAGAACCGATAAAATGCCTGACTGGCAAATTGTAGACCATTGTCATGAATTATCCGTCGAGGAATCCCGAAGCGATAAATGACATGATGTTTGATAAAGCTGATCATATTAGATGTTTTTACTTCAGCAAGGGGAACTACTTCTGCCCACTTAGAAAAGTAATCGGTTATAGCTAATATGAACCGATATCCTTTAACAGAAGGAGAGTTAATAGGACCAATGACATCCATATCCCAAGCTTCGAAGGGCCAAGAGGCTGCTATAGGATGTAGAAATTCAGAAGGTTGGTAAATAAAGTCAGCATGAATCTGACATGCTTTACACCTTCTGGCGTAATCCACAGCATCTGCTATCATGGAAGGCCAATAATACCCCATTCTTCGAATGCGGTCCTGTAATTTCGGACCCGGTTGATGGGCACCACAGACACCATCATGAGCCTCACGGAGTGTCTGTTTAGCTTTACTTTCTGAGAGACAGCGCAGCAAGAGTCCATCGTATGAACGACGATATAACATATGTAAAGATGAATCATAATAGAATCGAAATAATCGTCTCTTAATTGATGCAGCTTCTTTCGGATCTTCAGATAAAATCCCATGAACCGCGTAATCAATAAATGGAGTTCTCCAATCCCTCTGCCGAGAGCTTGACTCTGTAGTATAACTCTGTTCAATACACAAATTATTCTTAACACAGAATAAGTCTCGGTCCAATAATGTAATTGTATTTTATCTTCGGATTGGAACAGCCAAGTCTGCAGCTAGGCTAGCAAGAGCAGCAGCCTCCATATTCTGAGAACGTGGTACGAATTCAATGAAGAATCCTTTAAATGAAAGGACCAATTCGACTACCACCTGATGATAAGGGATGAGATCAGAATTTCTGACTTCATAAGTCCCTCTAACCTGATTAACAATCAGTTGAGAGTCTCCATGGGCTTCCAGGAATTCAATATCCAATTGTTTTGCGACTTGGAGACCAATCAATAGAGCATTATATTCTGCTACATTATTGGAGCATGGTTCATTGAGAGAATAGGCACGGTATATGACCATTTTGTCAGGAGAAACCAAGACGATTCCTACCCCAGAGACAATATTACCTTTAGGTCCAACCCGTGATGCTCCGTCAAAATATAATTGCCAGATGTCATTTTTCAAAGTCATATTGTAATCCACGACTTCATCTGGAATGTCCTCATATAACTTTGATATTTCAGGTATAGGATGAGCAGCTAAGAAATCAGCTAATGCTTGACCCTTCATTGATTTTTGAGGTATATAAACCATGTCATAAGGAGTGAGCAACATCGCCCAGGTAGCTAACCTAGAGTTAAGAATGCTCGGTTTTCTCATCAATACCCGAATGGGATTTATTCTGGAGATGACATGGATAGTCTGTCCTGTCACATAATGTCTTGTCTTTTGGACAGCAAAAACCAAGGCCAGACATTCCTTCTCTACAGGAGTATACCTGTGTTCTGCTCCGACCATCATTCGGCTAAGATAATAAATCGCTTGTTCATGCCCTATATCACTTTTTTGTGCAAGAAGAGCACCAAGTGAATGATCCAAAGCTCGAACATATAGCAAAAATGGTCTTCCTATCACTGGAGGTACCAAAACAGGAGGATTTGTAAGGTATTGTTTGATGTCATTGAAGGCTTTCTGACACGTTTCATCCCAAACAAATGATACACCCTTCTTTAATAGACGGGAGAAAGGCTGGCATCTTCCAGAGAGATTGGATATAAATCTCCTGATATACGCAATGCAACCTTGGAAGCCACGGAGTTCTTTTAAATTGCGTGGAGGACGTATTTCAAGAATTGTTTTAACTTTATCAGGATCAACATGGATACCCTGAGAAGTAATGAAAAATCCTAAAAAATTGCCACTGGAAACCCCTAAGAAAGACTTAGTAGGGTTCATTTTTAATTGATGCTGGCGCATCAGTTCAAATACTGTCTTCAAGTCTTGAATGTGATCATCTTTTGATCGACTCTTAACAGCAATGTCATCTACATAACATTCAACTGTCTTCCGTAAATGTTCTTGAAAGATGTTGCTCATGGCCCGTTGATGCGTAGCACCGGCATTTTTAAGACCAAACGGCATAACCGTATAGCAGTAAACCCCAAGAGGTGTACGAAAAGTAGTATGCTTCTCATCTTCTGGATACATCTTAATTTGATTATATCCTGAGAATCCATCCATGAAAGATATACGTTCAAAATCGCATGTATTGTCTATCATGATATCAGTAATTGGAAGTGAAAATTCGTCTTTTGGACAAGCTGCATTAAGATCTCGAAAATCTATGCAAACTCGGACTTTTCCGTTCTTCTTCATAACAGGAACAATGTTGGCAACCCAATCGGGGTGTTGTTCTTCACGAACAAAGCCACACATGATCAACTTTTTGACTTCTGCTTCAATTGCATCCATCATATCTGGTCGAAAATGTCGTTGCTGTTGTTTTACAGGCTTAGCATTAGGAAGAATATTAAGTTTATGAGTAGCAACTTTGGGATCTAGACCTGGCATATCCTTATAACTCCATGCAAAAATATCAATATATTCTTTGGTCAGTTTTATCAATTCTTCCTTTTCATCTTCAGAAAGATTTTTACTGATGAATATTGGTTTGGGCGTAGTTCCATCTCCAACGTCAATCTGGACAATCTCGTCTTCTGTAGGTGGTTGTCGTTGTTCAAAATGAAGTTCCCATTGAGTGTCCATCTGTTGAGCCCAAGGATCGTTCTCAAATAGTTCAGATTCACCATCAGTTTGAACCATGTTTACTGAGAATATTTGTTCAGATTCATCATAATAGTCTCCTCTAACATATGAGGGGTGAGATGTATCAGATTCGATAAATTGGATTTCTTCCGAATCTGATGATTGTGAAGAGCTAGAAGAGAATTCTTCTTGTATATCATCATTAAACATGTAGGACGGATCATATCCCAATCCATGACGAGTTTTCTGGTAAAACGGATCACCACATAATGGTAGTCGTCTACCTTTGCCTTGATTGAGACCTTGCATAGTCTTCAAATCATATCCCATGTTCTGGATAATCTTGAGAGATTGTTGACTATATCTGTCAATTCAGATTCTTCCTTTATCTTTATCTTTCAGATCATCTGTCTGAGCAACAGGGATATTTCTAGCCAGCCCAAACACAAATTGGCGCTTGTTTTTCTTATCAGACGAAATCACGAAATAAGATTCTTCGTGACGTCTATAAGTTACACAAGCTTGCGATGAAGCGGCTACATGAAGAAGATATGGAGAAGATGTTAGAAACCTTTGAGCATAAGGTCCAACATCGACATGAGGAGGAAAAGAATTTTCCTTATTGTCAATGTATAAGGTTTTCTCTGTGTCCATGTCGTCTTTATACTGATGATTTTGATCATCAAAAGATAAAATCATTCTTTCAAGTACAATTTGACTGCTACGCTTCGGATTAATCACTAGTGGACTATCATCCGTCTTCTGCGTAGATTTGTCAAGATTGACAATCAATGGAGGTTCTGGGTCATTCGTACGAAAAGTACGCTCTTTGACCTTGATCACAAGAGGTTGAACTTGGCTTTTAGCAGGAACATTCACTGATTCCTCAGATGAAGCTTGAGTTCTTCCTTTAACCTTGATCATCAAAGGTTGATTGTTGACAGGTTGGGGTTGGATTCGCCCTTTGACTTTGATATTCAAAGGTTGCTCTTCTGGCGGATCTTCATTAATAGACTGATCTTCGGCAAAGGATCGATCTTCAGTCATGTCTGATATTTCCTTTACATGTTCTTGTTTGTAGAGCCTTGAATCAGAAAAATTGTCTTCAACACCCTTGAAAGGATTGATATCATCAAACTCAGTCTTTACAACCCCTTGGGAATCCACATACTTGAAGCATTGGTGGAGAGTTGAAGGCACGATATTATGCTCATGTAACCATGGTCTTCCAAGAAGGATGTTGTAGGATACGTCTGAATTAATAACATAGAATGTTGCCATAGTTCGAAGATCACCAATCTGAATCTTCAGACGAATCTTCTCCTGTGGTTTGCTCTTTCCAGAATTGAAACCAACTATCGTAGTACTAGTGTAAGTCAGATCACTAGTAGGAATCCTTAATGGTCTTAGCATACTTTGAAGAATTATGCTAATGGAAGACCCAGGATCAATGTAAATTCTGTCAACTTCAATGGATTCAATATACCCAGTGTAGCACAAAGGCATGTCATGCTTGTTATGCTTCAACAGCATATCTTCTTGTGTAAAGGTGATGTTGGGAATTGCTTCCATCACACTATGACATTGTGGGCATGACACTGGTATATTGTCAGGAGTCTTAAGTTGAGCTAAGCAAGAATCAGCTTGCAGCAAAGCTTCACTCAAAGTTTTACGACTTTCTTTAGAAAGGCGAAGCAACTCGAAGATAGATAATCTAGCCGGAGTATTAGCTAACTGGGCTAGAATATCAAATTTATAGGGTTTCATCACCACCCCTTGACTGGAAGTAGACTTCAACGGGACGTCGAAGCGTACCGCTTTCTGTTTCCCCTTTTCAACCACAGCAGGAGCAAGAGACGGTTGAGTTGATGGTGTTTCAACATTCTCAACTTCTTTGGAGGATCCCTCATAATCTTTGTGGTACTCTTTTCCAGATCTTGTACCAGCAAAAGTTTTTTCTTCGGACTCAGGAGAAGGAAGTACCATATTGCAGGATTTAGTCTTTCTTCCCTTAGCTTTCTTCTTACGAGGATTGTTATGAGGAACCTCAGAACCCAATCCAACAGTGGATTTTTGACTTTGAATTTGTAAAGGAAGTCCTATTCCTTTATCATAATTCAAACCTTCTGCCTTTTGAAAGTCATAACCCATCTTCTTCATGAGAAGGACAGATTGCTGACTGTACAAGTGAGTAGGCAGTGGACTTTCGACAGGTGGTTCCATAGAGGAAGAAGAAGAGATCTCTGTAACTACAGGAGAATGAGGAATAAACGTCTCTGTAGCTACGGGAGGAAAAGGATTCGGGATACGAGGAAAAATCCCTGTAGGAGCTTTTTCATAAGCAGCGAAGACTTATTGTGCCCTGTATAAGGGAACACTATTCATGGCTAGCCACTGCTGATGAGTAAGCTTGAGCTTGGCAGGAGGAGCCAGACTTGGAGGATATATGTTCAATCCTCTCAGTCTATCTTCCAAAGGAAAGCTATCCCATAGATAATCCAAATCATCAGGATCTGGAATAACATGAGAAATCATGTTGCAGGTTTTGACTTTCTTACCTTTCTTGGATTTTAAAGTTTTACCTTCATCTTCCATTTCAGGTACTAAGTCAGGATGTACCCACATAATTTTACCATTCTTTAATGTGAGAGGCAGCAATCCTTCATTTTCCTCCCTGACAGGCGGAATATTCACAATCTTCATCGTCGCCTTCGGAATTGGGACAATTCCATTTGGTACTTGTTGTGGAGGAAAATCTTCAAATTGAAGAGAAACCATATTAGTTGTAACCATATGGTCATCATTGGTTAAAGCGATAGTACCACCATTTATCAGCTCTTGGATTTTTTTCTTCAAAACATAGCAAGCACTGGTAGGATGATTAATGTATCTATGATAGATACAATATTTGGGATTGTCAGTTAGATTCACCTCATTAGGCCTCTTTGGCTCCGGAATCTGGAGTTTGCCACTCTTCACCAGACATTGGAATATCCCTGGGATATCACTTTCGTCAAAAGAGTATTCTTTTTTTGGCCTGGAAGATTCCTGATTATTCGGCATCGTTTTATTCTTGGAAAGATTGACCATAAGAGTGTCTTTTCCTTTCATATTACGATTGCCGAAATTATTACCAGGATTACTTTTCTTTCCTTTATCCTCAGAGGCGAAAATTATCCCATGTTCACGAGCCAACCTACCATTGGTCTCGGCAGAAACTGCTGCTATGATAAACGAAGCCCAATTTGTGAATTGGGAACCCGTGAAGACAGCGATGGATGGTCGCAGATTCATCTTGTATGTATCAATCAGCGCTGAATCTGGCATACCAGGGGGCATCTTTAGAGTCGCCTGTCGAAAATGTTCAATGAACGTCCGAGTATCTTCTTTCTCTTTTTGCTTAATTTCTATTAAGGAGGACATGTTCATGTCCATACCTTCTTTATAGAAGCGAGAGAGAAACATTGCCGTAAATTCGTTAAAAAATGAAATGCAATTGTCGGGTAAACTACGATACCAGTCGTAAGCTGAACCCGTCAAGCATCCAATGAATACTCGAGTAAGAAGAGCATCATTTTTCTGCAAATGTACAGTCATAATATCAAAGTAATTGATATACTGACTAGGAGAAGCCTTTCCATCAAACAGTACCATTGACCGTGGCTTAAATTTCGGTGGAAAGGGTACATCATTCCAATGAGGAGGATAAGGTTGCTTAATCCCTAACCTCTGGAGTTGATCCTTTTGCTTCAAAACTTCAAACTGTGCTTTGAGTTCACGCACTGCTTGAATGGCTTCGCTGGTTTATGGAAGCACATTTGATTGAAAAGTTATTGGTTGTACCGTAATCCCCACCGGAGATGGTACATCTTCTGGAATGATGGGATCTGGAGATGCAAAATTTTGGTTAACAGCAGGCTCTTGAATATTCAAAGGTATATCAATCCCTTGGCTATCTTGAGTTGGTGCTGCTACCTGTACCGGTGTTACTATTACCGGTTGAGCAGTTTGCTGAGCCATTATTATCTGGTGCATGCTTTGCATCATGTTAAGCATGTCTTTCAATGATTGCTCAACGACAGTGAGACGTTGTTCCGTATTAACAGATGACGTCTCTGGTTCATCTCCAATAGCGTAGGATTCAACCTCTCTTGAAGATACAGAGGGATTAGTATAGAAGTATGAATCGACACTATCAGTTTCGGACTCAAGAGATTGAATACCCCCCGCTTCAGAATCAGAAATCTACAATTGTCTTTGTCTTCTTGATCGAGTATTCTGATATACTCCTTCAAAAGAATCAAGAAGTCTGTTGAATTGTTGTTGACCTGGGGTTTGGGACGTGTTCCGTCTAGGACGTCGTCCTCTGTTGGTGTGAGATGCCATGTTGAGTGATGCATATGACAACTCATCAGCTTGTTGTTGGGGCATATTAAAATTCAATCGATCAAAAACTGACCGTTTGGAAGCCGAACAACAACATTTGATCACAATCTGGTGACACTCACAATGGTGTTTTTCTTGGGAGAATATCACCGGAGATTGTCTGTTCTTACGCTTTTGCATTAGCAATTCACGTAAATCAGAAGGAGTAGAAGGAGTAGTCTTCTTTATTACATTTGGGGTAGCAAAACGTTTAGTCCCTTGTGTATAAAGAAGATTACTGGCTGCATTCGCAGAACCAAACTGTATATTTCTACGCGTTTGGAGTTGTGTGCGCAAATCTTGAGATTTTTGAGGACGAAGGACTCCATTTTCATTGCGTGTGATTTGTAGGTTTGGTACTTTGCGTAGAGTAGTAAAAGAAGGTTGTTGGTGTAGAACTGAAGCTTTACCAACAACATTTTTACGCTATATGCATTTAGGTACATTTACATTAGATGTAAAAATATCGTTGTGAATTTTATCTACACTGTCACAGACATGAGACTTACTTTTACGCGTAGAGCGTAAACATTGACTATCTACCATGTCACAGACGGAAGATTTTCCTTTACGCGAAGAGCATAATTTTTGTATGTCTACCAAGTCACAGACGGGAGACTTATTTTTACACTTAGAAGCACAAGCATTAGAGTCTGCCTCATTACAAATGGGAGACTCGTTCTTATGCACTGAGCGTAAAATTTGGTTTTTACCCACTGGGCGTAAAACATCATTTTTACGCACTGTTTTCCATAAATAAATTCCTTTATTTATTGTGTTTCTGGGAAAATTACAACTGTGGAAATCCGATCTAGAAGACGATCGCTTTATCCCTTGGACTATGCGAAGAAGAAAAGCTCTCAAAATTTTGACAGTAGATAACTATGTATCTGTACAATGAATGAGAAAAAGAACTCTATTTATAGAGTCGAAAATAAAACTGAAAAGATAACTGTCTTCACAGCCTGTGCTTAGTTGAAAATCACGCAGGATTTAACATACGCAAGGTTGTGAACAGTTACTGGACGTGGCCTATAACTGTTGGACACATGGCGATCATGCATGAGTCGTGTGCAAGTTACAGGACACGCAGGCGAGAGATCAGTGGCATGGCTGCCATGTACTCCAATTTGATGAAATCCACGCAGACTTGTTGAAGACGAAATCTACGCAGACTCGGTGTAGAAAGCTTCAAAATCCACGCAAACTTGGGGCAAGAAGCTTCAGGATCCACGCAGACTCGAGG
The DNA here is from genome assembly GCA_029216955.1 of Iris pallida. Lineage (NCBI taxonomy): Eukaryota > Viridiplantae > Streptophyta > Magnoliopsida > Asparagales > Iridaceae > Iris > Iris pallida. The sequence continues at coordinate 17,253,925 of JANAVB010003000.1, read as the reverse complement.
CAAAAAGCTTCAAAATCCACGCAGACTTGAGGAAGAAAACTTCCGAATCCATGCAAACTTGAGGTGAAAAACTCAAGGATACACGCAGACTTGAGATAGGACTGCCAGCTGTCTTGATTTGGCGTGTCTTGACTGACACAAAATCTCTGACAGTGATTGCTTTGTCAGTCGCATTAAATGACAAGAAACCCTTTTTGGTACGCCAACTCGATGAAGGCTGAGTCTTGCTGAAGAAGATTTCGAAAATCATGCAATAGACAGCGGTGATCTCTCGAGTTCTGTGTATACGTGGCATACGAAGAGACATTCTTCGACTGTCGTACTGTCAGTCATAATGACTCTCTGACAAATGATGAGCTGTCTCCCAGCGTGATTTGTAAATATTGTCTGGATCAACTGAGCGTGACTCTGTCCTGATCAACTCAGCGTGACTGCTGGACTTTTTCTGATCAACTCAGCGTGACTGTCATTTTTAAAGGTCTACAAAACCCCCTTCAAAGTTTTCAAAAAATGATAAATTATTTCAAAATACATTGAAATAGAGATGATAAAATGGAATCAGTCACGCTGAGATGACTTCAATGAGAGATTTACTCCGAGATGATTGGACTGTTGGGATTCTGTGCTGTTAGGATCCCGTGCAAATCTCCAAATATCGAGGCAATAATGACTTTGCCGTCATTTAGAATTCTTTATGAGCCTATAAATAAGCCATAGATTACTTCTTTCTTTCTTTACTTGCGTTTGAAAGAGAGAACCCACATAAGAGAACTTCATCTTCCCCGACGAACTCCTTCTTCCCCGACTTCTTTTTCTCCTTTCTCAGCCGAAATGGCTCCCAAGAAAGCTGATGCTCAGGCCAAGGGGAAAGCCCCCGCAACTTCTTCGCGTGCCACTACTGACAAACTTCCTCGACATGAAGTCCCACAAGCTCCTATACATCGTAAGTGATGGAAGAACATGAACTATTGAAGACGATGAAGATGACCTCCACATAGAATTTTTTAGGATCTTTAAAACAAATAATGAAGTTTCAGAAATATATCCCCCCCTTTTTAGGGCAAAGGATATTAACAAAGTATGCCCCCTCTTTAGGGTTAGCCATACTTCACATCTTCGTGTTTACGAAGCTCTGTGTTTCACGCAAAAAGGAACATGGCTCTCATGACTCTGCGTGACTTTTCATTTTGGCAGAAAATGTCGATGTTGAAAAAGTCACACAGCTTCTATGACGACTCTGCGTGATTTTTCATATATTGGCAGAGATGTCAATATTGAATTATTCACGCAGACTTCTGAGAGTCATCCTCTGGATAGATTAGTCTTGACCTGTCAGTGTGTTCTTGTCATTTTCACTTAAATGTGATTCTGGCAAATGATGCATGACTTTTATCCTAATCTGTCTGAGCTTTGCGTGAATTAATCGTCTGCGTGAATAAATCACTGAGCATGTCACTGTAGTATATCCATGTGAAGTCTGCGTGACTTTTGAATTTTCCTTCAAAATACTGTAAGACACACTTAGACATAGATATATCTGACTTTGTCTTCTGTCATTTCCTGTAGTGAACATCCGAAGCGAATAAGCAGATTTTGAAGGGTGCTTGAGTATCTCATTTAAGCATGATCTATCTCACGTAACATTCCCTCAATTTGATCTTCCTGAAGCAAGACTTTCACCGTTGACCAATCAAGACCACACAACCTTACTCTGTTTGATGAATGGACAACCTTTCCAGAGTCTAGATCTGGTATCCCATAAGAAACCAGCATTCTTGTTCGGAGATGCTATAGCACAAAAATCTCAGCCAAAGGGCATTAGGGAGAAGGTGTGCTTCTGCTTTGAGGGGGATGTGAAACAACCCATGTATTGGCCAAAGGTTTCCCGGGGTTTGTCAATCATGAGACTTATGCATGCCAGCTATCCGAGAAAGATGTCTTGGTATTTGACAGAATATCAGCAGGCGAAAGCAAGCCGTATTATTTACAAGAAAGAGGGATTTTTCAGTGCCCCGGAGGATCATGTATCAGTGTTTCGGGGTCTGAAGCCTGGATGCATACCACCTGAAGACTCAGCCATATTGATGCCGTTTAGGATGCCCATTTTCATAAACGAATTCATGTCCAACAAGAATGCATTCTATCCGACCGATTCGACGCCAAGGATGAATGGTCTAATGAATCAGGAGAATGTGAGATGGAGGACTTTAGTCCACTGGGCTTTAGAGAATTTTGAAACTGAGCTGAAGAAGATAAATCTCTATGATGCCGTCGTCAATTCATCCTACGGCTTCAAGCCTAACCCTTTTCTGTTTCTGGCTTTGGTTGAGAGGTACAACCATAGGACGGGGACCTTTATGACCCCAAAAGGGGAGATGGGCTTCGCCCTTCATGAGATGGAATACATCTCACACCTGCCTTCAGGCTCAATGCCGTATGAGGTGTATGTTCCCACGACAGAAGAGCTGAACTTTCTGTCAGAACAGAACCCAGAGATGGTACATCTGTTTGAAGAGATGATGTGCTATTTTGGCACATGTACTCTATATTATAAGGGTTCCAAAGATGAAGCTGGCAACCACATACAGAAGTGGATGTCATACCTTTTCATGAATCGTGAAAAGGATGAGAAGAAAATAAATGAGAAGAGGTGGTACCAGATTAGCAACTTCAAGCCTCTTTCTGAAAGTGAAATCACTTATCTGCTGGAGAAATATGATTGCAAAGATTTCACTATCACTGAAGACTGGTACGAGTTCAAAGCTGGAACCACTTTCAGCTCTTATGTGAGGCAGAGTAGCAAGAGTCTGTCGAAGAACGGTCATCTGGCCGGATTTCTATCCCTGTGGTTAAGAAGATTCATCGTTCCTGGCTCCAGCTCCTTGGATAGGATACACAGAGACGTTATCTTTGCGGCGGTGCGCCTTGTGTATGGTTATAAGTTGGATTTATTATCGGCGATGACCTGTAGACTGAATGCAGGTCTTCGGAATTTTGTGACTACCATGCTGTCTGCTCAGAGGCTGATGACTGAAGAATTCCCAAGGATAGAGATGCCTTTCACATTTTTATATGGTTGGCTTCTCCTTCATCATGATGGTCTGATACCTCCAGGGGCAGGAGGGAGTAGCAGTCTTTTTCTGGAGAGGTATTCTGGAGAGACGTTCTGGAAGGTTTACACCCTCCCAGAATGCAGAAATGTCTTGAATCGGGCATCATATTGGTCGATCCAATGTGTCCCTCCACCATCGGGCTATGAAAATATGCCTTTAAATATGATGGACGGAGATATGGGAAACCGGCTAGATGATGTAGCCTTCCAATGGTTACAGAGGATCCGGCCTTCTCATCTAGTATACCGTCACGAAGAAATGGCATATCTGGAACCATATTTACCAAGCCGATTTGCCAGACAATTCGGGTATGACCAACTCCATGTTGGGAACGCCACTACTTATTTATCTTCTCGTGGAGGACTCATCGACGGAGCTCGAGCTTGGAGATATTTTGCGGCTAGAGATACAAAGGTCGTATTCTCTATGCCTAATCCTTTGTCTAGCTCGGGGCCAAAGATGCTTTATACGTATGCACGCTTCTATGTGTCGTCGAGCACCTTTAGACCGAGTTTCAATCTAAAGACCTTTGTTGCAGAGGATGATCCAGCTCCATCGAAGAGGTCAAAGAAGAAAATTGTTATTCAGCACTTTCCTTCAGAACCCGAGGATGAGACAACAGAAGTTGATCCTCCCTATGAATTATTCCAGGAAGGAAATTTCCCTGATGAGGTTCTTCCTCCTATATTTATATCTCTTTCCAAGAGGAAGAGAAGTGACGAATCTGAGACTGTCTCCAAGAGGAGTACTAGGTCTCAAACATCCAAGAATAAGAAGAAAGGGGTCTCGGTGACTGCTACTTCATCTTTGGGCGGTATCTCAGTTGATGAAGACGATGCCGCTGATAGGGACGAAGAGACCGATGAAGACGACGCTCCTTTAATAAGGAGGTCAAGAGACAAATATGTTAAGAAGTCTGTCAGCAAAATTAAGGGCAATAAACTCCTAGAGACGATCATGAGTGGAGGAGCTTTGCCAAAAATCAATGAAGCAGCTTCTACTGAGAAGACCGAATCTGATGATATTCACCTTGCAACAGCTTCAACTGAACAGACTGAAGTAGAGTCTGTTCAAGCTCAGGAAACAACTGCTCCCACCACAAGTGGAGTAGCTATTGAACCCTCGGAGACGAGGATAATCCCATTTGAGCATGGGACAGAAGGCGTCATTCAAGCACTGGATGACCAGATTGATTACTCTGAAGAAGCAACAGCTCCGGAAGAAGCTATCAAACAGCCAGAAGTTTCTGAATTTCAAGCTGAAGAAAACATTTCTTTGGCCAGAGGCGATGAAGACGTGCCGGCGTCTGAGCTATCAGCTGCTGATGATCTGTTAAAGAATGTTTGTCAAGATATCATTCTTCGACCCGATATTCCAGAAACAACTGAACCGGCAACCAATACTGAGCTTGCTATCGTCATTGTTCCAGAGACTCATGAAGATGTAAATATCATTGATTCTGAATCAGAAGCTCATCCTGAAGACGAAGAAGAAGAAGAAGCTGAAGGAGGAGAAGACTGGCATGCTGACACTTCAACTCCTTATGATGCGAATAAAGTGAAGGGGAACAGAATGGATTTTAGCCCTGAACCTGTTCAATCACCGAACAATGCTGTAGCACCCAGTAATTCTGGAGCTGGAAGAAGCCATATAAAGCAAGTATCGGATACAGTCATGGACCGGCTGCGAGAAGAAGCAAAACTCCCTCCACATACTGAATATGAACCTCAGCCAGGTAGAACTTTATTTCAGATTCTGTTTCCGCTGTTTCTCTGCCTTTAAATGCTGATCATATTTTTCTTTAATTGTAGGAACAGCTGCAGCAATGAGCTCGAATCATGCTCCGCTTATCCAAGCTGATGCTGATGAAGGGAGTTCACACTTGCCAACTTCTCCTGTCGCACATACTTCTGTTCCGAGGATAGAGAATATTCAAGCTTCTTCTTCCATGATGACAGCAACTCCTGGATTTGAGACTGGGCTAGCAAGAACCCTGGGAATGTATCCGGAGATCATTTATTCATATTTAGATACATATTCCAGACGATTCTTGAAGGATGAAGCTATGCCCTTTTCTGATCTCAGAACTATGGTCAAATTCCCACTGATGGCGCTGCGACATGCTGGTTGTGCATCTCAGTGCATCTTCTTCGAACATCTCCTGGATGAGTTAGAGGTAACTATCCGAAAATACTGGGAGACCAAGAAGGAGGACATTCAATCTTTGACTGTAGCTGAGATTGAGCAACTAGAGAATGAAGTACGGTCTCAACAGGCAGCTTTTGAAGCATTTCTTGCCTCTTCTACTGAAAAATTAGTAGAAAAGGGCGAAGAAATATTAGCTGCTCGTCAAAGAGTAGAGCTTTTAGAAAAAGACAACACATCCAAGACTGAAGAATTGAAGAAGTTGAAAGAGGAATTAACTCGTCTTCAAGAGCGCATTGCTGTCATGGAAACAAAACAAGCTGAGGTTGCTACGGCTTATATCTTTGAAGCCGAACGTTGTGAGATTCTTCAGAAAGAACGGGAATAGATGCAGGCGGAACAGATTGAAGAAGCCAATCGTCGCCAGTCTGCCATCATTACTTTTGATGAACAGAATGTTACAATTGTAGCAGCAGAAAGAGTTAACTCATGAAGAGAAACTGAATGTTGTTCTAGATCGTATTAGGGAGCTGATAACTCCAAGCAAGTGAATTCCCCCTTTTTTTTATTTTCACTTTCACTTGTATTCCATGTTTTGATTATGAAATGACAACAAATGAATGTTCTTGATCTGACTTTTGGTTTTGCTGTTTTGATAATGATAGATTCATAGAAAATATGTTCAGAGGTAAATAATACATGACATATTTCAGTAGAATATAATATACAAACAAACTTTGTAATTCTATCAGATGATATTAAACCAGAAATGATCTTAGTTTAATACTGATTTGAAAAAATAGAATTCAGACATAAAAATATCTTTGAACTCAATTTTTCATGATCTTTAGACTCGGAAATCAAAAGACTAGATGAATGAACGGGTTAACCGTCAGATTATAATGAACGGGCGAACCGTCGGATGGATGAACGGATGAACCGTCAGGCATTAATGAACGGATGAACCGTCAGATGAACGGATGAACCGTCAAGTATGAATCATTTTTTTTAAAACAGTCAATAGAAACCATATTGGAAGATAGAATGTTGCAGTAGAAGTCCCCGATACTTGTATCGGAATCCCAAGAAGTAGTACTAGAAGAATCAGATCTTTTATCTTCGTCAGACTCAGGATCTTCATAGATAATATTGATGAAAGGAGTAGGAGTAGTATAGCCTAATCCGCATTTCGTCCTCCCATATTTCAGAGGAGGAATACGAATAGACATTTTTCTTCCTTTTTCACTATTGAGGCCAGTCCTGAAGTCATAGCCCATATTTTTGATGATGTTTTTAGATTGCTGACTATAGCGACGTAGTTGTAATCTTCCAGTATCATCTTTTTTGTCATCATCTTCTAAATCAGAAGGACTTTGGGGTCCTTTGTAGAAGAATATTGGAATATCTCCTGGCTTTCTACTGGGAACTAGAAAGTATGAAGATTGTACAGGTTCTAGGGATACATCTGTATGAACAGTCTGTACAACTCCAATGGTTATTGTGTTCAAGTCATCTAACAAATGTAAATAACTATGAACATAATTACACACATCAGCGTACTGCAGAGATGGAGACTTTTCATTGAATGTAAAAGCAGCAGTATTTACATTGGGAGAAGGCTGGGCCTTAGAGATTTTAGCCAAGTCAATGACTAAAGGGGGAGAAGAAGAAGAAGAAGAAGAAGCTTTGTTTCGATTAAGATCGATAACAAATGGCTCAAAAGAGGTGAGCTCCCTTGAAACTTGAGATGGAAGAGTAGTCCGTCCTCCAACAGGAATGATCAGAGTATCTTGAGTAGATGACTGAGATAGTGGAGAGATTCGTCCACTCACTGGAATGATTAAAGAACCTTTTCCAGAGAGTTTGGGAGATTATTGTTGAGTAGTTCGACCTTTAACAGGGATTATTAAGGTCTCACTTTGTGAATCCTCTTTCTCCATGGCTTGTATGATCCTTGTATACTCTTCTTTGTACATCCGAAAATCATTGAAATCAGCTTCAACCCCATGGAAGGGATTTATATCAGCAACTTCTTTTTGTACTCTTCCATTGCTATCAATGTACTTAAAACACTGATGAAGAGTAGAAGGCACCACATTATTTTCATGAAGAAAGGGCCTCCCAAGAAGAAGATTATAGGAACCTACGATCTCAATCACATAGAAAGTGACTTTAGATCTGAAATCACCTATCTGAAGCTTCAGATGAATCTTTCCCAAAGGCTCGCTTCGGCTTTGATTGAATCCCAAGATAGTAGTAACCGTCTTGGAGAGCTTGTGAAGAGGGATTTTTAATTCATCCAATAGGCTCTTTGGCATTATGCTTATAGCAGACCCTGGGTCGATGAGGATACGATCTATCTTCATTGTATCGATATAACCGGTGTAATAGAGAGGCCGATCATGTCGATTGTCTTCCAGTAGCATGTCGTCTTGTGTAAAGGTGATATTTGGGATAATCTCCAGTACACTGTTGCAATGTAAGCAAGTGGCAGGTTCTGTATCTGGCTTCTTTAATTGAGCAAGACAAGAGTCAGCTTGAAGAAGTGCTTCACTTAACGTCTCCCGAGTTTCTTTAGAAAGACGTAGAAGTTCAAAGAGGGACATTCTAGCTGGAGTATTAGCAAGCTGAGCTAAAATGTCGAAATTATAAGGCTTCTGAAGTCCAAGAGGAGGAGACTTCTTGATTGGTTTATCAAACCGAGCCTGTTGTTTGCCTTTCTCCAGAACTGTAGGCTTGGGAGGAACAGGTTCAACCGGTGTAGTTGAAGGAACAGGTGCAGTAGATGATTCTTCTTCAGGAGGAACATTAGGAGCATCTTTATCAGCTGGAGGGATATCAGGAGTATCTTCAGGATTCTTGGAATAATCCTTTAGATAAGGTTTCCCCGTTCGAGTAGCACTAACAAGTGCTTCTTCATTATCTTTTGGCTCTGTGTCAGAGGTAGATCCAAGAGAAGTCATATGACATGATTTAATCTTTCCAGACTTCTTGGACTTTTGATGAGAAGGAGATTCAAAGTCTGCCACTAGATCAGGATGAATCCACATGATTTCTCCAATCTCCAAAGTGATTGGCACCAATCCTTCAGACTGTGGAGGAGGAATATTCACTATTTCAAGAGTTGCCTTGGAAATAGGAACGATCCCACTTTCAAGGAGTTGAGGAGGGAAATCTCCAAATTGCATAGAGACGACGTTGGAAGTGACGGTCTTCTCTTTTGGAGTAAGAGAGATAGCTCCAGACTTAATCATTTCTTGGATCTTTCCTTTCAGTACATAACATGTACGAATTGTATGACCCAGCATTCTATGGTATGGACAGTATTTGGGATGATCTGTCTTACCAGCTTCATCAGGTTTCTTGATTTCAGGTAATTGTATTTTATTACCTTTCAGCAGGCATTCAAAGATACCAAGGACATCGTCGTCGTCAAAAGAATATTCTTCTTTGGGGCGAGGTGTTCTTGATTGTTGAGTTGTAGAGGCAGGAGTTTGAACAGTTGATGCATCTTTGCTCTGAAGATTAACTTCAAGAGTTTCTTTTCCCTTACGAGCATTATTTTTATTGTTAGCACCTTGACCTGTTTCTTTAGGAGTCATCTGCACTCCTAAACCTTTGAAGGTTTCAGCACTAATTTCTGCAGCTTTGGCACTAACTATGAAAGAAGGCCAGTCTTGAAATTGGGTGGATCCTGTCCACATGCTGATAATTGGCAACAAGTTTGATTTGCATGTGTCAATGGTGACAGCATCAGGAGTTCCAAGAGGCATCTTCAGAGCTTCTCTTTGAAACCGTTCAATGTAATCCTCTGTAGTTTTATTATTTTTTTGCTTGATTCTAATAAGAGCAGACATAGTCATGTCATTGAGCCCTTCATAGAACCGTTCAAGAAACATCTGTTTGAAACCGGCAAATGAAGTAATGCACCCATCTGGGAGACTTCTATACCATTCATAAGCAGTTCCCTTGAGACATCCAATAAATACCCGAGTAAGGAGGGCATCACTTGGTTGCAACTGGTCAGTCATCACTTCAAAGTGATTAATAAATTGACTTGGAGAAATGGTTCCATCATAGAATAAGATAGTAGGAGGCTTGTATTTAGGAGGATACGATACTTGCTTCCATTCTATCGGATAAGGTTGCTTGATGCCTAACCTTTGTAAACCATCTTTCTGTTTGAATGCCTCGAATTGAGTTTTGAGATTCCTTAATTCTTCATTAACAACTCCGGAGGATTGTGGAGTTGTAGCTTGTAGAGAATAGTTAGGAGGAGGAACAGCATTATAAGCACTACCCCCAGCTCCAGAGAGACTAGGAACTGGTTGAACTTGCCCAGGAGTATTGGACTGGACTGCTGGAGGAACATGTACTGGACTTACACCAGTGTCAATTGGTGTAGCTTCTGGTACAGTCTGTTGATTTTGCAGTTGGGCTGCCATGAGTTCGTACATCGACTTCATATTATCAGCCATAGACCTCATTTGCTGTTCCAATGAAGCAATTCTTTGTTCTTGAGAAGTCATGGAAGAAGAAGGTTCGTCAGGATTCCCATCAACCATATATGTTGTGACTGTACGAGGGATTATTGATGAACTTGTGGATATTGTATGCTCTGAATCACTGCTTCGTGCATCAAAGTCAGTTAGAGGAGAACTACCCCCAGTAGGAAGAGGTGGGAAATTAGATTCTCCTAGAAATTCAGAATCATCTACAGAGATCAAATTTCTTTGAATAGAGGCCAGGACTCTTGATCTGGTACCTCTATATACTCCATCTGGACTATCATTTCTACCCCCAGTATCCCGAGAGGTCATGTTGACAGAAGCAAACAAAGGCTCATCTTCATCAGGCATAGGTTCACACTGAATCCGATTAAAGACAGATTGTCGTTTAGTTTGACATCTGTATTGCATTGTGATTCTCGGCTGGAAGTCACATTCATGATCACCATGGTTTTGAACCATTGATTGACATCTGCACTGAATTATGACTCTTGGATAGAAGTCACATTCAGCATGATCTTTTGTCATAGAATTACTCCTTCTCTTCTGTTGAAGATGTTCTCGTAAGTCTGTTTGTGAAGATTAAGGAGTATATTTCCTGTTCTTGGGTCTTGATGGCTCTTGATTATACAGAGAGTGATTAATATGAGCCACATAGTTTCTTGCATACTCTGCATCTGGATCTCTTATCCTTGTTTCCAACTGGTATAGTTTCTTAACACCAGAAGTGTTCAGTTTTGTTCTTAGATCAGTTGTAGGTAACACATTAGTTTTGGAAACATGGATTTTTCCTTCCATTGATCTGGATATTTGCAGAGAAGGAAGAGTTGAACCATCCCTTTGATTAGGAGTTGGTAACAGACCCTCTTTTATGGACAAATTCTGTGCCTAATTTGAAGAAGTCATAGAAGAAGACACTAAGGAATGTTTCTTCTTAGACTCATTCAAGTTTTGAGACATAGAATGTCCAGAAGGAAGAGTAGTCAAAAGACCATCTCCTTTTCTTTGACTAACAAAAGTGTCAGTCAAAGCAGTTCCTGAAGTAAAAACTACAGGAGCAGAAGAAACAACTAAAGAGTTATTCCTTTTCGAAGGGACTTTGTGTGGAAGACCACCCCCAGTTCTAGGAGAACTTGGTAAAGAAGAAGAGATAGCTAAAGAGCCATTCTTCTTGGATGAAATACACGCTGAAATAGACTTGGTTAAGGAACCAGTACTGTTAGCGTAACTTTTGAATTTAGAATTACACGCTGAAACAGATTTGGCTAAGGAGCCAGTACTGTCAGCGTGACTGTTGAATGTGGGATTACACACTGGAATAGATTTGGCTAAGGAGCCAGTACTATCAGTGTGATTTTTAGAGTTGAATTTGCACACTGGAACAGATTTGGCTAAAGAGTCAGTACTGTCAGCGTGACTTTTGATTTTAGAATTACACGCTGGAACATATTTGACTAAGGAGCCAGTACTGTCAACGTAATTTTTGGTTTTAGAGAGACATGCTGGAACAGATTTGGCTAAGGAGCCAGTACTGTCAGCGTGACTTTTGGGTGTAAGATTGCACACTGGAACAGACTTGGTTAAAGAACCAGTGTTGTCAGCATGACTTTTGAATGCTGTCATCTTCGAGCGCACAAGAGTGTACGTGCTTGCAGTAGAGTTCTTGCCAGTGTTAGGAGTAGACACTGTGGCAGAGACTTCACCATTGACTACCAACTGATTCTTAGGAACATAGACAGAGTGTCCCTTCGATTTGGCAGTGGTAATGGAGGCTGGAGTGGGCTTGCCACCCTTAGCCCGCTGCATTTCTTCATAGGCGAGTTGATCGAGTTTGATCGTCATCACCTTCTTCGTCGAGCCGATTGACGAAGTGTCGCATTGAGTTGTTGCCATTTCAGAAGAGGAGATGGTTTTCCCCAGCAGAGTCGCCAATTTATTTTCCATAAATAAATTCCTTTATTTATTGTATTTTTGGGAAAATTACAACTGTGGGAATCCGATCTAGAAGACGATCGCGTTATCCCTTGGACTATGCGAAGAAGAAAAGCTCTCAAAATTTTGACAGTAGATAACTATGTATCTGTACAATGAATGAGAAAAAGAACTCTATTTATAGAGTTGAAAATAAAACTGAAAAGATAACTGTCTTCACAGCCTGTGCTTAGTTGAAAATCATGTAGGATTTAACATACGCAAGGTTGTGAGCAGTTACTGGACGTGGCCTGTAACTGTTGGACACATGGCGATCATGCATGAGTCGTATGCAAGTTACAGGACACGCAGACGAGAGATCAGTGGCATGGCTGCCACGTACTCCAATTTGATAAAATCCACGCAGACTTGTTGAAGACGAAATCCACGCAGACTCGGTGTAGAAAGCTTCAAAATTCACGCAAACTTGGGGCAAGAAACTTCAGGATCCACGCAGACTCGAGGCAAAAAGCTTCAAAATCCACGCAGACTTGAGGAAGAAAACTTCCGAATCCACGTAAACTTGAGGTGAAGAACTCAAGGATACACGCAAACTTGAGATAGGACTGCCAGCTGTCATGATTTGGCGTGTCTTTACTGACACAAAATCTCTGACAGTGATTGCTTTGTCAGTCGCATTAAATGACAAGAAACCCTTTTTGGTACGCCAACTCGATGAAGGCTGAGTCTTGCTGAAGAAGATTTCGAAAATCATGCAATAGACAGCGGTGATCTCTCGAGTTCTGTGCATACGTGGCATACGAAGAGACATTCTTCGACTGTCGTACTGTCAGTCATAATGACTCTCTGACAAATGATGAGCTGTCTCCCAGCGTGATTTGTAAATATTGTCTGGATCAACTGAGCGTGACTTTGTCCTGATCAACTCAGCTTGACTGCTGGACTTTTTCTGATCAACTCAGCGTGACTGTCATTTTTAAAGGTCTACACGCACCGGGTGTAAAACCTGATTATCTTCACCGTCACAGACGGGAGATAAATTGCCACACTTAGAGTGCAACGCTGAAGTAAGGACTGCCTCGTTACGAACGGGAGCCCCTACGACAGGAGTGGAAAGAATTCCCTTGCCATCAGAAGCAACAGAGAGATCAGAAGCTATTTTGGATTTAGGAATCCAAACTTTTCGTGCTTTGCGAGATTTTTGAACACTGGAGCAGCGAGAACCACCCCCCGTTCGGAGCATCTCTTCATAAGCAGTCTGGTCGAAGTGTACAACCAGAGTCTTCTTTGTCGATCCAATCGACACATCATCATATTGAGCAATTGCCTACTCGTCAGAGGAGAAGGTCGTCCCCAGCAGAGTCGCCATTTTTGTTTCACTTAACAAAATGCCTGAAAATTGGCTTTTGAAAATAAAACGAAAAAAATACAATAAGTACAAATTTGATTCTGGAAAGTATTGCTATGGAAGTCTGATCTGTAAATGATCACTTTGTTCCTTGGACCATACGATGATGATGAAGATCACTGCTAGAAGATGAACAGTTGGAAGAACTAAGTCACCAGAAAGGTATCGACGCACTTGGGCACTGATGGCGAGGCCGAATGCTTTCCTGCTTTGCTTCACTCTGTTCTGGAAGAAAAGTTGAAGAAGAATGCTCCGAAAAATCAAAGTCTCTGGGCTCTGATCTCTATGTATTCTCTCCTCTCTCTCTGTGTGTGTTATATGAGAAAAATAAGTCTATTTATAGATTTGGCTTCTTGTGCGTAAAAACTCAGCAAAAGTTCCGTCTTTACGCTAATAACTGCCACCCATGACCGAAGTCATCCTCTGCATATGTTGACACGTGTCCCATCATTTCAATAAGAATAGGATGCACGTACACACGTTCTTCAAGATGTGTGGCATGAAAGCCATGTAGGCAAACCACGTTCCAAATTGGTGAAGAAGAATAGGGCATAAAAATAACCCAAAATATACTCTGAGCGTAAAGTAGTAGACTAGGCGTAAAATAGTCCTGACATGGACTTCTCGCGTAAAGTGGTTGTTAAACAACCTTGAGCGTAAAAGTAGCCCAAATAAACTTTATGCACACGTTAACTTTTGAGCGTAAAAACTCATACAGTCTCCATGCGTAAAAGAAGCCATATTGTGAGCGTAAAATAGCTCAGTCCACATACTAAACGACAACATTGGTCTCTGTGTAAAACAAATCCCTTCGAATTCTGTGATATATGCCATCATTAAATCTTTATGTCAGACTTTGCATTAAATGCAAGACTCGACAGCTTTGTCCAGCGTAAAGTTGTTAGCCTGTCTTAGGCGTAAAACCATCGGCTTGACCCTGGCGTAAAGCAATTAGCCTGTAAAAATAGATCATATTGAGTGGAACGCTTCTATCTCTTTGACTCATTCTATGAAGCACTTTTTACGCTCCTACAGCGACCTTGTGAACGATTACGTGAATTGCGATAAACTACTTAGGGAATATGGAATGAGGATTTTGGTTTAGTGACGAATCGTATCGTAGTGTGTTTGACTTGGAAAGAATGGATGTAGATTATATCGAACGTGTTCAAGGAGGTAGACAACGCGAACTACTAGTTTGGACGTGCAATATTGATATGTCGAGGAATTGGTTGAACATGACTTATCGTAGTATGGCTTTGCTGAACGACTTGGACCCCTTGAACTAAGTATTGCAAGTGCGAGTAGGAGAATATATGCTCGATGTTTAGAAATTAGAATGATGCGAGCTTGGGTAGAAAACCCATATTATCAACTTTAGTTTGACCTTAGGATTGGGGTCAGTGTTGATATTATTGTTGGGAAACGATAATACTGATGGATGACTTTAGCCTAGAGAGATACCCCAGCAGGTTAGGCGAGACGTCCCTATTCCGAGAGTTAGTATCGGTACGACTAATCTTGGGGATTGATAGTATTAGATACTGGTGGACAGAATGATTCTAGAGTATGAAAACACCACTCACGAGGCTCGGCTAAAATGCATATATTTCAGGGACGCCTGAATATTTATACGATCCGACTCGAATGGTGCTAGAGGATTCTCTATCATGAGGCTTGGCTGACATGCATGTATTTCGGGGACGCCTGAAATATGTGTACGATCCAACTAAGCGATACGTTGAATTCAAGTGAGATTATAGGAACTGAACGGTACCAAGGATTTTGAAATCGTGTTTCAAGAAAAAGATTGATGATAGTGCAATTATTGGTTTGAAATGAAATGATTGAGGCATTAATGCAAGTCAGGTTTCAGAGATTGGTTAAGGCGAAGCTTGTACGAGAGTCATTGGATGTTGAACCAAGTTATAAGTTGATAAGTGTACTAAGTTAGTTTCGAGAACGAAATTTTTTCTGAGTGGTGTATAATGTAATGTCCCGTCCCGCTCAGCTCAATCGGAGAAATCGAAATGCCAATGACATTCGGACTTAGCCATGCACGGCTTGCTCGAAGACTCGCTCGGTCGAGGCGACTCCTCGCTCAGGTGGGTGGCTTCGGTGAACTTGCCTCAGCTTGGCCTTCACACTAATAAAATAAAAGTTTTCAAATGCACATGTAGGCTTGATAATAAAAGAGGCGAATCTACATAGCTAAGGAAATAATTTCAAGTTTGGTCGGATTGAGTTAGAATATGGAAAGGTCCTACGGTCGGCTTAGAAGTATCGCACGTCGTGCTTTCAAAATGACACTCGGTCCTTCGTCCCGTGTCTTGGGAGAAGAAAAGTTGGTCGTCGCCTCAAAGCTATAAATTAGCATAAGTCATATGCGTCGTCCGCGTAAATGCTTGATAAAGCATGCATGGTCCCATCGTCCAAGGCTTGACATAGCCTTTGCTCGTCCCACGGGTTAAGTTGTATCGTACGGCTTGTGGCATAAGTCTAGGCACCCAAAGAACTTGGTTGTTCAGGTCGAACGAGTGCACGGCACGTTCCCACGATGCGAGGCTTGGCATAACCTTTGCTTGTCAAGTTGCTGCACGATTAAGTTAGGCAAGTTATGCCGGTCGATCGAAGTCATTCCAAGCACTGTCCAGCTCTTTCTACGGTTGTCAAAGTCACTTAGTCCCACGATCTCAAGGTTCGTCGTATAAAGTATGACTTGGGTGATTGTGTTGCACAGAACATAAGACGGTTTAAGGCACGAGCCACGGTTGGTTCAGTGGAAAGTTAGTCACGGTCTATTGGCAAATAAGGAACACGTTTTGTGCAAGTTATGCTTGAAGGCTATGAATTAGCCATTCATGAGTTAAGTCAATAAGAGTATGGAAACACTGAAAATATGTCGGGACTGTCACGCCCCGACCCGGAATCACCCGAATCATCGTTCTCGCTGGGGCATGATGCCACACGAGCCTGGAATTGTGCTCGTGCAAGGCAAGATGACAAGTTCTCAAATGGTTATCTTTTGAGTTAATATTCACAACGAAAGGAAAATAGAGTATACGAAACAAATCTCTTTATTGATATTCGAAATCAGATTACAAGGCTTTCGATAGCCTAACAATATATGCCAGATTGGCTACAACACTCAGGTTCTCTCTTGCCCATAAAGGATTTCACCGTTCCATACATCATGCCTTCTATATCTCGGCCGCATCAATCCAGCTGCGTAGTCCGAGCGCCAATGCGATAGCACGCTTCAATGCGCTTCGGCATTCCAAGCCTTAACACGTTCAAGCAACGCTTCGCCGCGAGCAATCCATTCCATGCACCCTGCATGAAGCTGGTGGGGGATCAGTACGTTCGTCCTCGCATGTACTGAAGCAAAGATCATATTTCCAAACCGACATTTGTAATATTTATGTTGAATCATGCAACTTAGCTTATGATCTTGCTATGTTCTCCTTAGGGTCAATTTCATGGCATATTCGAAAGCGTAAAGCATGTTATCATAGCAAGCATGTTATCGAATTGAATAGGCAAGCATGCATTCTCGTGTTTGATTCGTGGCGCAACTTAGCTTATCGACGCACCCGCCCTTGCAACCGACGCAAGGTGAATACGCCTATCTGTTTTCCCTGTCATGTTATAAGTGCCCTCTATTCGGATCCATCCATGCAGGATATACGCATACCTTGCACTTCCAAACCCATCGCCCTTAACTATATGAAGGTCACTAGCTTGTCCAGCTAGAATAGACTTATATTCGAAACATAAGACGATGTTAACTCCGTGCGGTTGCTAACCAACATCAGAGGCCATCGAAATAATCGCAACAAGTTGCTTAACACATTCACCATAAGGTCGCTACCCTGTCCGGTCGAAGTGGCACAAACAATACTCAAACGAATCCCTCCTAGGCCGAACGGTCCCAGCGCCCTGGCGCGCCGCGTTCGAGGGAAACCCATGCACGGGCTTTTATATCTTTAAGTCCATTTGACCATTTGACCATTTGGCCATGCAACGAATCTTATATTTCATACAACCAAGCAAGTTCGCTTATCGCTATTTCAATTGGCACAACGCCCGAATGTCCTCAACGAACGCCCGAAGGCCATGAACATTTCGAAGGGCACCATGCCGCATTTTCCATCTCGTATTTCCTTCATTAACTTTCTATGTTCTTACGTTTCATACTTCGTTTCAATGTTCAATGGCATTATGCCTCAACTCAATGTTCGCCAACCGAACGACCCGAAGGTCCCGAACACCTTTCGAGGCATTATGTCATATCCGACAGTTCCGCCACATTCGTGCCACAACTGTATGCCTTCGCAACGAAGCCATCTTTTGTTATCTCGTGCACGTAAGCACGTTTTGACACATTTATCATTTATCCTTCGCATCGTGCACTTGCTGCACGCGTCGAAGCCGTATTTCCACGTTCAATGTCCGTGGCTTGCGCGCTAGGGCGCTCGCCTATTGTCTTTCAATGTTCTAGCCGTTCTAACTCGTGCACGAAGGCACGGTATGGTTCGTGCACTTGGGCACTCGCCGAGTACAGTTATCCCGTGTTATTGCGGCTTGCGCACCGAGGCGCTCGCCTTAGCGATATCCAATGTTCCGTAGCGACTTGTGCATTTGATGCACGTTTCATTTCAATTGTACTAACTTAGTGTTCGACACATGTTATGATTATCTCCGATCGGACCACGTCCGTGGCGTCGATAGGTTAACTTAGCATACAATGATATATTTGACTTATCGAATGAAGGAGTAAAAAGAAGTCAATCCTCCCACCTTGAGTCGATACGCCTTTCTCGTTTCGCCGAGCCGATGTGGCTCGATTTCATAACTTTGTTGCACGACCACTCTTCTGACTTAGCCATTCGAGCACTTCGTGCTTATTGAGTTTGTACGTCCGATTTGCCTTAGCGTGCCAACGCTTCCGTCCGTCGTAAGGCGTCGATTTGGTTCCGCGGACCCCTTACTAAATATTGCCGAAGATCGACCTCTAATATTTTCGTGTCAAAGTATAACCTGCACACGAAACCAACTAAAATCAATACTTGCATCGATTCGGACTTGCGCCTTGGTCGATTCGATTTCTTAGAATCTTCGAGCCGATTCAACGCACTCATCCTTCGGGGCAACGCGGCGCTTTGCATCGATTCACTCGATACATTCTTTCGGGACAAGGCAACTCTTCGCATCGACTTAGTTCGATGCGTTGCTCGGGACAACGTAACTCTCGTATCGATTCGCATCGATACTTAATCGGGTCAACGCAACTCTTCGAGTCAACGACTCAGCATAATGCACCGTGTGGAGCGGGGCATTACAGGGACTGTAGGTCAGTCGCCGAGAGTCGGGACTGTAGGTCAGTCGCCGAGAGTCGGGACTATAGGTCAGTCGCCGAGAAAGGAACATGGCGGGACTGTAGGTCAGTCGCCGAGACAACCCTGATTTGGGCTCTACTAAAGAAGTATGATAACTAAAAGAAGTAAAGCTAAGGAATCTAAATTGTGACGGTTAGGCCATGTATTTACGTTGATTCTAGGATTTCTCGTAGGTGCGTTGTCATGGACAACTTGTCGACAAGGTTTCGCACCCTCGATTCGGAAACCTGGGGCCACAGGACCGTATCGGCCTAGGAGGGAAGCAAGGTTGTTAGGCAAGAACATGCCGCCGGTGATTCAAGGACTTGAGCAGGACTAGCTACCCTTAGCTGCAAGGGCCTCGTCTTGCCCACCTACATATCCAAGATGGCTTGAATTGCCAGTAACCTTTCATATAGATAAGTTGGCATGCTGAGCGGCAATCCACATGCACGGTGTCGGTCAAAATAAAGAAAGTGCAAGCACGACACGAATATGGTAAAGATGGTATGCGCGGTTGCAATACAAGTCTTAAGAAGCCTAAGATTTGGCTATAGAAAAGATGCGTGCTTCGGCACGAAATGTGGCATTGAGTATTTAGTCGTTGGTATAGAGTTGCGTAAGTCAGACTCGAGTCGTTTCGAGTTAAGTCAAGAAGGGCCGTAAGGCAAGTTTGGTTAAGTCATGCTAGGTTGTGAGGCACTGCCTCGATGTTGAAGCACGAACCAAGTCGATAACACGAATCATGTTGTTGCGTCCCTAAGTATGGGCCATAAGGCAAGCACGAGTCGGTACGTTGATGTTGCAAGCACGAAATCGGTCTGGAGGCAAGGATAAGGAATTTTATCAGTACGATAGCACGATGATAGTCTAGAGACACAAATATGCCAGGAATCTGTGTCCTAAGAGCTGATCCTAAGAGAAGACTGGAAAGACAATCATAAAGGATTATGTTGCACAAAGTTTAGTTTTAGATGGGTGGACGAGGAGCTCACTCCACCAGTACAGTTGAGTACTGACACCCATACATTGTTTATTTGCAGGCACATGTTGTAGTGCCCCGTTCCGTCCAGTCAATCGGAGGAATCGGAACGCTGACGGCGTTCGGACTTAGCCTTACAACGGCTTGCTCGAAGACATCGCTCAGGTGGGATAATTTCGGTGAACTTGCCTCATCTTAGCCTTCACATAATAAATCAAATATTTTTAAATGCACAAGTAGGCTTGATAATAAAAGAGACAAATCCACATAGCTAAGAAAATAATTCCGACGGATCAAAATGTGTTAGAACATGGAAAAGGGTCCCACGGTCTGCTTAGAAGTCGGCTCAGCGTGCTTTTAAATGACACTCGATCCTTCGTCCCGTGACTTGGGAGAAAAAAGTTGGCCTAAGTTTCTTAGTTGCCACAACGTCCGAATTAGCCTAAGTCATAGGCGTCACCCACGTGAATGCTTGATAAGTATGCACGGTCCTGTCATCCAAGGCTTGGCATAGCCTTGATCGGTCCCACGGTTCTACGGCTGCATATAGCTAATTGTTCCTACAGTCTTAAGGCTCGTCATATAGAGTATGACTTGGACAATAGGGTTGCACAGAATACATTGGATTTAAGGCACGAAACACGGTTGTTTCGATGATAAAAATGCCACAGGCTATGGCCCGTATTAGGTACGTTTGGTGCAAGTTGAGTTGGAAGGCTATGTTGTAGTCGTTCCTTCAATTTTAAAGAAGTAAGTTCACGTGATCGTTTATCGCTGAGGCGGTCCCTCGGTTGGGAGTCTCATGGTTCCTATGCACGTTTTTAAAGTATAAGGCAGTCCCTCGGTTGGGATTCTCACGGTTCCTATGTACGTTTTTAAAGTATGAGGCGGTCTCTCGGTTGGGAGTCTCACGGTTCCTATGCATGTTTTCAAAGTATGAGGCGTTCCCTCGGTTGGGAGTCTCACGGTTCCGATGTACGTTATGCAAAGTGTGGCTTAGAGCATGAGATGCTAAGTATAGTGCCAGTCGTACCGTAACATTAGGCCATGCATTTACGTGACTCTAGATGTCCCGTAGGTGCGTGGTCATGGACAACTTGTCGACAAGGGCGTTTGTTTCTTCGAGCGGCACCCCGGGGCCACGGGACCGACTCGGTCTAGGAAGAAACACGGTATAGCCGAGCTGGGTAATAGGCAATGGTAGTTCGGAAACTTGCGTCGGGGATCGCTACCTGCGGTACAAGGGTCCCGTTTGCCAGGCTATGTCCACGATGGCTTGTCGTGCCAGTGAACTTTCATATAGATAATTGGCGTGCTAAGCGGCGAATCCGCATACACGGCATCGGTTGTAACAAAGGAAGTGTAAGCACAATATGACTTGAGTTATGAAATGTGTGCTCGGTTGCACCCAAAGTATTATGAGGCCTAAGATTTGGCTATACATAAGACATATGCTTCGGCATACGATGTGGCATCGTACTTGAGTTCTCAATACGAGTTCCACAAGTTGGGTTAGGCGTTGCGAGTTAAGTCAAAAAGGACCGTAGGGCAAGTTGGGTGAAGTTACGTTGAGTTACTGGGCACAACCTCAATTATGAGTCACGGTTGCGCTGTCATAACACAAAGTATGGATAAGTCAGTAGGTCGCGAGGAACTGTCTCAAGGAGGTAGCACGGTCGCACGGAAATAGGGTCTATCGTGTAGTTGCGTCTCTGATTATGGCCGTAAGGTAAATACGACTTGATAGGTTAACGTTGTTGGCACGAGAAGGGTCTAGAGGCAAAGTATGAGTTAACGTTGTTGTTGCAAGCACGTGATGGTCCTCAGACACAAGTATATCGAGGCATCTGTCATAAAACTGATCCTAAGACAAGACTAGAAAGACAATTGATAAGAAGAGACTATGTGCACAAAGTAAATCAAGCGTGTCGATTTTGTATGGGTGGGCGAGGATCTCATTCCACCAGTATAGTTGAGTACTGACACCCACATAGTTTTCATGTGCAGGCACATGTAAAAATTCATGGCACGGAGCTCGCTTGGATGCGTCGAGGCACAGAGTTCTTTGGCGATTCGAAGCGTACGGCCACATAGAGTCAAGACTTATACGGGACATAATGTATGGACGTCGCCTTCCGAAGCATCCGCTGGCTCAAGACTTGTATCGAGAGATGAGAGAGAGCTGAGTGACTTGTAACGTGAGAAGAGTGAGCATGAGAGACTCGTAATCTTGGCCTTATGTCCCATTGTAACCTTTATTTCAATATCAATAAAGAGCTTCTTTGAATAACTTGTGTTTGTTCTAATTTTCGTTGCTATTATTTAATGTCTCTGCATGGGACTTCTGTACGACGATCCCGTCGCAGCCGCTGAAATCGGCCGTTATGGAATCCGCCTTGCACGAGCAATCTAGGCTCGTGCGGCATCATGCCTTAGCGAGGACGATCGCTCCTACGGGAGCAGGACGTGACATAAATGGTATCAGAGCACGGCTTTACGTCCTTGGACTATCGATTGAATTCTTAAACTCCGTTGTTTCCGTAAACTCTGAAGTGTTGCTTTTCGTAAGTTGATATCATTGGTACGCTCTCTCTCAATTGTCCCACGGGATGTCCATACAATAAGTCTAATATTTTTTAAAGCTCGTACGAGTACTCGGTTGAACGGGATCGATTGGCGAAGGCCTTTGTGCCAAACTACGACGGACTTGAGTTAAAAGAAAACTGACGCTAAAAAGTTAGCAAACGTAGTGCGTGCTTGAAAGAACCTTACGCTGACAATAGTGAACGAGTACACGAGACCGAAGTATTGTTCGAACGGGATGGTTATGCACACAGCCTTTTGGCTAAGTTGTGCCGAGTATCACGTACGTAGACCTTCTGATGCGAATGAGTTTGCGAGCGAGATTGACTATCGCACGGACGAGAGTAAGTGAGACTTAGAATGTATATTGATAGAGATGCTACTTGACCAACGCTAAATCGAACACGAGAAATGGTTCTTAGACATTGAGGAACGGGCGAACGCACAATTGAAAATGTCGATTGTGAATCGTATGACCTCTTTGAGGATTTGTAGAATGACTTGACCCTGAGTGGTGTATGGACGTTATAGAAATTGTCCGAGAGAAACTAGAAGAGTTACGAATAGTACGAGTATGTCGACAAGCGATGATATCGCAAAGCCTTAGAACGAGTAGCGCTTAGTCGGTCATGATTCGAGAGTCGCAAACGAGATATCGTTCAGACGAATTGTAAATGGTAATGCGAGTTACGAAATGGTTGAATGGAGATTCTAAACGATAAAATAAATGGATGACTTGATTGAAAAAATTAATACGGATCGTATACAAAAAGTTACCACGACGGAAAGATAGCGTGCACGAAAGGTTTGATTTTGAAGTTACAAATGACTCAAAGGATTGGAATGGATGTCGTTCGATGATTTGAGTTAGCAAGGAATGTTACGAATTGAAGAAATACGTTGGTCGATGACTTAAGATAGACGGATAAACGATACGTGAATTTGGGTTGAAGAAATTGATGTTGTGAACGATTCGAGGGATAATGATCGAACTTGAAATTGAGTGTCGAGGAGATTATCCAGTCGAACGATAGCATCATTCACACGACTCAAAATTCATTGCAAAGAAAGATTGTCAGGTTACGCATATCATCGATAGTATTGAGGCGTATCAAAGATCGATATGCGATAACTCGAGGGTACTCTGACACGGTGAATGACGATCGTACAAGTGTTATCGTTCTGATGGATGCAATACTTAGGATTTTGATTGAGACGAATGTTGGATGAAAGTGATCGGGTCTTGATGGTTACGCAGATAACCACAGTGTCGACGATCTTGTCTTGCGCGAGCGCGACTTTAGCCTCGCACATGCTTTGTATCGGATTTGGGGCGATTGTTCCGCGTGAGCGCTGACATGGTGATTCATGTCGCGGGAATGATCGAACTCGAAAAAATTAGGATACGACAACTTTGATTGTTTTGACTTGTTGGTATGATGCGAAGGAGAACTCGAGGATGTTAGGACTTGTAATTGATGATTGAATGAAACTTGAGGATCGAGTAGATCCAATCCGTGCATCGAGAATGAACTAGTCTAGTCACAAACAAGAGTTACGTCCCGATGAGGATGATTATCTCGCGAGAGCGTGCATGGTGATTCATGCCCACCATGGATAATCTGACTCGCGTGAGATCGAAGCGTGGCATATTGTTAAGTCAGACGACCTTGTGATCGATTACGTGAATTGAGATGAATGACTTCGGAAGTATGGAATGTGAAATTTTGGTTTAGCGATGAATTGTGTCGTAGCGTGCTTGACTTGGAGATTGATAGGCGGATTATGTCGAACGTGTTCGAAGGGATAGACTATACGAAATGGCTTGATGAACGAGCGATATGTTCTTGTCGAGGATTGGTTGAACGTGAATTATCGTAGGATAGCTTTGCTGAACGACTCGGACCCCGTGCGACGAATATTGGGATGTGCGTAGGGAATCGATGCTCGATGTTTAGAAATTGGAGTGATGTGAATTTGGGTAGAAAAACCCGTACTATCGATTTGGCTTGACCTTAGGATGGGGTCAGTGTTGATATTGTTGTTTGGGAACTATGATTCCGATACTGACGGATGACCTTAGCCTAAAGACGTAGCCTAGCGGTTAGGCAGACGTTCCGACATAAAGAGATAGAAATTGTGGAGGCACCACTCGCGAGTCTCGGCTGACATGCACGTATATCAGGGATGCCCGAATATGTGTACGATCCGACACGAGTGGTGATGGCAGATTCTCTATCACGAGGCTTGGCTGACATACATGTATTTTGGAGACGCCTAGAATATGTGCACGATCCAACTAAGTGATACGTTGAATCAAGTGAGACTTGAGGAACGGGAAAGTGTCGAGGATTTTGAGATCATAAGTTTTGAAAAAATGTTGATGGTAATGCGATCATTGAATTGAGACGAGTTCGAATGTTGGTTGATCGGTTGGTGTGCCTTACGACTAAGTTAACGATAAGCACAAGCGTGGCTCGGATTGAGGGAATGCATAGGAGTAGTGTGTGTGAGAAACGTAGGATGTTGAATCAAGTTATAAGTCGATAAGTGTACTCAGTAAGTTTCGAGGATAAAACTTTTTCTGAGTGGTGTATGATGTAGTGCCCCATCTCGCCCAGTCAATCGGAGGAATCGAAACGCCGACGGCATTCGGACTTAGCCTTGCAGCGGCTTGCTCAGAGACATCGCTCAGGTGGGGTAGTTTTGGTGAACTTACCTCATCTTAGCCTTCACATAATAAATCGAATGTTTTCAAATGCACAATTAGGCTTGATAATAAAAGAGACGAATCCACATAGCTAAGAGAATAATCCCGACGGGTCTAAATGTGTTAGAACATGGAAAAAGGTTCCACGGTCTGCTTAGAAGTCGGCTCAACGTGCTTTTAAATGACACTCGATCCTTCGTCCCGTGGCTTGGGAGAAGAAAGTTGGCCTAAGTTGCTAAGTTGCCACAACGTCCGAATTAGCCTAAGTCATAGGCGTCGCCCGCGTGAATGCTTGATAAGTATGCACGGTCCCGTCATCCAAGGCTTGGCATAGCCTTGATCGGTCCCACAGTTCTACGGCTGCATATAGCCAATTGTTCCCACGGTCTTAAGGCTCATCACATAGAGTATGACTTGGACGATAGTGTAGCACGTAATACATTAGATTTAAGGCACGAAATATGGTTGTTTCGATGATAGAAATGCTACGGGCTATGGCCAGTATTAGGCACATTTGGTGCAAGTTAAGTTGGAAGGCTATGTTGTAGTCGTTTCCTCGATTTCAAAGAAGTAAGTTCACGGTCCCTCGGTTGGGAGTCTCACGGTTCCTATGCACATTATCAAAGTCTGAGGCGGTCCCTCGGTTGGGAGTCTCACGGTTCCTATGCACGTTTTCAAAGTATGAGGCTGTCCCTCGGTTGGGAGCCTCACGGTTCCTATGCACGTTTTCAAAGTATGAGGCGGTCCCTCGGTTGGAAGTCTCACGGTTCCGATGAACGTTATGCAAGAGCACGAGATGCTAAGTATAGTCCAGTCGTACCGTAACATTAGGCCATGCATTTACGTGAGTCTAGATGTCTCGTAGGTGCGTGGTCATGGACAACTTGTCGACAAGGGCATTTATTTCTTCGAACGGCACCCCGGGGCCACGAGACCGACTCGGCCTAGGAAGAAAGACGGTATAGCCGAGCTGGGTAATAGACAATGGTAGTTCGGGGACTTGCGTCGGGGATCGCTACCTGTGGTACAAGGGTCCCGTTTGCCAGGCTATGTCCACGATGGCTTGTCGTGCCAGTGACCTTTCATATAGATAATTGGTGTGCTAAGCGGCGAATCCGCATGCACGACGTCGGTCGTAACAAAGGAAGTGTAAGCACGGTATGACTTGAGTTATGAAATGTATGCTCAGTTGCACCCAAAGTATTATGAGGCCTAAGATGCCTAAGATTTGGCTATGCGTAAGACACATGCTTCGGCATACGATGTGGTATCGTACTTGAGTTCTCAACACGAGTTCCACAAGTTGGGTTAGGCGTTGCGAGTTAAATCGAGAAGGGCCGTAGGACAAGTTGGGTGAAGTTACGTTAAGTTGCTGGGCACGACCTCAATTATGAGGCACGACTGTGCTGTCATAACACAATATATGGGTAAGTCAGTAGGTAGCGAGGCACTGTCTCAAGGAGGTAGCACGGTCGCACAGAAATGGGGTCTATCGTGTAGTTGCGTCTCTGATTATGGCCGTAAGACAAACACGACTTGATAGGTTAACGTTGTTGGCACGAGAAGGGTCTAGAGGCAAAGTATGAATTAAAGTTGTTGTTGCAAGCACGGGATGGTCCTCAGACACAAGTATGCCGAGACGTCTGTCATAAAACTGATCCTAAGACAAGACTAGAAAGACAATTGATAAAAAGAGACTATGTGTACAAAGTAAATCAAGCGTATCGATTTTGTATGGGTGGGCGAGGAGCTCATTCCACCAGTACAGTTGAGTACTGACACCCATATAGTTTTTATGTGCAGGCACAGGTAGAAGCTCGTGGTGCGGAGCTCGCTTGGATGCATCGAGGCACAGAGTTCCTTGGCGATTCGAAGCGTGCGGCCGCATGGAGTCAAGACTTATACGAGACATAATGTACGGACGTCGCCTTCCGAAGCATCCGCTGGCTCAAGACTTGTATCGAGAGATGAGAGAGAGCTGAGTGACTTGTAATGTGAGAAGAGTGAGCATGAGAGACTTGTAATCTTGGCCTTGCGCCCCATTGTAACCTTTGTTTCAATATCAATAAAGAGCTTCTTTGAATAACTTGTGTTTGTTCTAATTTTTGCTGCTATTATTCAATGTCTCTGCATGGAACTTCTGTGCGACGACCCCGTCGCAGCTGCTGAAATCGACCATTTTGGAACCTGCCTTGCATGAGCTCAATCTAGGCTCGTACGGTATCACGCCTTAGCGAGGACGATCGCTCCTACGGGAGCGGGGCGTGACACAGGTAGAAGTTCGTTGGTGCGGAGCTCGCTTGGATGCGTCGAGGCACGGAGTTCCTTGGCGTTTCAAGGTGCGCGGCCGCATAGAGTCAGAACTTATACGGAACATAATGTATGGACGTCGCCTATCCGAAGCTTCCGTTGGCCTACTCAAATTGTATTAGGAGATGAGAGAGAACATAGTGACTTGTAATGTGAGAAAAGTGAGCTTGAGTGATTGTAATCTTGGCCTCGCTCCACATTGTAATCTTTGTTTCAATATCAATAAAGAGCATTTGAATGACTTGTGTTTTGCATTTAAATTTTTGCTGCTATTATTCGATATTTTTGCTTGGAACTTCTGTGCGACGATTCCGTTGCTTAGCCTGTAATCGGCCGTTATGAAACCTGCCTTACGTGAGCACAATCTAGGCTCACGTGCGACATCATGTCTTAGCGAGGACGATCGGTCCTACCGGTCCGGGCGTGACAACTTTCTTTGGAATATTGCTACAAAACTAGTGAACAATACTAGGTCATCAATACGACGAGTAAGCCCTCAGTTAAGGAGTAAGGAAGGTAATATAAGATGATAAAATTGTCAAAATTGAACTGGAAGAAAGGATAATTTTAGAAGTAGATTTACTAAATAAGAATTTTCTTATAGTATTAGCATCTTTTTCCAACAGAATTCAGGTGTCAGTATAAATGTGTAAAGCTCAGACAAATCTTGTATGCAAATAAAATATTTAGATAAACACTTCTGGATCACACAATACCTAATATCTTGGCAATAATCTCATTTATCCGGGATCAGGTTTATACTTAATGGACGGTATTTAGATTTATCCGTCCCATTAGTATCAGGAATCACATAATGATGTGATATAATCAGGATAACACATGAGTTATTTTTTGAGTTATCGGAATCAAGTGTTATAACAATTGTCGTATGACTTAAATTTTTTCAAGAATATTGGAACCAGGCAACATTGGACATTACAGGACCGAATTCGGGGATTCAAAATTTAATGGAAAACAGGAAACAGTAAAGTGAGCTAAGCCTCTCCTCGAACATCGTATGGCTGTACGAATGCCGATAACAGGAACTCATAAATTTTTTTAAAATAAAATATTGCAAGAGTTCGAAGGTGTGATCCAAAGGTTTCTCTCCCATCCCAATGCAATTCTAATCTACAGTGTACTCTAAGTTATGGTTTAAATTTAAATTGTATTTCGTTCTTAGTGTGATAGGAAACACACATAAAACGAAAATAAATTTAAGCAAGAGATTTTCATCTTTAGCGAAAAATAATGTCAAACTAGAATTTGTGTATCTAAGGTAACACTTTCAAGGATTTCTGGATTAGAAATGTACTAGAAAATTGATAAAATTTAGGAAGTAGGGTTTAACCATTTCGACTTCCCAAAAAAGGATAACCCTGAAATTTTTCAAAAATTTCGGCAAAGTCTCCTTTGTATTTTGGAGCCCGAAATTTTCACAAGAGTATAAAACACACCCGGAACAACCCTTCATAGAATTTTTGGGTACGCAGACCCCTTCGGTGGAGTAACCCTCAACACTGGAACCACAAAATATATACACATGCAAACGCATTCAAAATATCAATCAAGCTCTACCTCAACAAACTAAGTAAATAATAATAATGAGTCAATCCTAAGGTCTAATAGAATTTCCAAATTAACTAAATATGGGAAAAAATGTTTTAAATCATAACAAGGTTGTCCAAAGGATTCAATTTCATATATTAGCACTTTAAAATTTTTGGACAGAATTAGCACTTAGAAAAATATTATCTAATAAAAGAAAAACTCATATTTGAAGTCTAAAACAGCCTCTACTGTGTCCTAATTGCATCTACATTTACAAGGATACATGTATAGACTTAATTGTGGTAGTATTCCATAGTAAATCCTAGAGACACCAAATTTATCTCTAACTTTAGATTCGGCAACATGGCATTAAGTTCAAATATTAATATTACACGTAGTAATCTAAGGATTCTAGGATACTTATCACGACCCGCTCCCGAATAATCGAACACGAGTCGGACACGCCCAGCCTTCGTCGTTAGACACGACGAAGTAAGCTGTACCAAGCTAGGGAAAACTAACCAGATAAACATGAAAGTATAGAATCACAGCATCTAAAAACGTATTCCAGAATGATCACCATAAACCACAAATCCAGATATCATAATGTACCAGAATCGACAAGAATGAAAAGTGCTATGAACTCTAAAGTCAATACCTCAAAGTAAAGCTAAGTAATCTAAACCTGAAGCCTAAAGCTAAGCCTCATCCTGCTCAGCTAAATCCTGGGCTCTGGCCCATAGAGTAGAACAATGTCCTACAAGCATACCTGCAACATATCCTATTCAGGAGCGGAGCAAAGTACAATTCTAGGTAATGAACAAGACATCATGATATGAAAGTACAAAGGAACATGGTAGGTAAAGTACAGGAAAGAACATGGTGTATAAGCACATGAAAGAACATGGTATGTAAGAACATAAAAGTACATGAAATGTAAGAACATGAAAGAACATGGTATCTCAGGAATCACAAGAACTAAGTACATGATATATCTCCTGAATATGTGTGTACAATATTTGAAATATAACTAAGTATGTGACCGGCTAGGGGTAAGCACATGAAAGCACATGAATGGTACGGCTTAGGACCCGCGTGCATGATGCGGGGTCTAAGTTAAACACACCTGAGTTGTTTCTTGGGTTTGGTCACATAAATAGTATATTTTCCCACCCCAGGTACAAGTAATAAGAACAAGGAACATGAGCGCCAGAAAGTACATGACGTGTTGTAATGTGTCAATCAAGAAAGCACAGGATATAATGAAATGCACAAGACCATAGAATGTACTTGCCTTGCTCCAGGAAAGTACAAGTAGGTAAAAGAGCTAGATATCCTCCTGTATGTAATAATGATTTGATACAAGTTGGTTAGGAATAATACTAACTAGTTAATTTAGTGAATACATAATTGTTGAAATCCTATAATGAATTCCTTAGGCTATTTGCTACTTACCATAAAAGTTATCAAGAATTAAAATTGGAACAATTACTACTTAGTCCCCATAACTGTACATTTATTATGAACTATCAATAACATGCATTAATTTGGTATGCTAGTCCAGCCCTTACTCTCAACTTATAGACAGCAAGAAACCCATGCTTGGTTTTCTGAAGATAAGCTCAGCTCATTCAAGCAATTATCACTAGTACTGACTCCCAACTACCCATAAATGAATACTTCTCAAATAGTCTTTCCTTTATCATCTCCCAGACTGCAGGATACCCACTCTTGTCAGCCAAGCCATTATGTTACTCGAACATGGTAGTGCAAAAGCTTTTGAAATAAAACATGAAACCACCAATTCCAACTATCCAGAGAACAAAAACCAACACACACACCCAGTCCTCATTCCATACTCTATCATCAGGTCATTTAAGACTCCCACCATGCTACTGACTTTCCCCAAGTCGAAATCTCCAGATTTTAGGAGCACAGCATTTCAGGAGAAAGGATCACAACATATCCAAGGATTGTATATTCAAGCTACAACTAAAATTTACAAACAAACTGAGAAGAAAGTCGAAGGAAACATTTATACAACAAATCGAGAATCAAAACAAAGAAAATAATCACTGCCCAAACCAGAATATATTACACAAAGTAAAAATGGAGGTAATCAATCCTCAGAAAAAATATACAAAAGTGAAATTAAAACAGGATAGCTCAACACCACATCTCCAAATTATCACGGCCACGTAAAACTGTCCTGCAACCTCGACCCCGACACTGAACACCCATGGACACGAGCTGCAGTTCGGCATGAACAACTCAACTCCAGGTAGCTATTCCTGCCAATGCCAATCCATCCGAGATTGGCATCGAACCGATCTCAACTTGTTGAACACAACAAATATTGATAAACCAGGCTGGACACGGCCACTTCCGGACACAACGTATCCCGACCCCCACAGCAAACTGCAACTAAAAGAACAAATCAAGTGCATATATAAAAAAGAATATAGAACGTTACCTGCTATGAATTTCCAATCTGAATTTCTAGAAATGAACAAAATCCCAAAGAAATAGGAGTCACTAAGAACTGGTCACAGGTGTTCTCTTGTCCAGAGAATTCCCGATCTGATCAACAACCCATAGAACAACAAAGAAAAAGAACAGGCTCAATCAATACATCCGAATTTGTTCAAATGAAAAGAAGGATCAAATCCACAGGAACTTACTTGCTATAAATCGAATCTCAGCGAATCGATTCTCAAGAGGAAAAATCACACTGATCTGAACGAAAGAGGAATTCTAATTACTAAAATTCGAAATAATAAAATTACCATATCTAAAAATAATTTGGGTTGAACTTATGGATCTCTACTGCTCTGAGAACTTGAACACCTAGCTCAATCTATCTCGACCAAATTCCTATACAAATACTGAGCTCAACAGAGTGAATCGGAGGAAGAATTTGAGATCCAACAATATCAAGTGTTTCTGAAGGGAATAATTACCTACGAGCCCCAATCGAAATTACTCGACTGAGTCGAAGAGGAACGACCCCGTCTACTCCTCACGAGATCACTGGAGGAGTGATGACAGCGCCGAATGGACTTGGAGCCGCTGGAACTCGTCGTGTTCCCCGAGCACCGTCGCTGGAGAAGCCTTCAGGCGCTGGCGTGGAAGCTCGACGCTATCGCCAGCCCCAAATCGACGCCGGTGTTGCTAGGGTTAGGGTTCCGCTCCGGACAGATCGAGAAGGAAAAAGGAATGGAAAAATAGAGTTGAGAATAAAATCTTCTCTCTCTGGCTGGTTAAGTAAAGAGATGGAAATTTACAAAAAAAACCCTCCGGTTTTAGCAGTTATGCAGAAAACCCCCTCCGGTTCTAGTAGTTATGCAAAAACCCCCCCTGCGGCTTCATAATTACAAAATGCAGAAAAAATAGTTAAAAACTTTTGGAAAAAGAGAGGGGGACCACAAGTTGGTTATAACAACTTTTTAAATTTGAAAAATTGCTCCCAATTTATCTCCCTCTAAAATATCAACCATCATATTTATTAATTAAAATAAATAAAAATTAACTTTTAATTTGAAACCCAAATAAATAAATTACTATTATTAAAATCAAAAATTTTATTTTTTCAAAAATCGAGAAATGGTGTTACAAATCTCTCCTCCTTAAAATAATTTCGTCCTCGAAATTTAAAAAAGGCAACAAAACAAACTCAAAACAAATCTCAAGGAGGTTCAACACAATTTATTTATTGTATTTAAAATTCTCAATATCAAGGTACACTCAAACAACCAAACTGGGATAGCGCTCCCGCATCTCGTCCTCGCGCTCCCATGTGGACTCTTATGGAAAGTGATGTCTCCACATGACGCGGACAAGGAAAAGTCTGGTTCCGCAAGCGCTTCTCCCTCCGATCAAGGATCTCCACTGGCTGCTCTTCATAGGTCAAACTCGGACCCATCTCTAGCTCCGAAAAGTCCACCACATGGCTCGGGTCCGAAATGTAGCATCGAAGCTGGAACACGTGGAAACGTCGTGCACTCCCTCCAAGCTGGCTGGAAGCGCTAGTCGATATGCCACCTCACCAATTTGTGCCGTCACGTCGAAAGGGCTGATGAATTTCGGACTGAGCTTCCCGCCTCTGTCGAAACGAATGATACCCCTAGTCAGCGAGATCTTCAGGAACACTCTATCTCCAACTGCGAACTCCAGTGGCCGTCTGCTGCTGTCCGTCCAGTACTTCTGCCGATCCTGTGCAACTCTGAGACGTCCTGAGCCTTTGAGATCAAATACGATAATTACACACAAGAAATTGAAATAATACGATCTAACAATGATCAAGAATTAAATAGGCACGAATGGAATGAAGTTTCGATTACAACTTAGAGGAGCAAAATCATGAAGACACAAACTATTAAGTACGATCAAAATTTGATAGTTTAAAAATCTGGCAATGTATAATTTTAAGGAATTCAATGATCTAATGATAAAATACTAGAAGGAAAATTAGCAAGGGTTGATTGAAAAAATGCATGAAATACTAAGGAGATACAGTATCAAATCAAGATGAACGTGCAATGGTTTATGATTTTCGAAGACCAATAATCATATGAAAAAGAAATATAATTTCCATGATGTTCGGGGACATATAGCTATTTAAAACCACTTTGCCTAGAATCCCTACCCCGCTAGTATATATCTGACTGCAGTGGACTTTTGGCTCCGTGACTCAAATAACAATATGTCACGAATAATCTGTCAACCTTATCCATTTTCAATAATCATTGACGACACATCCCAAAAGATCAAGACATGAAGAATATGACAAAGTCTCGATAATACTCAAAAACCTATGATTGTCTGAAATCACTTCAACTTAAAGTTTCTGCCTCGCCAGTGCGCTACTGGCTGAAGTGAACCCTCAGTCTCCATAATCCAGCTAATGGCTGCAGCGCGCAACTGCCATACCATAGTAGGTCATCGAATAGCCTCTCGACATTATCCCTAGGGATTTCAAAAGAGTTTCAAGGAATTCAAAATGAGTTTCAATAGTCCCAGTCACGAAAATGGTGAAGTTACCTGACTGTTAGAATACAAGGATTTATTAGATACTAAGAGACGACAAGGGATCCCATCGGTGAGCACAAAAGGGCAACCAGGAAGATTTAAAATTTCGGACAGGACGAAGTTTCAATTATGACGAAATATCAACTGATATCTGGAATGGTAACAAGATTCCATATATGAGACATTATCCCGAAAGGATAACAGAGTCTCGAAGGATGAACTGAGGCAAGGTATCAGATAGAAGACAAGTTTTAAAATAATAAATAAAATTTTGCACTAGAAACAAGTTTCAATAAAATCTCGAATAACAATGAAATCTCGAGCAAAACTTGAATAGAAAACAAAATCTCCAATAAGGTACACAGTGGAAAATAAAAAATCAAGTATCAACAAAGTCGTGAATAAGGAACAAATTCTTGAATAGAAAATCTCAACGAGGAGACAAGATTTGGAATAGGGAACACGGTCTCAACGAGTCGCGAGTAGGAACTGAAATTCAAAGTCCGGTAAATCTTGGATATATAAGACAAAATCATGAACAAAACAAAGTCTCGAAAATAGAAAACATGATCTTAAAATCTCGAATGGAATCAAGTTACGAATAGGAAAAGAGAATCAATGGGTGAATAGAAAACAGTATCCATGAAACAAACGATACCCCAAATAGGAAACAAGATTGAAACAAAGTCATGAAAAATTAATATGAAAACATGGTATTAAATAGCGGATATGAAACAAGTGAAATCTCAAAATACGAGGCAAGATCAACAAGATCGTGAATAGAATGAAAAACAATTCACGAATGAGAAATAAAATCTCATAGGAAACGAGTCAAAATTTCAGGATAGAAAACGAAATCTGCAAATGAAATCTCGAATAGAAGCAAGATTCAAACAAGATTTTGAAAGGCATAAGTTTGATTAGGAATGTAACCCGAAGTAAAGTCTAAAATATCAACAGGGTCTGAATGGAAAACAAAATTCGAGTAGAACCAAATCTTGAATTAGCAAACGACGCCATAGGAAACAAGTTATCGAGCAGAAAGAAAATCTCGAATAAGAGCAGAGTTATGAACAAGAATGGAAACAACTTCAAAATACATTTTGAATAGCGACCAAGTTTCCAGAATAGGAAATAAAATCTAATAATCCTTAAATATGAAACAAGGAAGTTTCTAAGAAACAATCTAGGTGCAAGAGAAAAACTGGATTTTGAATCATGATCCATGGTTTTCTCCAACCATGAAAAAGAGTCTTCTGTCTTCAGTCTTATCTTCAGTGTTTCTTTCGGGACTAGAATATCTTCAACCTTCTTCAACTGTTCCGTCGTAGACTGGTCCCTGTGGTAGTACTCCATGTTGTTGTTGAATCTGGAGAGACGGGTCCTTCTGTGATACTGGTGCTCCTCATGCTTGTCCTTGGGCAGTGTGATCAGCGGTCTCCAGCAGTCCTTAACTTGGTGGGCAGGCGATTAGCAGTACAAGCATAGCCTTCGTCTTTTGCGACACTCTTCGTAGTGGTGTCCTGAGCTGCGACAGAAATACAAATGATCGTCGGCTGAATCTGAATCTGGATCTCCTGTTGGGGCTGAAGTGCAGGGCTCTGGCAGGAATATATGGCTGCTGGCGTACTGGCTGCTGAGATCTGCTCCTGATGATGCGACTGGTGATGTGACCGAAGAAACGTTGACTGAGTGTTGTGACGCTTTGCGGGTCCAGGGTAGTTACTATCTTTGTCATGAGTCTTCATGCCTCTCCTGTGCTTCAACTTTCCGTCTTGTTCCATTGTCTGTGATATATTCTGGATC
This sequence comes from Iris pallida, assembly GCA_029216955.1. Classification (NCBI taxonomy): domain Eukaryota; kingdom Viridiplantae; phylum Streptophyta; class Magnoliopsida; order Asparagales; family Iridaceae; genus Iris; species Iris pallida. Next base: position 17,218,471 of record JANAVB010003000.1, on the reverse strand, counting down.
TCCTGGCTGGTGGCTCCAATCTTCAGAGGAGTCGGTTCCTCAAGGACTTGTATGATCTTCAGTGGCGGTTCCAGGTTCTCGATCTGCTCCTCGGTGCAAGATATACGCTCGGTGTCGAGAAAGTCCAAGGTATGAGAGTCTAGAAGTCAGAAGTCCTATCTAGCTCAGAAAATACATTTGTAAGTCTGGATTGGAAAAGGACGACCTGCTGGTGTCAAGAAACTCTTGAAACGTCTCCGTCAACTGCGTACTACCCATGGGGATAGTATTGGCGATAGAAAATAGTGGAGGCTCGAAACCCTCAAGTGCAGGTGGATCGACTGTTCCGGTGTCGCGTGCTTTTGAACTATCTGAAAAACAGAAAACTGTTAAAATAATCTAGACCTAAATATAACAAGTGTTTATAGAATATCAATATACCTGATATACATTATATACCCTTATTTTCCGATTTTTCCTATGCTGTGATCAAGTTTCCCTAGTATAGTCAAGTCCCCCAATAGTACGCTAAGACCTAGGTACTATTAGGATAGACCTGCATGGGCCACCACTAAGAACATGTCATGACCCGCTCCCGAATAATCGAACACGAGTCGGACACGCCCAGCCTTCGTCGTTAGACACGACGAAGTAAGCTGTACCAAGCTAGGGAAAACTAACCAGATAAACATGAAAGTATAGAATCACAGCATCTAAAAATGTATCCCAGAATGATCACCATAAACCACAAATCCAGATATCATAATGTACCAGAATCGACAAGAATAAAAAGTGTTATGAACTCTAAAGTCAATACCTCAAAGTAAAGCTAAGTAATCTAAACCTGAAGCCTAAAGCTAAGCCTCATCCTGCTCAGCTAAATCCTGGGCTCTGGCCCATAGAGTAGAACAATGTCCTGCAAGCATACCTGCAACATATTCTATTCAGGAGCGGAGCAAAGTACAATTCTAGGTAATGAATAAGACATCATGATATGAAAGTACAAGGGAACATGGTAGGTAAAGTACAGAAAAGAACATGGTGTATAAGCACATGAAAGAACATGGTATGTAAGAACATAAAAGTACATGAAATGTAAGAACATGAAAGAACATGGTATCTCAGGAATCACAAGAACTAAGTACATGATATATCTCCTGAATATGTGTGTACAATATTTGAAATATAACTAAGTATGTGACCGGCTAGGGGTAAGCACATGAAAGCATATGAATGGTACGGCTTAGGACCCGCGTGCATAATGCGGGGTCTAAGCTAAACACACCTGAGTTATTTCTTGGATTTGGTCACATAAATAGTATATTTCCCCACCCCAGGTACAAGTAATAAGAACAAGGAACATGAGCACCAGAAAGTACATGACGTGTTGTAATGTGTCAATCAAGAAAGCACAGGATATAATGAAATACACAAGACCATAGAATGTACTTGCCTTGCTCCAGGAAAGTACAAGTAGGTAAAAGAGCTAGATATCCTCCTGTATGTAATAATGATTTGATACAAGTTGGTTAGGAATAATACTAACTAGTTAATTTAGTGAATACATAATTGTTGAAATCCTATAATGAATTCCTTAGGCTATTTGCTACTTACCATAAAAGTTATCAAGAATTAAAATTGGAACAATTACTACTTAGTCCCTATAACTGTACATTTATTATGAACTATCAATAACATGCATTAATTTGGTATGCTAGTCCAGCCCTTACTCTCAACTTATAGACAGCAAGAAACCCATGCTTGGTTTTCTGAAGATAAGCTCAGCTCATTCAAGCAATTATCACTAGTACTGACTCCCAACTACCTATAAATGAATACTTCTCAAATAGTCTTTCCTTTATCATCTCCCAGACTGCAGGATACCCACTCTTGTCAGCCAAGCCATTATGTTACTCGAACATGGTAGTGCAAAAGCTTTTGAAATAAAACATGAAACCAACAATTCCAACTATCCAGAGAACAAAAACCAACACACACACCCAGTCCTCATTCCATACTCTATCATCAGGTCATTTAAGACTCCACCATGCTACTGACTTTCCCCAAGTCGAAATCTCCAGATTTTAGGAGCACATCATTTTAGGAGAAAGGATCACAACATATCCAAGGATTGTATATTCAAACTACAACTAAAATTTACAAACAAACTGAGAAGAAAGTAGAAGGAAACATTTATACAACAAATCGAGAATCAAAACAAAGAAAATAATACTGTCCAAACCAAAATATATTACACAAAGTAAAAATGGAGGTAATCAATCCTCAGAAAAAATATACAAAAGTGAAATTAAAACATGATAGCTCAACACCACATCTCCAAATTATCACGGCCACGTAAAACTATCCTGCAACCTCGACCCCGATACTGAACACCCATGGACACAAGCTGCAGTTCAGCATGAACAACTCAACTCAACTCCAGGTAGCTATTCCTGCCAATGCCAATCCATCCGAGATTGGCATCGAACCGATCTCAACTTGTTGAACACAACAAATATTGATAAACCAGGCTGGACACGGCCACTTTCGGACACAACGTATCCCGACCCCCACAGTAAACTGTAACTAAACGAACAAATCAAGTGCATATATAAAAAAGAATATAGAACGTTACCTGCTATGAATTTCCAATCTGAATTTCTAGAAATGAACAAAATTCCAAAGAAATAGGCGTCACTAAGAACTGGTCACAGGTGTTCTCTTGTCCAGAGAATTCCCGATCTGATCAACAACCCATAGAACAACAAAGAAAAGGAACATGCTCAATCAATACATCCGAATTTGTTCAAATGAAAAGAAGGATCAAATCCACAGGAACTTACTTGCTATAAATCGAATCTCAGCGAATCGATTCTCAAGAGGAAAAATCACACTGATCTGAACGAAAGAGGAATTCTAATTACTAAAATTCGAAATAATAAAATTACCCGATCTAAAAATAATTTGGGTTGAACTCACGGATCTCTACTGCTCTGAGAACTTGAACACCTAGCTCGATCTATCTCGACCAAATTCCTATACAAACGCTGAGCTCAACAGAGTGAATCGGAGGAAGAATTTGAGATCCAACAATATCAAGTGTTTCTGAAGGGAAAAATTACCTACGAGCCCCAATCAAAATTACTCGACTGAGTCGAAGAGGAACGACCCCGTCTACTCCTCACGAGATCACTGGAGAAGTGATGACAGTGCCGAATGGACTTGGAGCCGCTGGAACTTGTCGTGTTCTCCGAGCACCGTCGCTGGAGAAGCCTTCAGGCGCTGGCGTGGAAGGTCGACGCCATCGCCAGCCCCAAATCGACGCCGCTGTTGCTAGGGTTAGGGCTCCGCTCCGGACAGATCGAGAAAGAAAAAGGAATGGAAAAATAGAGTTGAGAATAAAATCTTCTCTCTCTGGATGGTTAAGTAAAGAGATGGAAATTTACAAAAAAAAACCCCTCCGGTTTTAGCAGTTATGCAGAAAACCCCCTCCGGTTCTAGCAGTTATGCAAAAACCCCCCTGCGGCTTCATAATTACAAATTGCAGAAAAAAAAATAGTTAAAAACTTTTGGAAAAAGAGAGGGGGACCACAAGTTGGTTATAACAACTTTTTAAATTTGAAAAATTGCTCCCAATTTATCTCCCTCTAAAATATCAACCATCATATTTATTAATTAAAATAAATAAAAATTAACTTTTAATTTGAAACCCAAATAAATAAATTACTATTATTAAAATCAAAAATTTTATTTTTTCAAAAATCGGGAAGTGGAGTTACAATACTAATTTTAAATAGATACTTTTATTTACACTATAAATGAATTTATAAATTTACATATAATTTCCTATACATCCCTTTGTCCAGACTTGATTTAAAGTATAGGAATATCCTTATTTCCATGTTGAAATGCTATGAATCCTTAGATATACATATCACGGCTAGTTTTTGTGTGTGTGTGTGTGTGTGTGTGTGTGTGTGTGTGTGTGTGATTCGGCAACATGGCATTAAGTTCAAATATTAATATTACACGTAGTAATCTAAGGATTCTAGGATACTAATTTCAAATAGATACTTTTATTTACACTATAAATAAATTTATAAATTTACATATAATTTCCTATACATCCCTTTGTCCAGACTTGATTTAAAGTATAGGAATATTCTTATTTCTATGTTGAAATACTATGAATCCTTAGATATACATATCAAGGCTAGTTTTGTGTGCGTGTGTGTGCAAGCGCGCGCGCGTGTGTATATATATATATATATATATATATATATATATATATATATATATATATATATATATATATATTAACCAACCAAATTTATTGAAGAGGAACAGTACAGCTACCGGGTCCCCCAGGGGGAGGACCCGGATTCAAAATTCGAAATGAAAATACAACGACCGAAAAGACACAAAAGGCGGGAGGGCCCACGTGGGGGACACGTGGGACTGACGCGGGGCCCGAGGGGTTCTGAGCCATGCGCGGGCCCGAGGAGGCCTGGGCCAGGCGCGAGGCCCGAAGGGGGGGGCCGAGGGGGCTCGAGACACGGCGGTGCTGACCCGCCGGGAGAGGACGCCGGAGAGACGGAGCGCCGGCGAGGCCCGACCGAGGGAGGGGGTCGAGGCGGAGGGACAACTCAGGCCGACCGGAGAGCTGTGAGGAGTGCTGCGGGCGGCCGGAAGCCAGGGGAAGGAGGGGGAGGGGGGAGGACGCCGCCGATGGCCTCGTCGGGCACGGAGGCAAAGGGGGCGAGCCGCTGCTGAGGGGGAATCCGTCCGCTGGGGCGCTAGGCTCGATGGGGCGCGAGCCACCGACAGAGGGAGGAGCGGCGCAGACCCAGGAGAGCGGCGCCGGGGAGAGACTGCCGCCATGAGAGGGGAGAGGGCGGCTCCAGCTGAAGGGGCGGGAGGAGACCACTGCGGGGATAGCTGAGGGGGTTCGACCCCCACGACGAGGCGACGGGGGCACCGAAGGTCGCCGAGGAGTACCATCGGGCCCCGGGGCGTACCCAGTACCACCGCAAGGTGGCTGGGTCCTGCCAGTAGGTCCCTTCCGCCGCCGAGGAGGAGAGATACGCGGCGACGGGCTGGCCAGAGGAGGAAGGCGGGGCGGGGGAGGCGGAGGGAGAGGGGAGGGGGGCGGGGGACGGGAGCTCCGGGAAGACATCCGTTCCCGAGGCTGGAGGAGGCGCCGGGGATGAGAACAAGGTGGAGGGAGGAAACGCCCGGGAAAGGGCGGCTGCCAGGGCGGCGGCCAGGGCGGATGGGTCCTGGGCCGAAGGCGGAGGCTCCTGGACCGAAGGATCAGGAGGATCCGGTCTCGACGGCGCGGAGGGGGCACCTGGAGCCGCGGGAGCTACGGGAGCTGAGCGAGGGGAAGGGTCCGAGGAGGGCGCGACGGAGGTGGGAGCCACGGCCGAGGGGAGGGGCGGCGCGTCGACAGGGGCGACGGCCTGGCTGGGACTCGGCTGCACCGCACGAGGGACGCCCAGAGGAGCTGGCGGGGGACCGAGGTAAGAAGGAGGTGGGGGCGGCCGAGGACGCCGAGAACGGCGATGCCTCCGACGCCGTGGGAGGCGTCTGCGCCAAGGAAGAGGGGGAGAGAGGAAGGCGCCGCCGCACGACGGGCAAGCGCCGGTCGAGTGAGAGGGGGGGACTCCCCAGGGTGGAAGCGCCCGGGGGGAGCACGGCTAACCGAAAGGGCCCAGGATTCCGGCGGATGAGGAAGAAGCCCGGCTGGGGAGGGGGAACCTAGGGGCGGTCGGCCGCCCGCTGTAGCCAAGGGGGGAGTGGGAAACCCGAGGAGCTGGGCAGCTCCTTCAAGGGAAAGCCACACCCAAGCCATTATATATATATATATATATATATATATATATATATATATATATATATATATATATATATATATATATATATATGTTGTGTGTGTATATACATTATAAAATCACCACACAATTTTGGGATTAATTTATACTAAAGTATTTGTATCGCTCATAGTTCCGTGTCGGCGTTATGTTAACATACATACGTATAAATTGTAATTGAAGAACTCTCTTTGAAGTCAAAATTAAATTTCTAACTTCCAAATCAAACAACACCATCTGATTTCTTAATCAAAGTGACATTGGAATTTAAAAAGGAAAATGAATTCTAGGAAGGAGGGCTTGCCTTGAAAAAATTTGGGATTTGAATTTGGGGAATAGGGTTTCCTTTTTTTCTTCTCCAACTTCTCAATTTCTTTTTAGAAGAAGAGGGGGCTAGGGTTTGATGGTGGTGGTGATGATGATGGAGATGGAGATGAAGATGGTGGAGTTGGAGGTGGTGATGGAGGTTGACCGGCCGGCCGGCGTACGCGGCGGCACGGGCACGCACACAAGCGCACAAGAGGTCGGGCACGATTCCGAGGTCCGCGGGAGAGGCTGAGAGAGGGAGGAGAGAAGGAGATGGTGAAGGTGAAGTGCTAGGAAGAGAGGGAGTGAGAGGGACCGAGAGAGTGAGAGAGATGAAGAGAGGGAGATGGAGAGAATTGAGAGTGCTGCTCCTCTCTTATAATCCATTTCATTTTCCATTTTTTTTCCAAGATTATCACCAACATAACGATGATACATGTGAAATGTCCAAAACACCCTAGTTACATGGATGATGACACATGGAGATGATGTGTCAATGCTTTACAATTTGCATAATTTACCTAGCGTTCTAAATAAAAAATTAAATAAATTTTCTTGCTAAATACATTCTTTTATAAAACAATTAACATCTAATTTATTAAAAAAAAAGTTCATTGTTATGATAATAATTTAAATAAATAATTTTGGTAGATAATCGACCAAGCTCAATACTAAAATAGCGTATTGCAAAATACAACTATTACATGTTAACTAGTCGTACTCATTGACGTCAGGCTCACACGGTTATCCCTATAGTTTATCTTTTCTATAAAAACTTATACCAGTTACCTATAAAGCAGAGAGATGGTCAATCGAAATAGGGATAGTCCCAGTAATAGTTATGAAACAAGGGGGTCACTATATTTATTTCTATTATATATGCATTCATAATAAATATGTTTTGCTGTGACTTCCAATAAGATTTCGGCTACAGAAACTCAAGTATGAACCCACAATAAGAACTTTCAATCACGTTATGACACACGTGTTTTTTTTTTTTTTTTTTTTGAAATCCCGTGCACACACACAATTGGGAACCTCGAACTTGTCGATCCCTCCGGACGTCCGCTCTAATACCACTAGGCTAGAGAGCTCGGACGCACACACGTGTATAATTTTTTCTATTTAGACTCTTGACGTTTTTTTTAACCCTTTAAAACACATGTTATCCAAAGACTTTCCATGGCCAATATTAAACAATTAAGAACTCATGAGTTCCTTCAGGAAATTTGAAAAAACACTTCGACCCCACAATAAAGTGCTCAAGATTGTTGATAACTGCCCACTTGACATTTAATACAACATGGATAGAAAGATTGTCCACAATCTTTAATTTTAAGGTCAAAAGGTTGAGATTCATCTGCTTAATTAGCTCTGCAACTAATCACCTGGTTTGTGTACTTAATCCCCTACTCGTGACCAACTAGGTGCAAGGAGCTCGATCAACTAATAAACAACGGAACCATGTCGGCTTCTGCTTTAAAAGCATTGTTCCAATAGATATGGCTAGATCAGATCGAGGTCAGACACTCTACTAATGAAGTATGAAACATAAAAACAAGTTTCTTTTGTGTGTGAAAGGTTTACTTCTAGTGCATCCAAGTTTACAAGTTGATTAGGTAATTTATATATATACGAAAATGCTACCTTGTCGCGGGGTTGGACCGCAGTCCTGACCCGCGGACCACGTGTCGCCTTCCGATTGGCCTCTCCTCTGGTAACTTCTGGACCCATCAGCCCCGGGCCAATCAGGATGCAACACGTGGCCCGGCCCGCAAACCAGAACTGCGGTCCAAGTCCGCGGACAACGTAGCACTTCCGATTTATATATGAGAAGTACCAATCATGTCTCACCTTACAGCCAGCATGCATGCATGCATGCGAGCTATATATCGCGCTATACATGTGATTGGCTTTACCGAGCCTGATTGTTTACGTGACGCTACTCGACTTTTGGGCCTTACTTGCGCAGTGATGGAATCAAACATGATAAATATTCTACATAGATCGCATTCGCATTAGGAACGATGGTAAAGGGGAATTAACCTAACTGCGCCACCACAAGATCATATTAGCAGTGATGGATGATGCAAGCAGATGTATTAAAGTCTCTCATATCGGAGAATTATCTTATATTTAATACCAAAAGGTAAGAAGGAAGGGATCAAATCAATATCAACCCTTTATCATTTGAAAAGGAATTAAGTGATTTATAAAGAGGTAATCTAACAGTGTGATAGAATAGTAATGTGACTCTTGTGTTCAGGACCGGCCCTGGGGTAAGCCGGACAAGCTTTCGGGCTTGGGCAACCCCCTCTGTTAGGGCAACCCCCCATGTTGATCATGATCCTGCCAAAGGTCAGGGTCACGGATGACCACTAGGACCAACTGACAATAAAGATCAATGGGTAACCAAAATTAGTTTCAGGATATGACAACCCAACTCTCCGAGCCGGTCCTGCTTGTGCTAATCCATATTTTTAACTTGTGGGATATTTAATGTACAAGGTGGACATTGTCCATGTTGTATACGACTCGTGTTCAACTAAGAACTATGACGGATATCGTCGGAGAAATCTGAGAAGTATGGAAAGAATCAATACATGAATATAGAGTTGTGTACAATCAAATGGTATCTCGTGGAGTTTTGACAGTATGTCAGCATTATACTGATTTTTTTTTGTGTGTGGGTCAGATCTAAGGTGCTGTATTTCGACGGTCAAGATTTCTTCTAACTTTGGTAAAGGTCGGAAAAACCTATTTAAGAATCTTGAGAGGCAATTAAGACGTCGTCAAGAGGAAGAGGAGAGAGCTTGTTGATTGGAGATCTCGTAAAGAGATAGTTTCACATTATTGTATGTAATCTTTTTAAGGTTCTTCCGTTTGATTCAATAAAATTACTTTTTTTTTTTTTTCCGTGTAGTAGGTTGACCTCAACAAAACCATGTTAAATATTGCTTGTTGGCGATTTGTGTTGTTTTTGCAAATTATTCGGTTATTTTTGAAGCTTGGTCTTTCTGTGTTGCTTTCGCGTGTGAGTCCACCAATAGCTCGGAAGCTAATCGACTCCCACCAACAATTCCTTCTTACATTAATGTCATTCCTCATTCTGCTTTCTTGCATGATTTCCACCCAGGCAAGTGTCGTTTCAGAGAGGTATTATGCCAATCAAAGCAAGTTATTAGTCGTCACACATTGGCATCTTGCGAGCAAACAAAATTTAAATGAAGACACACAAAGAAAAGATCTCATGGTGGGCACTCATGATGCTTTAATTGATCGACTGGATGATTTCATGTTTTTTTTTTCCCTGAGTTTTTACAAGGTTCATATGGATGAGATTGATGATTCGCAAGGCACCAGGCAAGTGCCCACTGAATAAAGGTTCACAATGGATATGATATGTCCGTCAAAATTATTGCGTACTAGTGCTTCTAAGTTCTGATACAAATTGCTCTGCAAGCATGTACCATTTAATTTCGTGATTCAACAACTAACATACTCCAGAAGGCAAGAAGTGTGTACCTCATTTTTGCCTATTCTCAATGGCTTTCGCTACTTGGAAAAACTATAACAAAAACAATACAATTTTCTGGTCATACTTATCAAACTGGCTTAACAGAAAATGTGATAAAAAAAAAAAAAGTCACAACATGGTTTGGGCGTATATATGAAGTGCTCCAAACTACGTTTACTATTTCACAGGATTTCTGTAAATTAAGGGAAGGGAAGAATTTTTAACAAATTAACCGGAGGATGAGAAGTTTCGCAAATTGTCAATACTGTTTCTACATAGTCACCATGGCTCGCTGCACACCTTCCTTCGCCGTCCATGTCTCCTACAGTCCGTTCAATGCTGGTCTAGCCTTCGCTAGCCCAGGAGATGAGCAATGCAGAGGGCCGGTCCTGACCCAGGACAAAGTCCAGACCAAGGGGCCCTAAAATAAAAATTGGTGATGCGCTTTTTTTTTTTTTTGCAAAGTCATTGTTTGAAAAGTTTTGAGCCATGGCCGACCTTGATGTGGATTCTTTGGATTTATTAGTCTCATTAATGAATGATCTAAAGAGTTTGAATCAATTAGGAAAGCACATATTTATATCGCAAAAACATAGAATACTATAACAAAGGTACATATTGTGTAATGTTATTTTGGATTTACCATTCCTAACATAATTACAAATGCGAACTAGTTTTGAAGATTTAGTAAAGTTACAATAACATACAATATCAACTTTTGGATCATCCGAACATCAAAAAAATAAAAATAAAAATGGAAGGTAAAATTCATATCAAGATTGAAGATAGACAATGTGTAGGATGAAGATTAAACATACATGTTTTAGTTTTCGAATGTATTATTCTTTTAATGACTATTTGTTGTAATGCTTTATAGTTTCATCCTCCGCTTTTATTTATATTTATTTATTTTGGTTTTGAAATTTTGTGGAAGAAAAAAAAATCAATTATTCTATCAATAAAGGTGATGTCGTAAAGGTAATATTGCTTAAAAGTTCGGCAAAGTGTTCAAAAACTATGGACCTTCTTGAATAGGGGTGAGCCTTCGGTTTCAATCGAACATAAATAGTGAAAACCGAATAAACCAAAAATCTAAAAATTCAAAACCGAAACCAGATTAAAATTAGCTATAATCGAATTCGTATCGAACCGATAATCAATTATGTTTGTTCAGTTGTGCTATCTTTATTATTTAATGGACCGGACACAAAGTTGAACTTATGATTAAATTATACTAAAATTTATAATTTTTATACATACGTTTGTTATATTTTAAAATATTTTCTAATTTAAAATTATAATAGTTCACTGCGTTAACAAATAATAAGGTGTGGATTCTATGTACTCTTAAATTCTTTTGGGCTGAGAAAATGGCCAATCCTGTCAGCAAACCCGGAAGCCGGCCTCAGTCCATGCCCGGCCTGGCCCGACCCAACTCAACCCGGCTACAGTTCCAAGCTGGGTCCAACACGGTCTAGCATGGACCACGGTCTTCCCATACGAAGATTTCTTTACTTTGTTTAGTCGGCCGGAGAAGCCCACAGGCCGTCCCGTGACACGAAGGGCCGGTCGGATCCAAGCAACTGAACTTCTGCACTTTAGGAAAAATAAAGTAATTTCAATAATAAGTAATACAATTATACTATTTGTCTCCCAAAAAATTTGTATGATATCATTTTCCATCAATGGTTGATGAATAGCAACTGACGTGTCAATTTTTAACCAAAAATATTAATTACTCAATTTTTTAATGTTTGTTAATGTTAATTTTAATTTTAACGTTAAAGTTAATGTTAATTTTAATATTATACTAAAATTAGTTTTATTTTTAATTTTAGTGTTAATGTTAATGTTAATATTAATATTAATATTAAAGTTAAAGTTATAGTTAATATTACTAATGTTAATTTTAATACAGAAATTTTATTGTAGGGTGCTGATATTTGAAAAAATTGACCGGAGAGTAACATGTTTTGAAAATTTATTAAAAGATGTCCATTCCGTCAAACTGTCTTGCAGAAATTGGACGAGTCCAATTACGGACTGGCTGAATTTGCGCAGGGGGTGGTTCCGCCGGACTGGCTGAATTTTCCATAGCTTTATGCTGATAATTGAAGCATCCATGTCATGCCATAAAAAGGTGTTTTGCTTTACTTTTTTCTTCTTGAAATGCCCATAATGACCTAATATGTGACGCATGCACATTTATTTACGTAAGTTCGATCCCCCCTCCTGCGTAAATTCAGCCAATCCGTCTAGCAGAATGGACCTCTTCTAATAATTTTTAAAAATATGTTACTCTCCGGCCAATTTTTTCAAATATCAGAACCTTACAAAATTTTTTCTAATTTTAATACTAATAACAATTTTAATATTAATGTTCATGTTAATTTTAATATTAATTTTAATATTAAATTTTGTCTCATGTTAGCTGTCGTATTATATGTCAAGCTAACATTATCTAATTTTATTTTTTTCGGGAGACAAATAATATTTTCGTAAGTAATATAATTATATGGAAAATAGAAAATAACGAAAAATCGGCCGAGGGGGCGGGTTTGTTCCGATAGGCTATCCGTCTGTTAGCAACTTTTACTACTCTACTGACGGACCCAGTACGTCTGTTCACACACACAACTCTCTCTCTCTTTCAGTTTGTGTAAAATGAAAATCTTATCTATACTTACTTGCTAAGGTTTCCATTTCCCATAGTCCACCACAGCAAAGCAAAGCATTATCAATGAAAGAGATGAGAAGCATATTATAGCACTCGGAGAGAAGAGAAAGCGAAGCGAGATGCTTACCGGAAAGGGAAAGTCCAGGTGGAAGTCCAAGCTCTCCTTCCACCACCGCTCCTCCTCCTCCTCCTCCACCACCTCTTCTTCCCTCTCCTCCGCCACAAAGATCGTCGAGCCGCCGCCGGCCGAGTTCCTCTGCCCCATCTCCTCCTCCCTCATGGCCGACCCCGTCATCCTCCCCACTGGCCACTCCTTGGACCGCCCCTCCCTCGAGGCCTGCCGCGAACTCTCCTTCTCCCCTCCTTCCCTCGACCTCTCCTTCGACGACTTCTTCTTCATCCCCAACGTCGCGCTCAAGTCCGCCATCGTCGGCTGGTGCGACCGCTCCGGCCTCCCCCGCCCAGTCCCGCTCTCCTCCGCCTCCGCCCGCGACATCGTCCGCACCCTCATGGCCGCGGAGTCCTCCTCCTCCGCTGAAGATTCTTCCAAATCCAAACCGTCCTCCACTTCCTCGTCTTCCTCCATAACATCCGACGAAACCCTAACCCCAAAATCCCCCAAGTTCAAGACCATCGCGCCAGACGTCGTCGTCGACGCCGCAGATCCCTTGGAGGAGGAGATGCTGGAGAGGCTCAAAGACCCTCAGATCTCCGTCAGGGAATCGGCGCTGGCCGAGCTCCGGCAGCTCGCCAGGGAGAGCAGCGAGAAGCGGAGCTCGCTGTGCACGCAGAGGCTGCTCTCGGCACTCATCCCCTTCCTCCTCTCCCGCACCCCCGAGCTACAGATCAACGCCGCCGCGTCCCTCGTCAACCTCTCCATCGACCCCCACAACAAGGTCGGGATCGTCCGCTCCGGCGCCGTCCCCACCCTCGTCGAAGCCCTCAAGTCGGGGCACCCGGAGGCCCGGGACCACGCAGCGGGGGCCGTGTTCAGCCTCGCGATCGAGGAGGACAACCGCCTCGCCATCGGGGTGCTCGGCGCCATCCCCCCGCTCGTCCACCTGTTCTACCAGGACTCGGCGGCCTACCGGGCCCGGAAGGAGGCAGGGATGGCGCTGTACCATTTGACTCTCGCGGCGAACAACACGGCGAAGCTGGCGAAGACGTCGGGCGCGGCGAGGGCGATCGTGCGCGTGGCGAGCGAGAGGGGGGGAGAGGAGGCGGCAGGGCTGCGGAGGATTGCGATGATGGTTATGGGGAACATGGCGGGGAGAGCGGAGGGGAGGGTGGGGCTGATGGACGCGGGGGCGGTGGGGGCGGTTGTGGGGTTGGTGAGGGAAGGGGCCGGGAGGGAGGAGGAGCAGTGCATTGGAGTTCTGTATGGATTAAGCCGCGGGAGCTTGCGGTTCCGTGCGCTCGCGAGGGCGGCAGGGGCCGAGGAGGTGCTCGACGCGGTGCTGAAGGCCGCAGCAGCCGCCACGGCTGCGCCAGGGAAGGGGGAGATTGCGAAGGAGATGGTGAGGAGGATTCTGAGGGTCGTGAGAGGGGAAGAGGACGGGGGTGATGTGGCAGCTGCAGCTGTGCTTGGAGACGAGGACGAGGATGATGGAGGTAGTGTCGTGTCGGATGGGTTGGTGTCGTTTCGGAGGAGGTATCATGATTTCGGGTCCGGTAAGGGCTATTCCACTGGCTTTTGAATTTAATTTAATTTCTAAAGTTATTGGAATCGTCTTGTGGTTGCTGTGGGCTTGTATAGGGATTTTAAGTTTTATGTGGTTGTGTTCTTCTTTGTTTGCGAAATGAAGAAGAATAAAAATTGAAGTGAGATGGTCCTTGCTCGTTTTCATAAGTGATTGTTGCAAGTGAGATTCTGTATTAATTTTAGATTTTATGTTTGTTTATGTATGGTGCTCTTGTTTTCATAGTTAGATGTGTAATGTAATTTTTTTTTTTTCGGTTCTCTGTGGGACCATGATCTGGATTAGACTAGCTAGCGATCTTCTTAATGTTGTCTAGCAATCTTTGTACAAAATTAGAATTAGGTATAAATGAGTTATGAATTTGTACAAAATTAGGTATAAATGAGGAATGAGTGAGTTTCTAATGAGTTATGATTTCTCCGATTGGGATGGGGGATTTGGGGAGTGAGGCCTCAGCGATTGGAGGTAGATGTAGATGTGAGGCCTCGCCGAATGAGAGAGGGACTACAGCTAAATTAGGTTAAGATGAGTTTGGAGTGAGTCTTACTTCGGCGATTGAGTTGCTGCTAACGTTGTTAGTCAGAAGGCGTCTTTTATCCTTCTTTTTTCGGATATGAATAAGAACACATTTTCGACATTCAAGAACATCCTCTTGTTACTCTAATTACATGTTTTACTACCATCTAGCTGTCAATCCAGTTGAAGAATTTTGATCCATAATGTAAGTTATCTCACAATGTCTCATAATTACTAATGCAAAAAAAAAAGTGAGGTATAAACTGAGAATCGGTTATAAGAAATTGCCAATAGCTCGTCCAATTTTTCTATTTGTACTGACATTACCGGAACATTAGTCTGAATTTTGCTTCATTTGCAAAAAGATTTTTTGTCGCGCATATATCTAATCGGGATTTGATTTTGTAGGAACTTTGTAGTTGGATGTTTTGAAACATCTGGATACGCAGGGTATTCCCATTTCGGAACCTTGCCGGCCCCTCCGGATGTCCTCTCGACTACTACTAGGCCAGAGAGCTCGGACCAAAAAGTTGGCCTTTTGTCAAGGGTTTCTGTTAAACAAAGACGAAAGAAGAAATTCGAACATTTTCAATGTTCCATTTTTTGGAACGTGTGCAAGTTATATTTTTTTCTGGGTTTTGTTAACATGTGTCGGACACATGTTAAGGATAATTAATACATAACATTTATTTTAAAATTTGTTATCGATATCTAATAAATATTTAAAAAAATAATTTTTTGTATTGGAAAATGTTATTAAGATCCAATAAAATAATTTTTCTATGCAAAAAGTTTTTGCATTGATTCTTGATTACATTTTTCAATGAAAAAAATAGTTCTTTTTTAATGTTTGTTAAGTTTTGATAACAATTTTTTTTAAAAAAAAATTTATATATTAATTATGTTTAACATGTGCCTTAAGGACACATGTTAACAAAATTCTATTTTTATTTAATTTTAGTTGGGTACAAGCAAATGCTTAGTCTTCTTTCACTTCCCGTGAAACTGTATTGGAACTTAACCGCAAAACAAAGCATCATCTACTATAGTATGGTTTACATAGCATCAAATGTCATATAGCATTATTTATGTCTTAGTAACAGCACATGGTCTATATCAGTGTTTTAAATGGCGTCCGTCTAGACCGTTTAGAGTCTATACGGCATTTAGACGGTAGACGGTCTCTTTCCGTACCGCTTTTCGATAGGCGGAGGATTAGGCGGCCAAAAGAGGTTGACGGTATAGACGGAGGTGAGACGACGTAGGCGTAGCAATACCTAACAAGATATTTTGGCAAAAAAATTTGTAAGCATTATAGGCCTATGGATTACTTTTACAAAGCTAAAACTTTATAAATCTTCGTTCTACAATTTACTTATGCATGGTACACTTTTAAAATATATACAAATTATAAAAAAAAAAAATTGTGATAAAACAATAAAAATATATTCAAAATATATCGACCGTCTACATAGTGTTTAGATAGTTGGTGGATTTTCTCCGCTGCGCACGCCGCTATCGTCGTTTCAATACATACTCCCTTGGGAATATTGTTGCAAGTGGAGATTCATTCAACATTGTAGAACTAAACCCTTTCATTTGTTTGTCTCTATTGAAATTTAGAACTGTCAGCGACGTCATCACAGCAGTGATGCCACCAGATATTCTGGCTTGAACCATGCATTGAGACCAAGTCAAAGATATTGCCACACAGTGATGTCGGCATGAAATGGTCACAACCACCCACTGACATGGGATCTTGGCATTTTGTAGCAACTGTATCGATTGCACTGTAGCTATCATTGTAGTCTGTTAGCTGACCGAATGATCGATTGACTCCCTCTTACCTGAGTCTTGTTGTTGGCAACTTGGATCAGTTTAGGAAGAGAAAGTATAATACATCGGATTGAACGTATTTGCTTATTGAATTTAAAAAAAATCAATAAATATATCAGTCGGTAAATATGCTAAGACGGCCCAACATATCTTCTGCAGATACACCTGTATATATGACATATCCTTTGTGCATATTGCCCTTTCTATGAGTATACATTTTTTATATCGAAAAACAAAAAATTATTAAAAATTTTTTAAAATTTTAGGAGAAAAAAACATATTTTATATATTTAGACATAATTTTAATGTTATTTTTTAGTAATTTTGAAATTGAATAAAACAGTAATCATTATTCCTGATTGGGTTATCTGCGATAATTTTTTTATTATATATATTTACAACTTTACTTTTACATCGATGTTGATGGTTTAGTATCGATATCGATCGGTATCAGATCGAGATATGTCAAACTGTATCGTATTGATATCGATCTTATCGGATCTGTATGGGTCCATGATACTAGGAAAGTAACAAAAATAAATTTTTGTTTCTTTCTCTTCAGAGATTATAATTCTCATTATTATTCTTTTGGTTGTTTGATCGGTTCGAAAAATTAAGAAAAAAATTGAATAATTGGAGTGACAAAGTGAATCGATAGTGGGTGGAAGAATTATTATTTTTTTTAGGCTAAATTACAACTTAATACCCTCAACTATTTCAGTTTTTCAACTTGATACCCTCAACTTTGATAGGTACCAACTTGATACCCTGAAATTTTTTTTGACAAAATTGCCCCTCCCTTCCAACGCCCCCCCCCCCCTCCTGCCCCCGGTCGACGACCCCCCCCCCCCCCTCCTCTCCCGCCGGCGAACCCCCCTCTCCCGCCGGTGAACACCCCCCCCCCCCTCCTGCCTCGGCCGGCGACCTCCCCCCCACGCCGGCGACCTTGCCCTCCCTCTCCAGCTTGCGACCTCCCGCTGGGAAGCAGCCGGAGGCGGCGCGGGGGGGGGGGGAGGGGGGGCCTCACTGGGAAGGAGGAAGGAGGGGGTAATTTTGTCATTTAAAAAAATTTGGGTATCAATATAAAATTATTATATAGTTGAGGGTATTAAGTTAGTACCTATCAAAGTTGAGGGTATCAAGTTGAACATTTTAGATAGTTGAGGGTATCAAGTTGTAATTTAGCCTTTTTTTTAAATTTTTTAGAATTTACCTTTTTCTGACATCTGAGAAAAAATAATTTTTACTTTCTCAATCTTGATTCCGCACTTTCTAATCATATCAGAGTATTGGACCCATTTGAGACACGTTTCAGTTGACTAGCAGAAACAATCCAAAAGGAGAGACCACAAATTCCGATGCACATTTAATGCTGCCAGTTTCTGAATGGCTGGGAGAAAATACCCCATCCCAATTTTCTGATACAGTAGAAACTCTATAAATTAATACTCGATTATTTAATAAACTCTCTAAGATAATATTTTTGGCCGGTCCCGACTCGGAGATAAGGTGCTAAATTAATAATTCGCTAAAATTATAAGATAATACATTTTTGATAATTTCTTCAGACCCCATATAAAATATAAATTAATAATTCCTTATATATAGCATATTACATGAATGATTTATGAAGGTTTCTTGAAAAATGACTCAAGAATTGAAGGTTTCTTGAAAATATTTTTAATGTCCATAAAGTGATACACTGAACACAAGAAGCATAATAAGGTGGGAGATTGAAGGTTTCTTTCAAATTGGGCCCTTCATTTGATATACACATGCATTGTATACAATAATTAAGTGGAAGCTTGAAAGGTGTTTGTAAACTACGTAAGTATTTTACTATAAATTAATAAAATATTAATTAATATATAAATTAATAATTATTAATTTATCGATTAATTAATAACTCTTTTAATTAATAAATTTTGGTGGTCCCAAGTGTATTATTTTATAGAGTTTCTACTGTAGTTCATAGACTTAGTTATTTAGTCTGTCTCATGTAGAGGTGAGCGTCGTGGTCGATTTTTTTCGATATTTTTTTAAATTGATATTTGAAAAATTAATATCAATATCGTACTATTTAGAATCGATTTTTTCAGTTTCGGTTAAATCGGTATTCGGTCAATTTTTATTCGGTATCGATATTTTACTAATTAATATTTGATCAATTAACACACACTTAATATTGTAGAATCTCTTAACCTATAATATATATTTTTTACTTTTTTGGAAGCATTAATTTTAAAGCTAAGTCTCTACCAACTAAACAATTAATCAAAATTATTAGAACAATATGTAACAAGTCGCAAACACCTAAAAATGAGTTTAAAATATCAAACACGGTCACTAAGTTTAATCTTTAGTATAAGTTTAAGTAACCAAAATTCACTTCAAAATTCTATGAGAACACAAAAACATAAGCTCAAAAGATAAAAAACTAAATTCTTAGCATTCTTAACATAAAATAAAATCCACTAAAATCCATTCCAAGTTTTAGGAAACCAACCAAAATAAAGATAACAATGAAAATGAGTAGTGTAAAATTAATCATGAACAACATTAAAAAATGTGTGCGTGTGTGTGTATATATATATATATATATATATATATATATATATATATGTGTGTGTGTGTGTGTGTGTGTGTGTGTGTGTGTGTGTGTGTGTGAATCGGTTCGGTTCGGTATTTTCGGTATGGTATTACACTCAAACGGTTACCATTACCATTATACCGTAATTTAGTCGGTTCGGCAATTCGGTATCGGTACATAATTTCGGTTCGATTTTTCGGAATATTTTTAATCGGTATTCGGTCGGTTTTTGGGTATTGGTCGGTATTTGCTCACCCCTAGTCTCATGTTGTAATCGGGCCGGTCCGGGCCGGCCCACGGGCCAAAGTCTGCGGGCCAGACCGGGCTCGGGCCGGTCCAGGACCGGCCCTTAGCAGTAAACGGTCCGGGCCAAGCCCGGCCCGGTTCAGAGAAAGCCGGCCCAGCCCGACCCATTGGACCGGACCCAGGGATGGCCGGTCCGGGCTGAACCGATCCACGGGCCGGGCCGAGCCTTTGTCGGTTCGGGCCGGTTCGAGCCGGTTGAACCGGCCCGGCCCGGTTTGACTTGTTTATTTTTTTTCCTTTTTTATATTTTTTTGTAATTTAATTTTAAAAATTTGTAATTTAATTTTAATTTTAAAAAATATTTTATTTTGAAAAATGTTTATAAAAATTTGTAATTTAAGAACCGGACCGGTCCTTATGATTTAATTTTTTTTAATGATATAAGTTAATTTTGATGTTTATAAAAATTTGAAAATTGTAAATTTAATGATAAAAGTAAAATGATAAAAGTAAAAATTTGTAATTTTTAATGTTTATAAAAATTTAAAAATTTGTAATTTAATTTTGAAAAAAAATGATAAAAGTAAAAAAAAATATTTCTCCCTCTTCCTTTATCCGGGCTTGGGATCGGCAAATGCTTGTCTGGCATAGGCGGAGTTAAAAAATATTTTTTTTTAAATAAAAAATAGTTTTTGAAAGTATAAGTTAAAATTTGAAAAGTATAAGTTAAAATTTAAAAGTATAAGTTAAAATTGAAATATTTTAAGTATAAATGTACATACCTAATACCTTGCACCGTAGCCTCATTGTTGTTCGCCTTCATGCAATGAAAGCGATTCCAAATCCAGCTCGTGGACATCATGATCTTCTTCATCTTTCTGGTTTTGGGTTCTTCTATTAGCTTTCATCCAATCTTGTACGCACAATAGTGCTTCCAAGATATCGGGCTTCAAGCGGCTCCTCCTATCGCTCAACATCCTTGAACTTGCACTAAAACAGGACTCCGATGCTACCGTAGACACCAGAACCATCAGTAGATCAGGTGCTATGTTAGAAAGAACAGGAAATCTCTTGTCGTGTCTCTTCCACCATTCTAAAACGGTGAAGTGATCTGGAGTCTCATCTTCGTCTTGATAAGAATTAAGGTAAAGAGACAACTCTTGAGTAGGTTGGGAAGATTGCTTTTATTTCTTCCTTTGTAGTATGCAACCGACTGCTGATAGCTTAGACGCCAAGCCGGAGCTACTACTAGCCCCCCCTGAGTTGGTCGGGTCGACGTTGCTCCTTCTTCGTACAGTATAACTAACATGTCCAACGCAACTTTAACTTCTATTTTCATGTCAGTAACATCTATACCCATATATTCTCCATATCCATCTAATAAAACCTCTACGCCATCCAATTTGATTGTAGGATCAAATATGGAAGCCAAACAATATAAAAGAGATACTTCACCCCAATATTTCTTAAATTTGGCTTCCATATTTCTCACCGCATATTCAAAATTTGGATGATCTCTATATTTAGAAAATAAATAAGACATGTTACAAAGTTCACGTAAAGCTAAGCAAGATGTGGGATAATAAACACCAGAAAGAGTACATGTAGCATTGTAAAAAACTTCTAAAAATTCACAAACACTTTCAGCTGCTACCCAATCATCAGTAGTAACTTGATAGTCAAAGCTGACATCCGAACTACAATAATATGTAATAGCACTCTTAAAAGGAATTGCAGATTTCAACATCAAGTAGGTGGAGTTCCACCTATTTGGTATATCCTTCACAAATCTTCTAAAAGTAATACCAAAATGTGCGCACGTGCATGCAAAACTTTGTTGTCTACTTGGAGACGAGTTTAGGTGGAGCAAGCATTGTCGCAGAGTGTCTAAATGGGGATCAAAAAATTTTAAACATTCTTTAACAACTAAGTTAATTATATGACAAGCACACCTAACATGCATAAGTCTACCTTCTAAAATAGGCTGAAAAATCACAGACAAAGAAGACATAGCAGCAGTATTGTTTGATGCATTGTCCAAAGAGATAGAAATTTTTTTAGGGTGAATATCATATTCACGCACGTGTTTTGAAATCTCACTTGAAATTATTGTCACGCCCCAGAACCAGAATACTGGAGAGCGGGGGAATGACTCAGCCAGCTACGTATTACGGGTAGATGAATACCGTATAATACGATCAATGCTGTCTAACCAGACGAGGGAGTGCATGCTACATGAAAGTCTTACTATGGTCACTTCACATCTATTGTCTCAATCATTCAAAACAAGAAACAGAAATAGAGAACATGTAAGATAAAGCAGTAAGGCGTCCCAAACGCTTAGTCAAAATGTTCTTGAGATCTGGCTTTACAAAACATAGCCAGATGGTATAGTAACATGTACACAATTGTTATCAGCTACAGTCTGACTTAGTTATAATTATGCAAAAGTAAGTACAAGACAATCCGACTAACATGTCGGTGCCAAACGGCTAAGTATAAAGTAAATAACAAAACGAACGGTGAAGTAAGGAACCCACTCGAGTCCTCCTGCGATCATTCCCCTAGTATTGACCATCTTGGAGGTAAAAGTAAGCTGGATCCTCGGGGACTGGCTCTAAATCTGGCCATGCAAAACCAGAGAGGTTAGACCTCTAATAGCAAGTACCACAAGGAAGCACGATATGAAGGACTAAACCAGTAAGTAAGAGAATATAATAATAGATCTCTGCTTTCCACTAGGATTTACATAACATCACGACACTTCGAACCAACCTCCCAACCAAACAAGGACAGAAGTTAGCCCGTCATGTCCTGACATTCTGATCATCTCAGTTAGGCAACAGAGTAGGTACAATACACAAACAAATCATCTTGAACGGCCAATCAACTACTACGGCTTGCTATTGTGAGTCCCAAATTATCCTGAAATTATACAAATAGGGATTCCTCAGTTCTTACTATGTGCAAGCAAGGCTAGTCTATCCAATCAATCAATTGCGACAATCATGTAATTAGACGAGTCCCAGCGGGACGCCCGCCGTTAATATAGCATGTACAATAATATAAGCAGATACTGTTTCCTGCCCGTGTGACAGATTTACAGTATCTGTGGAAACCAGCCGGCCCGTCGGGCACTTAATAGTCCCAAGGGGGCTGCCATATAAGAACTCGGGAATCCATTCTCTCCATGCCATCATTATTTTATTTAACTTAATAGTTTCTACGTTGAGTGAAGTTCCATGCCGTGGATCATGGTCATTCAAATGAGTACTTTCATACGGGGTACGATATGCGCAACTCTACAACGATACCCGTGCGGCTAGGTTGTAGGTTTTACATAGCGTGATGCAACAATCAAATCTGACCACGGAGTAATCATGCCTTGACCATAAAGTACACATGCTGTTTTTGTAAGATAGATAAATAAATAAATAGATAAATAATTTGAAGCCTGCATGTGTCTGTATGCCAATATTCGGGATTGGCTAATCGAGTACAATAGTTCATTACATGAACGTGTCTCATTCATTTCATTCAATAAGACGACTAGCCAGTCTCTTAGTTCCAACTAGGAACGCATGATCAATTTTAGTCAAGATAACCATTATCATCAATGGTGATAAGGCATGAAAGTCAAATAGTATTCAGTGGAGTCGAGTCTACGACTCTTAGGGTTAAGTTCCAGTCAATCTGGGTATCTATGACTCAATTCACGACACATGGTACATTTCACGTGACAATCTATATTTAACAGAAATATTAACATATCATGACTATATCAAGTTTATGCAAAAAGGCGTAAGGATATAAAATGGACGTTAAACATCTAATAAGATATCAATATACAGGGCTATAGAAGATCCAGGGTAAGCAGGCTACGCTCATGTCAGCCTACGCTCAAGTCAAACTAGCTCAGGTCAAGCTACGCTCAGATTAAGCTACGCTCAGGTCAAGCTAGCGTATGGAAGACATACGTTCAAGTCAGGCTAGCGTATGGAAGACATACGCTCAAGTCAGGCTAGCGTATGGAAGACATACGCTCAAGTCAGGCTAGCGTATGGAAGACATACGCTCAAGTCAGGCTAGCGTATGGAAGACATATACTCAAGTCAGGCTAGCGTATGGAAGACATACGCTCAAGTCAGGCTAGCGTA
Source organism: Iris pallida (assembly GCA_029216955.1). Lineage (NCBI taxonomy): Eukaryota > Viridiplantae > Streptophyta > Magnoliopsida > Asparagales > Iridaceae > Iris > Iris pallida. Next base: position 17,195,074 of record JANAVB010003000.1, on the reverse strand, counting down.
TGGAAGACATACGCTCAAGTCAGGCTAGCGTATGAGATCCATACGCTTCCAAAAGGTAGCGTATGGGAACTGCGCTGCACTAAAGTGCGCGCACAACTCAGTGGCACAAGGTAAAAAGCTCGCACACTGCTCATTGTCTTCTCCAAACAGCAAGAACTCCATGGTTTGAACCCAAAGCTTCAAAAATCCATAACTTGGTCAAAATAAGTCCGAATCCAACTTTACAAAGGTCAAAATTAGGTAGAATAAAATTCTCTACAACATGGAACCGTCAAAACTTGAAAACACAGAAGTTTGATAGATCAAAACCACCAAAATCCAAAAATAACTAATTTCTAGATCTATAAAAATTAAGACTTCAAAACGAGAAATGCCAAGTTCTAAACTCTCTTAGGATTACAAGGAGAAGAGAATAGAACCATAAAAATGGGTCCTCATGAAGAAGCAAGATGTACTTGCCTACGGTTTGGTAGGTGGAGGGAGTGATGAGGAAGAAGAGTAATGGTGATGGTGAAGGAAAAATAGTGAAGAGAGAGAAAATGGGGGGTTGGCTTTAAATGAAAAGGTGGTGGTAGGTGGGGGTGTTGGGTTTGGTTCATGATGAACCAACTAACTAAACCAAACCAAGCCGGACCCAAGTCTAGCTAAAGCAGAGAAATAAAAGCAGAAAGTAAAATACAGAAATTAATTACAGAAAATTAATTAACATAAATTTAAAGAGATTTAAATACAAAACAATACATGATAGATATTAAATAAATACATTTAAGCAGTACATGTATTAAAAATACGTATACTGGGAACAGGGGGTGACATCTCTACCCTCCTTAGAAAAATTTTGTCCTCGAAATTTCAAATCCAAGCAGGATAGGAATATCAAGGCCAAACTAGTACAAGCAATTTAAGCAAGCAATCATTTTACAATGTCCATAGCAAGTAACATATCTATATTTAACAATCTACGATATCAAGTAATTCTATCTATGGGGTGACAAGCATGAGAAGCTAAATACGATCAAGGTATACAGAAAGAGGTATACCTTGTGAGTCAAACAAGTGCGGATATCGTGATCGGATATCATCCTCACGTTCCCACGTTGACTCTCCTAAAGAGTGATGACCCCAAGCAATCCGGACAAGGTTAATTGTTCGGTTCTTGAGTATCTTCTCTCTTCGGTCCAAGATGGACACAGGCTGCTCCTCATAAGACAAGTTGGTACCAACAACCAACTCAGAATGATCAAGGATATGGCTTGGGTCCGATACATACCTTCGTAACTGAGATACATGAAACACGTTATGCACCTCTCGTAACGAAGGTGGAAGGGACAAACGATAAGCAACATCGCCTACCCTATCAAGAATAACGAATGGCCCTACGTATCGCGGACTCAACTTTCCGCGAACGCCAAATCTAATGACCCCACGGGTAGGTGAGATCCGTAAGAATACGTCGTCCCCAACAGAAAACTCTAGCGGCCTACGATGCTGGTCCGCCCAATGACGATGCCTGTCCTGCGCAACTCGAAGTCGCTCTCTAATTCCCTTAACCAATTCAACCGTCTGGACAATCATTTCCGGACCTAACATCTTCCTCTCCCCGATATCATTCCATGCTAGTGGCAACCTACACTTTTTACCATATAGTGCTTCAAATGGCGCCATCTGGATACTGGCTTGATAACTGTTGTTATATGAAAACTCAACTAAGTGCAGGTGGCCTTCCCAAGATCCTCCAAAATCTAGGGTGCAAGCTCGTAACATATCTTCCAAAGTCTAAATTGTCCTTTCCGATTGGCCGTCCGTCTGTGGATGGTAAGCCATGCTAAATCTTAACTTGGTACCCAGACTATGATGTAAGCTCTTCCAGAAGTGTGACGTGAAACGGGTATCTCTGTCTGACACAATACTGACAGGGACTCCATGCTGCCTGACTATCTGCTGCATGTACAACTCCGCCAACTTTTCTGTAGATTGCCCTACTCTGAAAGGAAGAAAGTGTGCTACCTTTGTTAGCCGGTCCACTATCACCCAAATAGCATCTTTACCACTTGGTGATCTCGGTAAACCGGTCACAAAGTCCATTGTAATGTGTTCCCACTTCCATTCTGGGATAGGAAGCGGTTGTAATAATCTAGCTGGCCTCTGCTGTTCTGCCTTTACTTGCTGACATATCAAGCAACGGAAAACAAACCTAGCTATCTCCCTCTTCATCCCGTTCCACCAGAAGTGTGGCTTGATATCTTGGTACATCTTGGTCCCTCCAAGATGTATAGAATACTGAGAACTGTGAGCTTCTGCCATAACCTCCTGTCTGATATCTCCACTAGGCACACATAGACGCGATCCAAACCTAAGGGTACCATCTTCATGAATTTGCATCTCCTTTCTGAGTCCTGACTCACATTCTGCCCTAAGCTTCTGAATCCTTGGGTCCTGTGCCTGGGCTGCCTTGATCCTGTCTACCAAGTCAGATTGAACTTGTAGACTTGCCAGAACTCCTACATCATTAGGAAGTATAATTTCGATGTCCATCTCCTGAAGGTCTTCTAAGATGTGCTTCTGCGTTGTCAACATAAATGCGCCGCCTCTTCTGCTGAGAGCGTCTGCTACCACATTAGCCTTGCCTGGATGATACTGAAGCTCCACGTCATAATCCTTGATCAGCTCTAACCATCTTCTCTGCCTTATGTTCAGCTCCTTCTGAGTAAAGATGTACTTCAGACTTTTATGGTCTGTGTATATGTCCACTCGGTCACCATATAAATAATGCCTCCATAGCTTCAAAGCAAATACTACTGCCGCCAACTCCAAATCATGAGTTGGATAATTCTTCTCGTGGTCTCGAAGCTGCCTAGATGCATACGCTATCACCTTCCCATGCTGCATAAGGACACATCCAAGTCCTTTACTTGACGCATCACAATATACCGTAAAACCTTCGGGCCCAACTGGCAATGTATGGATAGGTGCTGATATCAACTTCTGCTTCAGATTCTCAAATAATGCATGGCATTCTGCCGACCAGACGAATGGTACATCCTTCCGTGTCAAGCGGGTCATGGGTGCTGAAAGTCTCGCAAAATCTGATACAAATCTTCTGTAATATCCTGCCAATCCCAAGAAACTCCGTACATCAGCTACGGTCTTGGGTACTGGCCAACTCTCTACTGCTGCTACCTTCTTGGGATCCATTGCTACTCCAGCTCCTGATATGATGTGACCCAGAAATGAAATATGATCCGTCCAGAACTCACACTTGCTGAGCTTGGCATACAACTGGTTCTCTCTCAAAACCTGCAACACTTTTCTGAGGTGGTCTTCATGCTCCTCTTCACTAGCAGAGTATACGAGAATGTCGTCGAGAAACACTACGACAAACTGATCTAAATATGGCATAAAGATATGGTTCATCAAATCCATGAATATAGCTGGAGCATTGGTCAAACCGAACGGCATTACTAAGAATTCATAATGTCCATACTTCGACCTGAATGTTGTCTTGGGAATGTCTTCCTTTCGAACCCTCACTTGATGGTACCCTGAACGAAGATCTATCTTGGAGAAAACTCTAGCTCTGCTCAACTGATCAAACAAGTCGTCGATCCTTGGTAGTGGGTACTTGTTCTTCACTGTTGCCGCGTTAAGCTTCCTGTAATCGATGCATAATCTGGATGATCCATCCTTCTTCCCTATAAGTACCACTGGTGCTGTCCATGGTGATATGCTATCTTGGATAAACTTCTTCTCCTTCAATTCCTCTATGTGCTGATACACCTTGGCCTGCTCCGAATCCGCCATTCTGTAAACCCGATCTGATATTGGTTTAGTTCCAGGTGCCAATTCTATGCTGAACTCAATATCTCTAACCGGTGGTAGACCTGAAAGTTCTTCGAAAAATACGTCTAGAAATTCTTCAACTACCTTCGGAACTTGAACTTCTTCCATTGCTGTTACTACTCCCTGCTCTTGCTGGGTTGCCTCTGATCTGACTAAGGTGAACCTCTTCATGCCTGGAATATCAAAAGATACACTCCCACTACGATAATCTATTGTCGCATGACTGTCTTTCAGCCAGTCCATGCCTAAGATAACGTCGAAATTTCCAACAGGAATTCTATCAACTAGGCGGGTAAGGAATGCCCGCAAACTACAACACTACACGCTAGAATAACTCTACTAACTCCTAAGAGCCCATTGCCAGTGAGTATATTCAACCTCCTGGCAATGCCTCGAACTCCATTCCTAGCCGTATCGTAAATTGTGCAGATATAAATGAGTGTGATGCTCCTGAATCAAACAATGCTACTGCGGGATATGAGGCGACGAGAATGTTACCTGCCACAACATCTTCTGATGCTAATGCCTCTTCCAAGGACAGTGTGAATGCCTGCCCTCGACCTCCTTGTTGGTTCCCATGTTGCGGCCTAGCCTGGTGCTGCTGCTGGCCCCTTCCTTGATGATGCTGGGGTGGTCTATGCTGGTGTTGCTGCATCGGCGGTCCCTGCTGTCGATATATCTGAGCCTGCAGACGTTGTGCCAACGGCCTTACTGCCACTGCTGGTCCTCGATACTGCCCTGCCCCTGGTGTTGGCAGAGCAGGAAACTGCTGCCCTGGTCCTCCTGACCTCGAATTCATGGGACATGTGGTAACCCGATGGCCTGGATTTCCACATATCAGACACAGTCCATTCAATATCCGACACACATCTCTAGTGTGCTCCATCTTTCCACAATAAGTGCAGCCCGCCGGGGGTTGCTGGTTCTTTCTCTGTTGCTGTTGCTGCCTGGGTGGTGGTGCTGGTCCTCGTATCGCTACATCGTGGATACGAATGCCAGTGGATGGTGCTGTTGTTCGGGGCGCTGCTCCCCCTCCTCCTTCAATCTGACCGTGAGATCTCTTCTGACCTCCAGTCCTTACTGTGATCCTCTGAATGGTGATCTCATGCCTCCGGGTTGCCGTCAATATCTCATCAAAAGTCTGGTAATTGTGCCCCTCTATCAATTGCAAGAGCTCAAGATGAAACCCTTGCTGAAACCTCATAGCCCTCTGGCGTTCCGTCGCTACCATCTCTGGGGCAAACCTACTCAATCTGCAGAACTCCGCTGCATAGGCATCTACCGTCTTGCCGGCCTGCTTGAGGTTGATAAACTTCTGTTGTAGCTCAAACTTCGCCACAACTCCATAGTACTTCGTCTTGAATCTTGCTGTAAAATCGTCCCAAGCAACGGGACGTCTGATATCTACTTCTTCTGATTCCCACCAATCACGTGTGAGATCCTGAAGTAACAACTTCACCTGATCCACACGTTCTTCTGCCGGCACCTTAGCTGCTGTCAGGATAGCCTCAATATCCTTAAGCCATGCATCTGCTGAAATAGCATCCTCCGTGCCCTCGAAACGACGGGGGTTGAACTTGCAAAATCTGGTTGATGCTCCAGAATCCGGCCTTGCCCCTCTTTCCAAAGCTGTCTGCAACCCTTGGTTGAGTAGTACGTTCTGCTCTTGCAACTGAGCGTGCATGCGCTGTTGGGCTAACATCTGGTGTTGCTGAGTAGCCATCATTCCTCTCATGATCTCCAGAAGGGCTGGTGTGTCCACTTCCACAGGGGTAGGTGGAACTGTTGGTGGTGGTGGAAAATCCGGATACTGCGATCCAGCTGCTGGTTCCACTATCACTTCTTCCTGGGTAGTCTCTTGAGTTAGTACCGTCCCTTGTTGCTGACCATCCTGGTCAGGTTGTCCATGTTGCTGTCCATGTTGTTGCTGTCCAGCTCTGACAGGTACGGACGAGGTGCCCCTAAGAAAAGGGACAAGAGAACAATCAAACGATCGGACATAAAGGATCAATGAAGTCAAAGGATACTGGAATGTCAAGCTAGAGTTGAGAGTAACGAATCATGAGATCAAGGGGAAACATGTGTGATTGAGACATCCTATTAAACACCCCACAAGTCAGAAATCAGACCTGCATGGGCCACCACTTAAACCTTGTCACGTCCCAGAACCAGAATACTGGAGAGCGGAGGAATGACTCAGCCAGCTACGTATTACGGGTAGATGAATACCGTATAATACGATCAATACTGTCTAACAGACGAGGGGGTGCATGCTACATGAAAGTCTTACTATGGTCACTTCACATCTACTGTCTTAATCATTCAAAACAAGAAACAGAAATAGAGAACATGTAAGATAAAGCAGTAAGGCGTCCCAAACGCTTAGTCAAAATGTTCTTGAGATCTGGCTTTACAAAACATAGCCAGATGGTATAGTAACATGTACACAATTGTTATCAGCTGCAGTCTGACTTAGTTACAATTATGCAAAAGTAAGTACAAGACAATCCGACTAACATGTCGGTGCCAAACGGCTAAGTATAAAGTAAATAACAAAACGAGCGGTGAAGTAAGGAACCCACTCGAGTCCTCCTGCGATCATTCCCCTAGTATTGACCATCTTGGAGGTAGAAGTAAGCTGGATCCTCGGGGATTGGCTCTAAATCTGGCCATGCAAAACCAGAGAGGTTAGACCTCTAATAGCAAGTACCACAAGGAAGCACGATATGAAGGACTAAACCAGTAAGTAAGAGAATATAATAATAGATCTCTGCTTTTTACTAGGATTTACATAACATCACGACACTTCGAACCAACCTCCCAACCAAACAAGGACAGAAGTTAGCCCGTCATGTCCTGACATTCTGATCATCTCAGTTAGGCAACAGAGTAGGTACAATACACAAACAAATCATCTTGAACGGCCAATCAACTACTACGGCTTGCTATTGTGAGTCCCAAGTTATCCTGGAAATATGCAAATAGGGATTCCTCAGTTCTTACTATGTGCAAGCAAGGCTAGTCTATCCAATCAATCAATTGCGACAATCATGTAATTAGACGAGTCCCAGCGGGACGCCCGTCGTTAATATAGCATGTACAATAATATAAGCAGATACTGTTCCCTGTCCGTGTGACAGATTTACAGTATCTGTGGAAACCAGCCGGCCCGTCGGGCACTTAATAGTCCCAAGGGGGCTGCCATGTAAGAACTCGGGAATCCATTCTCTCCATGCCATCATTATTTTATTTAACTTACTAGTCTCTACGTTGAGTGAAGTTCCATGCCGTGGATCATGGTCATTCAAATGAGTACTTTCGTACGGGGTACGATATGCGCAACTCTACAACGATACCTATGCGGCTAGGTTGTAGGTTTTACATAGCGTGATGCAACAATCAAATCTGACCACGGAGTAGTCATGCCTTGACCATAAAGTACACATGCTGTTTTTGTAAGATAGATAAATAAATAAATAGATAAATAATTTGAAGCCTGCATGTGCCTGTATGCCAATATTCGGGATTGGCTAATCGAGTACAATAGTTCATTACATGAACGTATCTCATTCATTTCATTCAATAAGACGACTAGCCAGTCTCTTAGTTCCAACTAGGACCGCATGGTCAATTTTAGTCAAGATAACCATTATCATCAATGGTGACAAGGCATGAAAGTCAAACAGTATTCAGTGGAGTCGAGTCTACGACTCTTAGGGTTAAGTTCCAGTCAATCTGGGTATCTATGACTCAATTCACGACATATGGTACATCTCACGTGACAATCTATATTTAACAGAAATATTAGCATATCATGACTATATCAAGTTTATGTAAAAAGGCGTAAGGATATAAAATAGACGTTAAACATCTAATAAGATATCAATATACAGGGCTATAGAAGATCCAGGGTAAGCAGGCTACGCTCATGTCAGCCTACGCTCAAGTCAAACTAGCTCAGGTCAAGCTACACTCAGGTTAAGCTACGCTCAGGTCAAGCTAGCGTATGGAAGACATACGTTCAAGTCAGGCTAGCGTATGGAAGACATACGCTCAAGTCAGGCTAGCGTATGGAAGACATACGCTCAAGTCAGGCTAGCGTATGGAAGACATACGCTCAAGTCAGGCTAGCGTATGAGATCCATACGCTTCCAAAAGGTAGCGTATGGGGACTGTGCTGCACTAAAGAGCACGCACAACTCAGTGGCACAAGCTAAAAAGCTCACGCACTGCTCACTGTCTTCTCCAAACAGCAAGAACTCCATGGTTTGAACCCGAAGCTTCAAAAATCCATAATTTGGTCAAAATAAGTCCGAATCCAACTTTGCAAAGGTCAAAATTAGGTAGAATAAAATTCTCTACAACATGGAACCGTCAAAACTTGAAAACACAGAAGTTTGATAGATCAAAACCACCAAAATTCGAAAATAACCAATTTCTAGATCTACAAAAATTAAGACTTCAAAACGAGAAATGCCAAGTTCTAAACTCTCTTAGGATCACAAGGAGAAAAGAATGGAACCATAAAAATGGGTCCTCATGAAGAAGCAAGATGTACTTGCCTACGGTTTGGTAGGTGGAGGGAGTGATGAGGAAGAAGAGTAATGGTGATGGTGAAGGAAAAATAGTGAAGAGAGAGAAAAAGGGGGGGTTGGCTTTAAATGAAAAGGTGGTGGTAGGTGGGGGTGTTGGGTTTGGTTCATGATGAACCAACTAACTAAACCAAACCAAGCCGGACCCAAGTCTAGCTAAAGCAGAGAAATAAAAGCAGAAAGTAAAATGCAGAAAATTAATTAACATGAATTTAAAGAGATTTAAATACAAAACAATACATGATAGATATTAAATAAATACATTTAAGCAGTACATGTATTAAAAATACGTATACTGGGAACAGGGGGTGACAATTATAGTGCCCGTGTGTGGACATTCTATAATTTTAAGACAGATGATGCGTTTTTGCAACATCCATTGTGCATCTATATAGTGTGCAGTAATACAAATGTAAGCATAACTCCACTTAGTAGTCCAAATATCAGAAGTAATAGCCAACTTACTAACATTTTGAAAATCCGCTTTCAAAGCGGCTTTTCGCTCGTTAAAGAGACGAATAGCCTCATTTCGAGCTTATTGTCTACTCACTCTAGTAAAGGAGGGGTTTAGAGAAATTGATGCATAATCTCGTAAAAATTCGCTTTCACCCGTCGTGAAAGGAAGTTTTTCACGAATAATATGTTTAGTTAATTCAGTTTTATGCCGAGCAGCTGAGTAAGTAAAGTTACCCATTGAAGAACCGGTGGCGCCAAAGCTTATTTGGGTTTGGGACGCTTGAAGTGTGTCCTTCCCGTAGCAAGTGTCGTAGTGTCTGGATATGGTCCCGGTGCCACCGCCCTTCTTCCATGTGTACTGGTTGCAACATTTCTTGCATTGCGCCTTGTACGGTATTGGTTCACCCTTGGCATCTAAAACAAGCGAACCATCAGGATTAGTTTCAAAAATCAAAGTAAAATATTCCCAATACTTAGATCTTTTTTTTCTTTTCAGGACGTTGGGTGGAACTAGCGACTTCCGAAGGAGATGGTTGGAACCCCTCCAGAATCGAATTGGTGGCTACTTGCTCAGGTGGAATTTCAGTACCGTCAAAAAAAAGTATTAAAAAATTGGTAAGTTTGTCCAGCAAGATCATGTGGGTTTGAACCTTCACCAGCCATATATAAAATAAAATAAAGTAAAACTATGTTAGAAGAAAGTAAGGGATTGAGAGGAAAATCGGAAAGCCGTAGAGCCGGAATGGAGTTGGGAGGGAGATCGGAAAGCCGTAGAGCACCAGAGCACCAGGAAGGGAAAGCCGTAGAACCCCGTAGAGAAATGTAGAGAAATGTTTGAAATGATTTGTGTTTGAAAAATGGGATTTTTAGCCTATTTATAGGAATTTTTCGGGGTTATTTTGGGCCAAAAATGAGCAAAATGCCCCTCCCAACGTTTTAATAACGGCTATATGGGAGGGGCATTTTTGTAAAAGAACCCCGATCCAGTGGTCGGCAAGTAAAAAAAATAATAAAAATAAAAATTCCAACGGTCGGCTGGACCGGTCCCAGCGGGCCGGGCTTCGGGCCGGGCCACTGATTTATTAAAAAAAAATGGTCGGGCCGGGCCGGGCCGGGCTCGGGCTGGGGGGGAGACCCGACCCGACCCGTTCGAGGGTGGGGGGCCGGGCCGGTTCGGGCCAGAGGCGGGCCGGGCCGGGCTTAATGGCCAGCGGGCCGGTCCGGGCCAGGGTCGGGCTCCGGGCTAACCGGCCCAATGATCAACATGAAGTCTGTCTGGTACATCCGCAGAAAATATATAGTCTGTCTGAAGTATTCATTGTAAATATACCAGTCTGACTCGCATTAGTTATTTTTCAATTTTTTTTCTTTGACGAATAAACTTTTTGTTTTCTAGTTAATTTTGCCAACTTTCGTGTCCCTTCATAAAAATTTCTCATGCAACACTCTCTCAAAAAACCTAAAACGCTCAACTATATGCGCATTACTCTCTCATATTGAATGGAATAAAACTTCATTCATAGAGAGTTTACATATACAGGAGATAAACTCGAACAAGTAAGAGCATCCACTACCAAAATACAGTAAATTAGCGATGGCACATTAGCGACGGATAATTTTCGTCGGCATTAGCGACGGATTTGTAGCAAATAACCGACGGAGTACCGACGACAAGTCGATACAATTTTTTATTTTATTTTAAGGGGGAGAAAAGGTCGCTCATCCGTCGCTAGGGTGTCGGAGATATAGCGACGGATAAGTAGCCGTCGCCATGCAGTCGATTATTTGGCGAAAATTGTTGAGGAAAATGGCAGAACAATTCTTCGACTACGAAGCGACGGATATTCCGTCGGCAAGTATCAAAAATAGCGACGGCCTAGCGACGGATACAAACCGTCGCTGGTCCGTCGCTAAATAAAGGGCCCAAGCTTAAATTGAAACGACGGAGGGAACTTTTCATTCCCCCCAAATTTCATTCTCTCTCCTCTCTCTCTCTCTCCCGCGGCGGTCGGCGACCTCATTCTCCTCTCTCTCTCTCTCCCGCGGTGGTGATCGGCGACCTCTCCTCTCTCTCTTCCAAAGGTAATCTCTCTCTCTCTCCCTCTCAGTGGTCGTGGGTGTCGTCGGCTGCCGGGGGCGTCGTGGGCTGCGGGGGCTGCGGAGACTGCGGGGGTGGCGCGCACGTAGCAGCGCGGGCCTGCGGCGGACGGCGGGGGGCTTGGGGGTGGGAGGGGCGACGGGGGGTGGGAGGGGTGCTGGCACGCGCGGGGCTGCGGGGGGCGGCGGGGGGCAGCGCGCTCCGGGGCAGCGGGGGGCGGCGGGGGGCAGCGCACTCCGGGGCAGCTGGGGTGGCACACGCGGGGCAGCGCGGGGTACAAATACAATTAGTAGTATCGGCGATATGACAAACCCTAGTTTAAGAAATAGGATATCTGCGATATCGGTTGTATCGACAGTTTCAGATCGGTAACCCAATACCTTATTATGCTTTTACAACCTTATTATGCTTTTAATCTAGGTTCACAATATCGGTAACCCAATACCTTACCCTAATAAGGTAACCCAATACCTTACCCTAATAAGGTAAACCCAATACCTTAGCCTACAATACTCCCTGCAGGGGGGATGCGGATGGTTGGGGGGTGAGTGGGGGGTGGCTGGAGGGTGGGGCAGGGGGGGCGAGGGTGGCTGGAGGAGGGTTTGGGTTCGGGTTAGGGACATATAGTTCCTGCAGCCATTCTTCAGATACTATGGTACGACATGGTGATCGGAACATATAGTCCCTGCAGCCATTCGACTGGCGAGACAGAAACTATGGTACGACATGGTGATCAGGACATAGTCCCTGCAGCCATTCGACTGACGAGGTAGAAACTATGCAGCCGTAGATAAAGTTGACTATCCTCCGACCCTCATCGCTCGACAATGATGATATGACAACCTATCACTATATCTTATATAGTAGTAGATGATGTCTTAGTATTATATTATGTGAGTTCATCTTGATTCTGTTACATTCTTCAGATACTAGATACGATAAGAACATATACTATACCATATGTACAGAACATAGATGATTCACACTAATGTATGCTAGAATAAATTTTGGGTTGTGTTCTGAGCCATCCGTTCTCACACTTAAAATACATAAGAATTAATAGTATGAGAGTGCCGGAGAGAGTGAGAGCGTCGGAGGGGGGAGGAGAGAGAGTGAGAGAGTAAAATGGTACTGTAGAAGCATGGAAAATACTAAAAAAATTGACTCATGCGGCCAAGAAAGACCTATGCGGCTCAGAAAACGCATGCGGCTCAGGGAGTCATGCGGCATAAGGAGCTATGCGACCGGAGGTATTCCATGCGGCTCAGAAGACACGTGGCGTGACAGTGCTCCCCTCCATGCTGCATTAATCGCTTTGACGGCTGACCCCTCTGAAAAGTTGACAGACCTGACACCAAAGCAGGTAATTATGACTCTGTTATGATGATGAATCTCTAGGGAAGAGAAAGAAATCTTTGACACAATCTCCCGAGAACAACAAAATGCCACGTGGCCCTGCCACGTGGGTGTGCTTATGCGGCTCGAAGTGAAGACTTCCCATGCGGTTCAGAGTGAAGCTGTCCCATGCGGCTCGAGTGGAATCATCCCTATGCGGCTCAAGAAGATCATGCCCATGCGGCTCAAGCAGACACACCATTATGCGGTTCATGCGGCTCATCATATGGTTCAGAAGTCTGAAGGAGGGGGCCACTGCCCAGACAGTCCTGACACGTGTCCCAAGTCTTATGCGGCCCAAAATTCATACGGCCCAAATCTCATGCGGCCCAATCTGCATGCGGTTCCAGTCTCACCATTGGCTCTCAGGACACGTGTCCTCAGCCGATCAACCTCCCAGATTTATGGCAATCCAAGATCGGGTTGAATCCCAATGATCTGGGGCACGTGGCAGGAGAATAAATTTGATTTATTCGCAGATATGAGAGAATCATTATAAGGAAGATTTATGCCAATCAGCATTGATTGCTAATGGGGATTTGGTGTAATCTACCCTTAATGGTTCTGATTCGTCACAATCAGAAACGAACGGCCTGGATTGATCAATCCTCAAGCCGCCGCTATCTCCAAGAGCTAATCATTGGCAACCCTAGCGATCACATCCCACTATTATAAATAGCAAGGTGCCATTCCCTTGTAGCATATAGAGAGATATACAAAAAGAAACCAGAGAAGAATACGTATACACAGAGAGACTTCCCCCATAGTCAGAGAGAATATACACAGAGAGAGAGAATCCAGGAGAGCAATCAGAGAGAGAGCAATAAGGTATTTCTTCGTCAACGACCAAGCTGATCTTCCCCGAGTCAAGGCTGCGTACCGATCGTCCAAGGAGTAAGGCAGAGCGGCCGTCGCTTTCCCGAGCCTCTATCGTCACCCCCCAGAATCTAAAATAAACAATCGTACTTAGACTGCTGTACCTAGGTTTTCGTCCCTAGGCTTTCTTTGTACGAGCGAGTTTGTATTGTGAGTCTAAGTTCAGTCCTCCGATAATTGTTCTGTACTTTTACAATCAATGGCAAACACGATGGCGACTCTGCTGGAGACTAACTTCTCCACGGCTGAGGAGTTGGTGACGCAATCGGACGCAGCCAAACTTGGCTCTACACAACAGAAGATGGTCGTACGCTTCGACCAACAGGCGTTCGAAGAGATGCTCTCTGAAGGTAGCACTGGCCCGGTCCAGAAGCACACCCGCACCATAAAGGCTCGCAAAGAGTGGAGGCCAAAATCATTTGCTCCTCCGCAAGCCCTTGATGAGGTGCTCTCTATTGCTCAAGATGGCGAGAAAGACTCCCCTGCGGCCCTGCTTCAGACCGTAGACAATTCTGCTGTCCCCAAGTCCGGCAGAAGAAAATACTATGATGCTGGACTTGCAGGGGCAAAGAGGAACTCTACCGAGCCGCAGAAGAGTATTAGCCGCAGGGAGAAAGCCCATGCGACTACAACCGCCGACCGCATAAAGAAAACTCATGCGGCCACATCTGTCAGCCGCATAACTTATGCGGCTACAGTTGCCAACCGCACGGATGAGACTCATACGGCTATTAAAGTCAATCGCTTGCAGAAAACTCATGCGGCCACAGATGCCAACCGCATACGGTCAGCCTGCACGGTCGTGACTCCTAACCACATAAAGACTCATCCTACAACAAAAGACAGCCGCATGCAGACAGCCTGCACGGTACCCAATACTAGCCGCATAGCATCCGTCCCACGCTTCTCTCGATCAGTCTTCGACCGGCTCTCATGCGGTCCTGACTCTGATCATTATCTGGATGATAATCCAGACTCTGTGGTATTCGACTTAGACTCCTCCTATTACGCACCCACAAGTGCTAAAAAGAGGAAGTCTAGGGCAGCGCGGGCTCATCAAGTCCAGACGACTGCCCCAATCTCTGACTATCGGGGCGTCCCGCTGATTATCACGCGGGCCTCTGATAGGAAGTTGTATAAAACCACTCAAGTCCAGCCCCCGGCGGCAAACAGACAAAGTGGTTCCTCTGACCTGCGCGAGGTTATCCTCCACAAACGCAAGGAAAGAGAAGGAGCTTCGGGGTGTAAAGAGCCCTCACACGGACATCAATGCACCCAGATCATCGTCAACTGCTGTTGCAGCAACGCGGCGGTGACGGAAGACCGGCCATCCGTCTTCCAAAGACTACATCACCCGAGCTCAGAAGACGAGGCACCTCCTGTTGTCTCCTGCAAGTCCGCGCAGAAAGTTCTTGCCAAGGGAAGAGGGAAGAAAATGAGCATCTCCAGCCCAAAGGTGTCAACTACTGCAGCTAAGAAACCGTCGTCTAAAGGGTTATCCTCTACTGGAGTATTTCAACACACCCGTTCGAAGACAAAAACTGCTGCAGTAGGAAGTTCGTCGTCTGCAACATTGGGGGTCTTCGGAACTGGGGGTAGCACTCCTCCAAACATCCACGACAATCCGACATTCCAGGAATACGGACTGGAGGAAGCAAATCCTCCGACGGATACAACAGATATCGACGTCCCCAAGGACATCCTAGACGAAGCAAGCTCCGATGCCGGGGGTAGTGTTCCTTCCGAGTCTGAACCTGAAGAGAACATCCCCACATGTCCTGATGATTTCTCGATGTACGGGTACGACTCGGAGGGTACATACTCCACCACTCCTTCCGTCACTCCTCATGTGAAGACGGTATTCATGACAAACAGCAATCAAGGCAGTTCCGGTGATCGCCAGCGCATCGACACTTTGGAGGCCATATTGTACGCCTTGGTCAAGTCTGTAGACGAGATCAAAGCGGCGCTTCCTAATCTGCAGGAGGTGACACCTGGCCAGACAAGCACGGGTCCCCCAATCAACGTAGGTTCAAATTCGGCGACACCAAACCCGGGCAATAATCCTCCCGAAGTAACGGCTCCGACTGCGACAGATGAGACCCGAGAAGTAAGGAGAGAAGTTCAAGAGCTCCGAGCCATGTTCCACGCCAGAGAAAACTCTCAAGACCTCCGGATACGGCAACCATATCCTGCTGAATGGAGGGATGTTCAATTTCTACCAAGATATAAGCCGTTCAATATCAACCTATATGATGGCAAGACTTCAGCAAGTCGGTACATCACTTACTTTGAGGTCACTACCGACCATCTCCCCCATGATGACGCTATCCTCACGCGGTTATTCATTGGGGCATTGGAAGGAGTCGCGTTCGATTGGTACCGCAACCTGCCGGACAATTGTATCCATTCCTTCGCTGGCTTCAAACGCCTGTTCTTGGAGAGGTTCTATGAGGTAGGGCAGGACGTCACGATGTCTACCCTCATGGACGTCATTCAAGGAGAGAAAGAGCTGACGAGGAATTACATTGAGCGGTTTCGTCAAACCGCAATGAAGTTACCATCTGGCAACCCGGACTCCTCCTTGATCGAAATTTGCCAAAAGAGACTACTCCCAACAATCAGTCTCTGGATGGGCGAGAGTCAATTCAAGGACTGGAAGGCTTTTATCATTAGTGCTACAAGTGCCGAAGAACGATTAAAGAAGGCTCGCCAACTGGAATTACATATCTCAGAGGGAGAGAACAAAGGCAAGTGTCCCAGCACCACCAACGACAATGGGGGTAGCCCCTCCAACAACCGGGACAACAGAGGCAAGCAGGCTATGGTGGCCGATACAGCCCAAAAGCCTGAGTCGCAACCTGCGGACAAACAATGGTCTCAAATCACTTACTCTTTTGAAGACGGTCACGTCAAGCCTATCTTGGACATGCTCATACAAGGAGATAGGATTCAGCTTCCTCCACCAAGACGGGAGCCTCGGCCGGCTGATTTGGAGAACCCAAAGTTCTGCCATTACCACCGCTACATCCACCATGCTACGCACGACTGCTACCAACTGAAACGATATATCCAGAACCTCATCGATTCGAACGCTCTGGCCATCGATTTCGAGAAGGTAACCGTGGCAGCCAATATGGTGTCCGTACAATTCGGCAGCTTCCCTCCAACCGAGACCCAGAATGGGGTGATACCCATCCCTCTGGTAACGATGGAGATTGCTAATCTTCCGCCTGCTCAAGCTGCTGGTCTAGTACCTCTCACCACATCACGAGGGAAAATCATGTGGGTCCATCTGGACCTAGTCCACGAGGTAACTCAGTCCACTCCATCTTCTAAAAAGAAAAGTGGAAAAGTCAGATCCTGCCGTACCACCTCAGCAGATGAAGAGGAAGTCACGGCCGTTGTTACTCGATCCAGAGCACAATCTCAACCTGTGGCTGAAAACTCGACTGATAATCATCCGCCCACTACCATGGATGCTCCGGGACCGGCTCAGCCTTCGACGACCGACAAGCCTAGGCCGAAGGAGACTCGCTTCGACAAATCCCTCCGAAAGAAAACATCTCAGGGGCTGGAGAGGCCCTACAACTTCGACAACTTGGCGCAATTGGCCAATACACCGGCCAAATTGTCCTTATATGAACTCCTGAGGCTCTCGAAGGATGTCCGCACAGCTTTGAGCGATGCACTTCAAAATGCCGACGTGTACCTGGCTCAGGTCAACCTCACGGAAGAAAATCAGCCCGCAGACCTCCAAGACAGTGCCTGTACGGGAGCAATACCCAACATCGTCTTCACTCCACAAGACATGCTCATCAAGACTAATCTACACGATCGCCCATTATACTACACAGGCTACATCGGCGACATAAAGGTAGACCAGATGCACATTGACCCTGGGTCTTCCATAAGCATCATTCCAAAAGGACTACTGCATCATCTTCGCATCCCGATGCATCGCCTGACCCCTACAAACACTGCCATCAGCGGGTTCAATTCGGGCAGGAGCTACCCAATCGGGAAGATCCGTCTGAAATATCAGATTGGCGATCTCCAATCAGAAGTCACTTGCTACGTCATAGATGCCGACACTTCATACAACATCCTTTTGGGGCGCCCTTGGATACACGATTACATGATCGTGCCTTCCACGCTACACTAATGCTTCAAATATGTCGTCAAGTACGGCTTCGTGAGGACAGAATTTGCTGACATCGATCCCTTCAAAGGGGTCGAATCTTATTACTCGGACTCCTGCCTATACGAAAAGTCGAAGAGGTACCTTGAAGGAGGAAATGAACAAACTGATGTTGAAGCAACCACGGGATCTGAAGAGCCTCTGACGATCCACCTCCAGGCTCACAAACCAGGCAATTCTGCACCCCTTACGGCCACGCTGCGTAAGGACGCGATCAGCCTCTCGGCACAGGAAGAGCTAGCAGTTGAGAATCCGGCTGCCAAGGTCCGGCCAGGTACCGAGACCCACGACAGGGCCACTTACCATCAGATTGCCGAGAGTCGGTCAATCCCAAACAGAGAAGCTCAATCCCTCCGATAGGCCTCTGACGATACGCCTGCCTAAGAAAGGTCGTCATCCCGATGCGAGGTCTGACACTTCAAGCGAACCAGCCACCCCTCGCTCCACATCAAGTGCCAGACTGGGGGTTGCTAGTCTACCGACAACCCCACGCTCCGCTCCGTCAGTTGAGCCTCTGAAGATCAAGCTGACTAGGACGCCCTCTCAATCTTCATTCACACAGGGGGTAGCCGAAGAAGAACCAGAGCTAGCCAAGTATGTGGCTGCCCACACTGACGCTCCCTCCGCAGATGATGTAATCCCTCTAGAAAAGATACCTTATTTCATCAATAAAGGGTTATCTTTGAACTACACCGAGCTCAATAAGCTATGTACAATGTATGCTATGGAACACGGTATAGGCACTCACCTACATACACAGGTGACAAATGTGTACACCGCTATCCAACTTACTCTAGTAGAAGACGCTTACCGAATAATCGAGGGAGGGGACCACCCAATCATCTTCGGCCGGAGGAACAACCCGCATCCCCTCGCCATGGAAGAAGTCGACTTCGGGTCAGATGCCGGAAGACTGCCTCTGTATCTCTATAGCCCTCAATCCAAATATCTCATGCAGAAATGGGGGTATGATCTAGAGACAACGCCAGGACTGACCACGGCACTGGATGACGATTACCTTTGAAGACGCCAGCCCCGACGGGCAAACCATAGAACTACTATAACAAAATCCGATGCGGTTTAGGGTATGTAACGCCTACTACGACCCCTGAAAGCTCAGATGAAGAATGCGACTGGCAGTCACATTCAACCGGATCACCGACTTCCGACTCAGATACCAGCATCGGAGATGTGTTCAGACAAGTCATGTCAGTCAACATGGCATTCACCGACGCTTACGAGAAAGACGAAGACATCTCCGAAATCCTTGAGCTAGAGCCATGGGCCCAGCAATTAGACGCACAATGGGAAAAGCGGTTCGAACTGAGAGAACCTCCTACCGAAGATGAGGTCATACAAGTGGATCTCGGCAGCGAATCTTCTCCAAAACCGATCTTTATCAGTAAAAGCCTAACTGACGAAGAACGAGAATCGCTGTTAGTACTTGTCAGAGAATACATTGATGTGTTCGCCTGGAGCTATGAAGACATGCCGGGGTTAAATCCTGACATCGCTCTCCACAAACTCAATATACGGCCAGATGCAAAGCCAGTCAAGCAACAACAGCGACGGTTCCGCCCAGGCGTCATGGACACGATCGAAACTGAAGTCAACAAGTTAAGAGCCAGCGGCTTCATTCGTGAAGAGCAACATCCTGATTGGGTCGCCAATATAGTACCCGTCCTCAAGAAGAATGGGAAGATTCGAATCTGCATCGACTTCCGCAACCTGAACGAGGCATGCCCCAAAGATGAATTTCCCCTTCCTATCACAGACATCATGATCGACAATACATGCGGCTTTGAACGTATGTCATTCATGGATGGATTCTCGGGGTACAATCAAATCAAGATGTCTCCCGACGACGAAAAGCACACTTCATTCCGAACCCCGATTGGCATATACTGCTACACAGTCATGCCATTCGGTCTAAAGAATGCTGGCGCTACATATCAGCGAGCCATGAGTATCATTTTCAGAGAACATTTGCGCAAGACAGTGGAATGCTATGTCGACGACATCGCCGTCAAGAGTCGCCGTAAGGAGGATCATCTGCAAGACCTGAGAACGGTGTTCAACTTAATGCGAGCCCACAATCTGAAGATGAACCCTACAAAATCGTTCTTGGGCGTATCCAGCGGGAAGTTCTTGGGCTTCATCATCACTGCACGGGGTATCCATGTAGACCCCGAGAAAACGAGGGCAATCATGGAGATGGGTCCTCCGAGAAATCTTCGTGAACTTAGAGGCGTCCAAGGGAGGCTAGCTTATATCAGGAGGTTCATTTCCAACCTCTCCGGGCGATGCCGACCGTTCACCCACCTCATGAAGAAGGGAGTCTCATTCGTATGGGACGAGGAATGCCAGCGCGCTTTCGATGACATCAAAGAATATTTATCAAATCCTCCAGTCCTGGTGGCCCCGGTCCCTGGAAAACCATTTCTGCTTTATGTACGAGCAATGGAACACTCCCTCGGTGCCCTGCTGGCATAAAACAACAACGCAGGCCACGAGCAGGCCATTTACTATCTCAGCCGAATGATGGTCGGGCCCGAACACCGATACACCGCTGTGGAGAAAGAATGCCTCGCCCTGGTATTCGCCATTCAAAAGACGCGGCACTATGTCACGGGGCAAACCATATATGTGATCTCACGAATCAACCCTCTCAGGGTCCTCATGACCAAACCAGGGGCACTCAGCTCCCGCCTCGCTACATGGGCGATATTGCTGTCCCCCTATCATATGGTCTTCGTCCCGCAGAAGGCTGTCAAAGGTCAAGCCCTGGCAGACTTTTTGGCGGCCCATCCAGGATCGAAATCATCCAGAATATATGAAGAAATCCCAGATGAGGTCGCCGATTCAAATACAACCACCCACGATAACATATGGCGAATGTTCTTCGATGGCGCTTCAAGAACCGGACCCAAGGGAAACATCGTCGTCGGAGTCGGAGTAGTATTGGTCTCTCCTACCGGGCTAGTGATCAATCGCGCCTACTCTCTCACGGAACCCTGCTCTAACAATGTGGCCGAGTACAACGCTTTGGTCATTGGCCTCCAACTCGCAAGAGAACTGGGGGGTAGAATACCTTGAAGCATACGGCGATTCGCAATTAATCATCAACGAGATCCGGGGGACGTACGAAGTCCGCCATAAAGACATGATCCCTTACCACCAAATAGCGATCAACATTATCTCATCATTCGAGGGATTCTTCATCGAACATGTCCCCAGACTCCAAAATATCGAAGCTGATGCCCTAGTAGGCCTGGCTGCTTCCCTAGCAGTGCCAAACTACTCTCATCATTCGGTCGATGTAATCGGCCATGAGCTGGTCTGCCCCAAGAACAACGTTCAAGCCATGGCGAGTTATTCCGCTCAGATAATCGACGAAGCGCCAGACTGGAGACAACCATTCATAGACTTCGTGGTCTATGACATCCTACCCGAGAACCCGAAGGAGGCTACTTCTATCAGACAGCGTTCTCTCAGATTCTTCTACGATACAGAGACGAAAATGCTGTATCGTCGCCCCTACGACGGATTACTACTTCGGTGCTTGTCAAACGCAGAAGCCAAAGAAGCCGTGCGAGAGGCTCATGACGGTGTCTGCGGGGCCCATCAGCATGGCCCTAAGCTGCAAGATCGCCTTCGCCGGATGGGCTACTACTGGCCCACGATGGTGGCTGATGCGATAGATTATGCCAGAAAATACAAGGCCTGCCAAGTCCACGCAGACTTCATTCACCAACCATCCGAATTTCTACATCCGACAGTGGCATCCTGGCCATTCGAAGCATGGGAAATGGATATCATTGGTCCAATCACCCCACCTTCCTTCCGAGGACATCGCTTCATACTGGCGATCACTGATTACTTCTCAAAGTGGGCAGAAGCTGTCCCACTCGCCGAAGTCAAGACTTCGAACGTAATCAGCTTCCTGAAGCACCACGTCATCTACCGCTTTGGACTGCCCCGAAGGATCATCCATGATAATAGTCCGCAGTTTATAAGCCACGCATTCTACCGATTCTGCGACAAACACCGCATTCAGAATGTCGCTTCGACACCATACAACCCGGCAGCAAACGGGTTAGCAGAGGCATTCAACAAAATAATCATCAAACTCCTCAAAAAATTTGTCTCCTCCAACAAACGCGACTGGAACGAAAAGCTCGGCGAGTGCTTATGGGCTTATCGCACCACGGTTCGAACAGCCACCGGAATACACCATTCTCTCTGGTGTACGGGAGTGAGGCAGTTCTCCCATTAGAGACTCAGATTCCCTCACTCCGAGTCGCCCTCACTTATCAATTGACAACGGATGATAACTACCGACGTCGACTACAAGAGTTAGAGGCCTTAGATGAAAAATGCCTCCTAGCTCGGCAAAGGATCGAATTATACCAAGCACGCATCTCAGGAGCCTTCAACAAAAAGGTCAAAGTCAGAACATTCCAAGTGGACGATCTTGTTTTGGCAGTCAGGAGGCCAATGGTTATGACTCACAAGACCACCGGCAAGTTCCAGCCAAAATGGGAAGGCCCATTTATCATCGAGGCCGTGTTCTCCAATGGTGCTTACCGCCCCGCCAAGCAGAACGGAGACTTGCTCATGTTGCCCGTCAACGGCAAGTTCCTGAAAAAATACTATGTTTAAACAACATTTTCCAGAGTTTTGAGTCATGTGCCCGCTGGTACCACTGAACTCAACCTCCTAATTTTCCAACTTATCGAGTCACGTACCCTCTTGTACCGCTGAACTCATATCCCAAATTCCTAAGTCATGTACCTGCTGGTACTTCTGAACTTACACTTTGATTCCAACATTCACAGATTTTTGAGTCATGTACCCGCGTGTACCGCTGAACTCATGCCCTTCTTCCATAAACATACCCAAAATTCCTAAGTCATGTACCTGCTGGTACCTCTGAACTTACACTTTGATTCCAACATTCATGGATTGTCGAGTTATGTGCCCATCGGTACCCCTGAACTTATATCCCGGTCACTCTTTTAAAAGAAAGTCATGTATAATCATACCGCTGAACTTTCTTCCTACAAGAGATCCTCCCTCATGATCTAATACCTGCACTCCCAGTGCACAACGAAGGTAACGGATCCATGAATTTCCGAGACGACCATGTCCTCATCACCTCTGAGTCGTCCCATTTCCGCCAAAAAACAAATCACCCCTACATAGAATTTCCATGTCCTCATTACCTCTGAGTTATTCTACGTACCCCCTTCATTGAGCCCACTCCTGTCATGTCCTCATTACCTCTGAATGGGAAGGCTCCGTCGAAGAAACCTTCATACTTGCCATGTCCTCATTACCTCTGAGTAAGTATGATGATCCCCTTTCGACCTATTACCTGTACCCACAACCGGAGTACGCCAAGGGTAATGGGTCCACAAATGTCCTCTGTTGATCACAAATGTCCTCTGTTGACCACAAATGTCCTCTGTTGACCATAAATGTCCTCTGTTGACCACCAATACCCTCCGTCGAGTTCGCTCCTGCCATGTACTCATTACCTCTGAGTAGGAAGACTCTACGTTCAAAAAACTTTCCTACTTGCCATGTCCTCGTTACCTCTGAGCAAGTATGTCAGCTCTCTTTCATCCTATAACCCGTATCCTAAACCAGGGTATGCCAAGGGTAATAGGCCCACAAATATCCACAGCTAAATTTTTTAACACAAACCTATCACCTCATCATGCCCCAGGAGCCCAGCTGCTCTACGGCAATTCTTTTCTCAATACCAAGAGCACCCATGACCACTTTGCTATGGCTGCTTTAGGTATCCTGACCGAAACTTGTTATCTCTACCTAAAACCAAGGTATGCCATGGGTAACAGGTCCACAAATATATCCCCTATGCGGGGGAGAACATCACCACAATATCACAGGCACAGCAAGCAATACAAATGAAGGGTAGAATTGAAAATACTCTTTATTTGAAGGAAGAAAAAAAGAAGCATTACATATTTCGGGACCACGTCCCTTTCAAAAAAAAAGAGAAGAGAAAGAAAAAGAAGGGAAAAGAAAAGGCCAACTACATTTCAGTGTTACTCAATTCTAGGAGGCGGTCTCTCACTGAGGTGGTCTCCCGCTCAATCCGTTGCTGAGCGCGACGCTCGGCCTCCTGGAGTAACCGCTCCTCATTGTCCAAATCCAGGAGCACCTGACAGTCATCTTCCAATTTCTTCATGACAGCCTCCAGGTCAGTCGAAGCTTGAGTAACCCTGTCAGCTTCTTGAACAATTAGCCCCCTGTCATTGCGGGCGGTCTCGAGTTCAGACTCCAGGAGAGTCAACTTCTTCTGAAGCGCAAGGATCTGCTCCCGCGTCTCGGTAATCTCACGAGAGACAGACTCCTCCCGAGCCACAACGTTTTCGGTCGCATAACTCAATTGATCATACCGATCAGCTAAGTCGCTGAGATCCTTCAGTGCGACCGGTCTAGTCTTATCTCGAGCCGCTCTGGTCCTCTCTATAACAACAATAAGGGAATTCTGCTCCTCGTTTATAACAGCAGGCAGATCAGCCTGCCGCAATACTCGAAGTTCGGACACCGGCTGATCAGCCTCCAGCAATTTCGCCTCAAGAAGCGAAGCCATTCCTGCATCATCTGGAAGATCCCTAAGGATGTTTATTTGACCATGGGCGCATCTTTGGGCCAAGGTAAAAGAGGTCCCTCTTTCTACAGCGGCCTCGATTCCCCTCTTCAAATGATGATAGAAACTGGCAACCACGTCCTGTAACGCGTCGTTCAAAACTTCAGCAGAGGAGGGCGTCAGGGAAAGCCGGAGCGGCAACGTCGGAGGGGTAACGCTAGGGCTCGCCACCAAGGGAGCGGAGTCCGGGTAGAACGATGCATGAATAGCGGCCAACTCGTCTTCCGCCGTCCGGAGAGCTTGGATGCTCGGCAGGGAAGAAAGGTCGATTCTTGAAGCCATTGGAGCAGAGGATGATGCAAGGACCATTGTTCCCTGCCCCGACTGCCCCGATAACGGGCCCGTTAAACTCGGGCCCCCAGAAGGCCCATCAAGACGAGTCGGGCAGTGAGAAAGTGCACCCCTTTCCACCGATGCCCCTTCGGTTGGGGTTGTCTCGACGACGTCCATCCTCGGCACTGAAGGGGCAGGACCTGAATGTCCAGAATAACAGTCAATCGACGTAACCCGAAGGACATGATGATAGATCAGATAGGCTTCCTCACGGGTTAAGATTCGGCTAATCTTACCAGGGGAGGGGCATGAAGGTCGCGGCTCATCCATAACTGGCATGGTCCCCCCACCCGGGATCCCCGAGTTAAACTCAGTCACGTCCCCTGACCCCGTCACCTTGAAAGGGGATACAGATTGATCTGCGTCCTCTTGAATAGGGACAGGCTCATGGGAGTCCCCGTCATCCTGGGTCACCGCCTCGACATCCTGAAACTCTTCTTCCTCCCCTGACACCTAAAAGAAGGAACGAAGACAATCAGGATTGAAACTCAAAGGAAAGAAGGAAGAAGGGATCGAGAGCAGTTTTGTTACCTCTGACGCGGGGTTGACTTCTTCTCCACTCTCTTTCGTGGCTGGCGGACGGTGCCTAGTCGCAACCAGCTTTCGGGATCGAGAAACACTGCCTACAGGAGGAACCTGCCTGCTACGTTTCGGGATAGGACCAGGCGCAACAAGGGACTGATCCCTCAGCATCTTATCTGACAAAACATGCAATTGACCCACCTCTGCGCCTACCACTGGAAGGATAGAGTCATCTTCATTATGCTCGTTGCCTTCATCACCTTCAGCAGAGGAATCCAAATCTGGCACTTCGGCTCTAGTCTTTCTTTTCTTGGCCCCTTGAGAGCCTTCCTCCAGACCAGTGCCAGCAATAAAACTGGTACTTGGGTTAAAACCGACCGGGGACTTGTTCGCCATGACATGATACAGAGCCGCCATATGCAAGATCTCCACCGACTCCTTAATAGCAGGGACCGAGAAAATGGTACGAGTATGGAACGAATCATAATATTGCCAAGCTCTGATACCATCAAGAAGACTTCCCTCATAACCCAGACAAGAGCTGGGGCTGTCTAAACAAAGTTGGCTGTACCCGAACTGCCGGGCAAACCTGCTAGGCAGATACGGCTCCAAAAAAACAGCATTACGGTTGCGGTACACCAGATATGAGGGACGGATGTTACGCAACCATAAGAGCATCTGGCCATCCAGAAGTTGAGGAGGCGCAATACCGTCTATATGCAAAGTCTCTATGTCCCTGGCAGAAAAGCGAGGGACGGATACGAAAATATGATACTTATCTGCCCTTGCCAAGACCATCCGGCAAACCCGCATGGCCTCACATTCCCAAGGCTCATCACGGTAACGGAAGATAAGGGCATCATCATCAGTCGTACCGCTCTCAGAGCCCGACCTCATCAAAGATGGATAATGTATCAGCAGCCACCCCATCAAATAATGATAAGGTAACTCAGTTCGTTCAAAATCCTTGGTCACATCGCGGGCAATGACTTTAGACGTGAAGGTACAAAGGCCACAGTGTATGCTACACACCATAGCCGGAAGGAGAGCTAGCCTGATTCGCAAGACCAATTTTACAGCCGGAAGAATGAAGTTACAACTAATTCTCTCAATAGAACCGGTTCCTCCCGAGACTGCACAGTTTCGTAGCCAGATCATTAAAAATCCTGCCAGAAGCGCTTTCTCAGACAGCTCTTGAGTATCCTGGTAAAAGTAGTCGAAAGTGTCTGTTTGGCTCCCGAATCTGCCACTAGTAGATGACACCAATTCTTTGACCGCCTCCCGAGACCTAGGACGACGAGAGGTAACCAGACCTGAGGCATCTGCTGAGAAGAGATAATGCACCCAATCCTTGGTGTAGGGAGCATCCCCTTCCAGGTTATCCTTACGGGTTATCTGATGGCATGTGTTATAATGACACAATATCTCCTGGTAAAGGGCCGCAAAGCCAGGATACCGTCGTTCCAAATCTTCGAGTTCCTCATTAGTGGGAGTATACGCTTCAAACGCTTCGTCCCCCCAAGGAAGCTTGGAAACCGCATGCATTTCATGGAGCGCAAGTCCCATCTCCCCTACAGGTGTGTAAAAGGTCCCTGTACGACAATTATACATTTCCAGCAGGGACATGAATAGCTTTTTGTTTATGAACAAGCCATGACTGGTACCTCGGATAGCATGGTACAGGCCAATCTCGCACAAAAAAGCCTCATACTTCTGCAGGATCCAGGTAGATAAGTTGATCCACGAGGGAATAGGGTGTATCCAACCAGGAAACGTCAACCGACCAACGGGATAGGAGCCTTTCCGGGCAAGTCGATTTATAAAAGTATCGGCGGTAGAAAACGTGAAGTTAGGACCTGCCACATTCAGGAAAGAACCTGGGACCAACCCTGTCACAGAACAACGGGTATGCACCTTGCCAGCAACCACGGACTTTAGATGGTTATTATAACGGATGTTCCCCACGAACATCCCACTCCTGGTAGGGGTTAGAGTCCCCTCCATCTTCCGGTCCAAAGGGAGCATATTGAACCAAGATAATGGAAAGTGTCGCTCCATCTGAGGGATGCGGATCGCCATCCCGTTAGAAACAAAATTCTAATCCTCCGACACCTCCAGAACATGATCATTCTCCACGGTCAAGGCGTCTCCAAAAAAGAACGCAGGCTTCAAAAACTCTCCTTCGAATTTCCCGGAGTTCATCATAGCATTAAGAAAATGGAAGGGCTGATTCTTGATGGCATTCAATCTGGCCATAGGCTCATCGCTTGAAAACTGATCCGCCACGTGCTGAACAATATGGTCGTACCTATAGCCGAGAGCAGCTTGAGCGCTACCCACCAAGAGTTCTCCGGCGGCGTTAACCGACAAATTCACTGAAGAACAGACAAAGAAAAAATAAGTTAAACAGAGAATAAAAAAAAAGAGCTGATTATGTGTTTTCAAACCACAAGCGGCTCAAGAAAATATCCATGCCCCCATGAAGTTCTCAGAAGTCTTATGCGGCTCCAAAAAGCCCCATGCGGCTCCAGTTCAGAAGACTGCTTATGCGGTTCCGCACAATAAAAGTCTATGCGCCACCTATGCAGTTTCATTAATAAGGCGCACATACAGACACAATGATGCGGTTCGCAGCTCAACCGTAGGACGAACATACGATTTACAAAGGCTCGTGCATAAAGTATGTGACGTAGCCATGGCGGTCGGGGTTCCTTAATTCATACATTGTCCTTACCAGCAATGGGAGGATGGACGTCAGGATGAACAGTAGGCACGACGACGGACGGGGCAGCAACCGCACCCAAGGTGGAAGTGGAGGCCGCCTTCTTGCCCTTCACTGCCATGATCTTCTTGGGAGCCATCAATTATCGAAGAAAAGAAAGGCAAGCGAGATAAGAGAAGAAAGAAAATAAAGAAGTCTTCTCTCTCTTCAAACCCCTCCTATTTATAGGAGGAGGGGAGAAGGCGGACACGTGGGCCAGTGACCGACTCTTGAAGAGCGAAACCGACTCCTTGGGTTTCGTCTCCAAGATTCACCCAAGGCATTAAATCCAAAAAGATTTAATGAACTGACCCTTGAGATTCCCCCTACAAAGACGGCGCTGAAGCAACTTGGAGATAAATAAAGACCCGCACACGTGGACTGGACCATCTATGCGGTTAACACACCCCCTGCGGCTGAAACAGTCATGCGAACAACACATTCATGCGGCTAGAACTTTTATGCGGTCGGGATTGCATATGCGGCCAATACAGCCATGCTTCTTGTTCAAAGTATTTCAATTTTACAAATTGAAAACTTTGAAGGGGGTCCTGTAGAAGCATGGAAAATACTAAAGAAATTGACTCATGCGGCCAAGAAAGACCCATGCGGCTCAGAAAACGCATGCGGCTCAGGGAGTCATGCGGCATAAGGAGCTATGCGACCGGAGGTATTCCATGCGGCTCAGAAGACACGTGGCGTGACAGTGCTTCCCTCCATGCTGCATTAATCGCTTTGACGGCTGACCCCTCTGAAAAGTTGACAGACCTGACACCAAAGCAGGTAATTATGACTCTGTCATGATGATGAATCTCTAGGGAAGAGAAAGAAATCTTTGACACAATCCCCCGAGAACAACAAAATGCCACGTGGCCCTGCCACGTGGGTGTGCTTATGCGGCTCGAAGTGAAGACTTCCCATGCGGTTCAGAGTGAAGCTGTCCCATACGGCTCGAGTGGAATCATCCCTATGCGGCTCAAGAAGATCATGCCCATGCGGCTCAAGCAGACACACCATTATACGGTTCATGCGGCTCATCATATGGTTCAGAAGTCTGAAGGAGGGGGCCACTGCCCAGACAGTCCTGACACGTGTCCCAAGTCTTATGCGACCCAAAATTCATGCGGCCCAAATCTCATGCGGCCCAATCTGCATGCGGTTCCAGTCTCACCATTGGCTCTCAGGACACGTGTCCTCAGCCGATCAATCTCCCAGATTTATGGCAATCCAAGATCGGGTCGAATCCCGATGATCTGGGGCACGTGACAGGAGAATAAATTTAATTTATTCGCAGATATGAGAGAATCATTATAAGGAAGATTTATGCCAATCAGCATTGATTGCTAATGGGAATTTGGTGTAATCTACCCTTAATGGTTCTGATTCGTCACAATCAGAAACGAACGGCCTGGATTGATCAATCCTCAAGCCGCCGCTATCTCCAAGAGCTAATCATTGGCAACCCTAGCGATCACATCCCACTATTATAAATAGCAAGGTGCCATTCCCTTGTAGCATATAGAGAGATATACAAAAAAAACCAGAGAAGAATACGTATACACAGAGAGACTTCCCCCATAGTCAGAGAGAGAATATACACAGAGAGAGAGAGAAGCCAGGAGAGCAATCAGAGAGAGAGCAGAAAGGCATTTCTTCGTCCACGACCAAGCAGATCTTCCCCGAGTCAAGGTTGCGTACCGATCGTCCAAGGAGTAAGGCAGAGCGGCCGTCGCTTTCCCGAGCCTCTATCGTGACCTCCCAGAATCTAAAATAAACAATCGTACTTAGACTGCTGTACCTAGGTTTTCGTCCCTAGGCTTTCTTTGTACGAGCGAGTTTGTATTGTGAGTCTAAGTTCAGTCCTCCGATAATTGTTCTGTACTTTTACAATCAATGGCAAATAGGTACGACATGGTGAAGTAGTACTGTATTTTGGCTCCAGCTCCAGTTCCACTTGCATTAATCTACGGTACGACATGGTGATCAGGACATAGTCCCTGCAGCCATTCGACTGGCGAGGCAGAAACTATGTAGCCGTAGATAAAGTTGACTGTCCTCCGACCCTCATCCCTCGGCAATGATGATACGACAACCTATCACTATATCTTATATAGTAGTAGATGATATTTTAGTATTACATTATGTGAGTTCATCTTGATTCTGTTATATCCTTCAGATACTAGATACGATAAAAACATATACTACACCATATGTACAGAACATAAATGATTCACACTAATGTATGCTAGAATGAATTTTGGGTTGTCTTCTGAGCCATCCGTTCTCACACTTGGAGATAAATCGAATTTTTGCTATTTTATCTAACGCACAAATACCGTTCGAGTGAGCCAAAGGCATGCAGCCACTTCCCTCCCTCCATTCCTCCTCTCCCTCTCATGCTATCAACGTCACAACTTTTCCAGTGCTGCTCCCTCTAATGATGATGATGAACATAAAAATCAAAGACCCCCCTCTCCTTTCTCACTCTTCACAGTTCTCAGGAAGGATCAGTGCTTTCTAGTTCTCTTCCATCCATTAATTCCTCCGTTCTGATCAAGTATCTTCCTTCTCCTCTCCTCCACCATGGCTCTGGACCCATATGCTCCTCCCTACTTCCCTTCTTCTTATTTGACTCTCTCAGCCACATATGATATCCACCTCAAGTGTAGAGTCGGAAGAGAAAAAAAGGGCAGGAAGAGGAGGGGGAAGCAGCACAGCCGACGGTATGACCCGGAGGAAGTACAGAGATTTTCTTCAACATCCGTAGGAGAACTATAAGGATATATCTTTTCACAACATGTCACCTTGTCAAAGTCCCTTAATGTGAATATCATGTTACCGCGGTGTCGGAAGACTAACATGTCATAATTTTTTAAGCCGTGTGTTTTGACATAATCCTCCCAACTCTTTCCAGTTTTCGACTACTTTTTGACAGAATTTCCGTCGCTAACTGGAGATTTGAAGCTGTTTCCAGATAGCGACGGGTGGTCGACGGAATATCCGTTGGCAACGTTCTGGTAGTATATAGTTCGACGGAATAGCGACGGAAAATCCGTCGACAAGGTTCTAGAAAAGCTTGACATTTCCAGAACATTGTCGACGGATAATCAACAAATCAATCGTTGTCTCGATGGTGTTGGGACGGAAAATCCGTCCCCAAGGTTCTGGAAATGTCAAGCATTTCCAGAACATGGTCGACGGATAATTCGTTAGTATTCCGTCGCTAATCCGTTCTTTGTTAGCGACGGCGATCGACGGACTAGCGACGGAACGATACCCTCTGATACACTGTTACGACGATTTACCGACGGAATATCCGTCGCTAGCGTCTACACAGTTAAATATTTAATACTTGAAATGGAAGAAAGTCCGTCGGAAAGTCGTCGCTAATGCATCGTATTATGAAGACGAAAAGCCGTCGCTATTCCGTCGCTCTTCGACTACTTAGCGACAGATCATTATTAGCGACGAGCTGATTGCCGACGGATTATTTTGACCAAGATTCGTCAGTTATCGGTCGCTAATACTGATTGCCGACGGATGGACGACGGATGTGGCCGTCGCTAAATGAACATATTTTGGTAGTGATCAGCCGATAATCATTCATTTGAAAGTTGATAGCATTTTCAGCCAATTTATCCGCCGCTATGTTACTGCACCGTCTCGCAAAGACAATGGTAATATTGAGTTCGTTAGAGATCCATGTTCTTATTTGCTTGACCAGATTGTGAAATTGCCATGGGATTGGAGCATAATCTTCTCGCAACATGCGAACCACATATAATACATCTCCATCAATGATCAAGTCTGAATGATTAAGCTTCTTTGCGATTACCTATCTTGAAGGCGTGTAATTCAGTGTTTGACACTCAGACCAAATCATAGCCGGGTTTGCAGAGGACCAATACATGGCAGCTAGAAAGGTATGTACTTGTGTGATCCCTGGCCAATGCAGCAACTACAAAGGAACGAGAAGAGGTTGCACCATCTGTAGAAGCATGGAATTTCGGAACCAGAAAGCCCATGCGCCCAAATCTGCATGCGCCTCAAAAGCCATGTGCCTCAGACTTTTCGCTGATCCCTAAAGACAGAAGGAAAGTCACCATTAAAGCTCTGCATGTGCCTCAAAAGCCATGCGCCCCAGACTTCTCTCTGATCCCGAAAGACAGGAGTTAAGTCATTACTGAAGCCTCGCATGCGCCACAAAAGCCATGCACCCCGAATGGTTCGTGACTCCTAAAGGTTACAAGCCAAAGTCTCCTCCCGCGTCCAATCCTAGGCGCATCCTACCAAATCATTCCCACCAAATCAGGGATCTCCGAGCCATGGGTCGATGACACGTGTCCTTTGACTCGACTCACCCAAGATCTCAGCAACATAAAGATCTTCTCCTCTGCTACGTGCCAGCTCACAACAGCAACATAAAGAATTCAACCCCTCGATCAGGGCGCAGCTTCCATACGCCTCCATCAGCAATCACCACGTGGCGTCCCCACGACCAGGCACATCCTACATATGCACGCATGAGCAGCCAGCCTACAGAATATATAAATAGAGGGATCATTTCCTTCTTCCATACCGGCACACGGGCAGAACACACAACGAACGAACATACCACCAGAGAGGCAGATACAGACACTCAATGTCTTTTTCCTCTCAGCAAGCTCCAGCACCCAGAGCAATCCAGACCTTCAGAGAACCGATAACCGTCGTAAGATCGTCAACGGAGTCAACGTATTACCACTCACTCCATCGGCACAAGGAACCCAGATAAACAAAAGTGTACTCCTAGGACTACATCTAAGTCCTATATTGTAACATTGTTCTGTTTGTATTGAAATTTGCAATAAAAGAATTTTAATGGCAAACAAGCTGACGACTCTGCTGGGGACCTCTTTCTCCTCCACCGAGAAAGCTGTGTCGCAATTCGACGACGTGAAGGTGTTTTCCATAAATAAATTCCTTTATTTATTGTGTATCTGGGAAAATTACAACTGTGGGAATCTGATCTAGAAGACGATCACTTTATCCCTTGGACTATGCGAAGAAGAAAAGCTCTCAAAATTTTGACAGTAGATAACTATGTATCCGTACAATGAATAAAAAAAAGAACTCTATTTATAGAGTCAAAAATAATAACTGAAAAGATAACTGTCTTCACAGCCTGTGCTTAGTTGAAAATCACGCAGGATTTAACATACGCAAGGTTGTGAGCAGTTACTGGACGTGGCCTGTAACTGTTGGACACATGGCAATCATGCATGAGTCGTGTGCAAGTTATAGGACACGCAAGCGAGAGATCAGTGGCATGGCTGCCACGTACTCCAATTTGATGAAATCCATGCAGACTTGTTGAAGACGAAATCCACGCAGACTCGGGGTAGAAAGCTTCAAAATCCACGCAAACTTGGGGCAAGAAGCTTCAGAATCCACGCAGACTTGGTGAAGACGAAATCCACGCAGACTCGGGGTAGAAAGCTTCAAAATTCACGCAAACTTGGGGCAAGAAGCTTCAGAATCTACGCAGACTTTGATGAAGAAAACTTCAGAATCCACGCAGACTTGAGAAAGAAAACTTTAGAATACACGCAGATTTGGGATAGAACTGCCAGCTGTCTTGATTCAGCGTGCCTCGACTGACACAAAATCTCTGGTAGTGATTGCTTTTGTCAGTCACATTAAATGACAAGAAGCTCTTTTGGTACGCCAATTTGACGAAGGTTGAGTCTTGCTGAAGAAGATTTCAAAAATCACGCAATAGACGGCTGTGATCTCTCGAATTCTGTGCATACGTGGCATACGAAGAGACATTCTTCGACTGTTGTGCTGTCAGTCATAATTACTCTCTGACAAATGATGAGCTGTCTCCCCAGCGTGATTTGTAAATATTGTCTGGATCAACTGAGCGTGACTTTTGACTCTGTCCTGATCAACTCAGCGTGACTGTCATTTTTAAATGCCTACAAGACCCCCTTCAAAGTTTTCGAAAAATTGAAAAGACTTCAAAATTTTTGAAATACTTTGAAAATAAGATGATAAAATGAAATCAGTCACGCTGTGATGACTTTAAATTTTTCGGAAGTCGGAAAGACTTCGAAGTTCTTTAAGAATATCCAAATGAACTTATTAAATGTCATGATGACTCTTCATTTTCCGAGACTGATTATATCCAGTTTATGGTGGAATATGAACCGCCGGCGAGCTCTGTTATATAAACAGGGAGAGGATTCATTTAATCTCCATCTTACGTCAACATGACACCAAAAGAGAAAGCTGAGGAAGAAGCACGCAAGTTGGGCTTTTGTTCCCATGGTGACCCCACTTTTGGGGGTGAAGAGCCAGAGCCCCTTGTCTTCGAACTCAAAGATGATCCCTTGTAACTAGCCAAGAATTTCTTGAGCTATTTTGGCTTAGATGGCTCGTTCTCTTCTGATGGGCGCAGCCTCATAGAGCAGCGTGAAATGTTGAAGGCTCTGTTACACCGCATGGGGGTCAAAAGCGTAGAAGAACTAGGCATTAAGCTCAGTCGCTCTGGAAAATAGAGCGTGTTTTTGTGCTTTTGTTGCACTCTTTTTATTTTGTCTTTTGTAAGGCCATCAGTGCCTGTCTTGAAGAATGAAGTACAACTTATGTGTTTAATCTGCATGCATTAATGAAGAATATTAATTAGCACCCTTTGACTATTTCCAATGTTGCTCTGTCTTTCAAAGCACACGTAACACTCATTCCCCGGTTTACGAGCGCTATTTATGCGGATCTTTTCCAAGAATAGACTTGTACTTTGCCCTTTAAATAGATAGAAGAGTTTCACAGATACTTATCTCCCATTCCTCTTCTCCTTCTCTGAGAATGAAATTTTTGGGAGATTTCACTCTCAAACAGGAAAGCAATGTTTTCTAATGTTCGACTTCTGCGCACTGTATCAAACATGAGTTTGCCAATCCTTAGCACCAAACTTGAAGGTAAGTCAATGTAATACGTGTACTATTTTTGCTGTTTGAAGATAAGCTTTCTATTTCTGATTTGAACAATACACGCCTGTCTCTGTTTGATAAATGCACACTGAATGATTTTTGTTGATACTTTCTGCAGAAACTTGGCTGAAATTTTTTTTCAGAACTGGCATTGGGGATGTGGATGCTATGGAGAATATCCTGCTGACATCTACATCAGGGAGCTCATACGCTTTTGACGCATAAATCAGACAACTTAGAACTCTTCGTGGGATATAAGGGTCTTCCTCAGATGGTACGAAGAGCCTTTATACACGAGAGTTGGATGGTGGAGTCAACTCTACCCCGAGAAATCGGGTAGTAGAGTTCCTTTTACGGAAGAACTAGGAATTGTATTCCAAGGTTTGGATACATTCCTGTCTCCTCTGAAAGGTCGCCCCCAATCCACGAGTTGTATTGGCAGCATCACGACTTCGGGCTGCCATACTCTGTGGTTCTCCTCTCGTCTGAGAGAGAAGACCAGAGTTTGATTCCTACTGATCTGGTCGTGACTGAGACCCAGACAGTCAGGAACTGCCACCAACAACGAACCTGACGGAGAAGGTCCGACGGAGAAGATCCAAAGAAGAAGATAGATCTCTATTAGGTTATTGTTGTGGTGTAGAATAAAAATCCAAGATTTGTAATAGATTTCCATTATGATTTGTAAGAAAGTCTAAGAAAATGTAATAAACTTTTTTGTGGTGAAATGAGAATGGAAATGATAATTCTTCTATGCTCAAAGATTTGTATTTGTGGATGAATTATGGACATGATAGATAATGAAATCTTCTTTTCTGTTTTAGAGTATATGATATTATCAGAGGTATTATGGACGTGATAATATGTAGGAACTCAAAAGAAAATAGATTGATTTCTATACAGAGGTCAAAAATGACAAATGAGCAAGTAGATTCGAAATTGATTCAGAGGTTATGAAAACATGATCAATAACGAATCCCCACTTTAATAAATTGATAGAAGATCATGAACGGACGAATAAATGAACAGATAAATCGTCGGATGAACGCAATTAATGGATGGATGAACCGTCGGATGAACGTGACGTTTCATTATTTGTAGAACTTCTGCCTATAAATATAGCAAAAATCTGACAAGAACGAACACTTCTTCTTTCAAACATAAAAATGTCGTCTGAAGAAGCATTCAAGAAAACTGGAATTGCCTCAAAAGTTCAGAAAGGCACTGAAGAACACCCTGCTGATCCAGTTCAATCGAAGAAGACGGAAGCAGGCGAAGGTTCGTCTGCACCCAAGCCACCAAGGGACATTCTGGATTTCCTACTCGAACCAGGAAAGACTGAAGAAGAAGAAACCATGAGGATGGCCGTTTGCAAGTTTCTCGTGGGTTCTAGCAAGGAGGTTCTCGACTCTTTTGCTGATCACGTCTTCGAGAAGGACGGCAGTGGCCCACATCCAAATGTAGAAAAGGATGATAGTGATCTTCTTTAATATCATGTATCATCATTCATGATAAAAATAAAATAAAATTTTTATTTCTAAACATGAAACTGTCTGATGATTACAAGCATTTACATTTATACATAGTACTTTTTAAGGAATTTGCCATTAATAGACATCAAAACTATTCGACCATCCAATTCTGAGAGTTGATAAGCTCCATTTGAGAAAACTTTGCTCACAATATAGGGTCCTTCCCACTTTGCGTCAAATTTGCCCTTGCTCATATGAGTCATAGTCATAGGACGTCTGACAGTTAGAACAAGTTCTCCTTTTTGATACGCCCGAATTCTGACTTTCTTATTAAAAGCTCTTGAAATTGATAGAATTCAATATTCTGTTGAGCAGATAATCGCTTTTCATCCAGAGCTTCTAATTCTTGAAGTCGAAGACGATCATTATTTTCTGCAGTGAGTTCATTAGCGATTGCTATCCTTAAAGAAGGAATTTGAATCTCTAATGGAAGAACAGCTTCACAACCATACACCAGAGAGAAGGGTGTACATTTAGTAGCATTACGAACTGTAGTGCGATAAGCCCACAAACATTCACCGAGCTTCTCACTCCAATTACGTTTGTTAGTAGAGACAAACTTCTTTAGGAGTTTGATGATGGTCTTGTTGAAAGCTTCTGCTAATCCGTTAGCTGCCGGATTATATGCGGTAGAAGCCACATTGTTGATCCGATGATCGTCACAGAATCGAGTAAACTTCTGACTGACGAACTGTGGTCCGTTATCATGAATAATGCGTCGAGGAACACCAAATCTGTAGATGACGTGGTGCTTAATAAAGCAAATGACATTGGACGTCTTAACTTCAGACAAAGGAATGGCTTCGGCCCATTTGGAGAAGTAATCGGTTATTGCAAGAATAAACCGATGACCCTTAGATGACGGCGGATTGATCGGACCAATAATGTCCATGCCCCAAGCTTCGAAGGGCCATGATGCTGCCGTCGGATGTAGAAATTCCGAAGGTTGATGAATAAAATTCGCATGGATTTGACAAGCTTTACACTTCTTTGCATATTCGATGGCGTCTGATACCATAGTAGGCCAATAATAACCCATACGTCGAATACGGTCTTGAAGTTTTGGTCCAGGCTGATGTGCTCCACAAATTCCATCATGTGCTTCACGAATAATTTGTTGAGCCTCGTCACCGGCAACACATCGGATAAGTAAACCATCATAGGCTCGACGATATAAGGTCTTTGTTGTATGATTATAATAGAATCGGAATGATCGTCGTCTGATAGATGCTGCTTCACTCGGATCATCCGGAAGAATATCATACAATACAAAATCTAAGAAAGGAAGTCTCCAATCCGTATTCGTATTTTGATTCTCGGCCGAATGACTGAAGATGAATTCCATGCTGGAATCAGATGAAGATGATGAAGATTTACGACTAAATCCAAATCCTCTTGTTGTGTTGACGTCATGAGATGTTGATTCTTCAATGTCAACTGGAAGTCCTAGGGTCAGGTTATTTTCAAGATGGAACAATTCTCAATTGCGAACAAGAATCATTTGTTGTCGTCTAATTGGGATAGCCAACACCGCTGTAAGATTAGCTAGAGCATCAACTTCTGTGTTACATGCTCGTCTAACATGTTCAATGAAGAATTCTTCAAACGAAGAAGCCATAATTATAGCTGATCTATGATAAGGAACCAGATCTTGATGGCAGACTTCATAAGTACCCTTTATCTGATTGACAATGAGTTTAGAGTCTTCGTACGCCTCCAAATATTGAATATTTAGATGTTTAGCGAGTTGAAGACCAATGAGTAATGCATTGTACTCAGCTACATTATTTGAACATGGCTGATCGAGAGAATAAGCTCTTTGGATAGCAAGACCTTCTGGCGATACAAGAACGATTTCAACTCCAGCGACAATATTACCATTAGGACCTATCCTTGAAGCTCTATCAAAGAATAGACGCCAAGTAGGATCTTCTTCAGCAATTTGGTTTGAATCTAGGACTTCATCTGGAATTTCGTCATAGAGTTTTGAATCTTCTGGAATTGAATGAGCAGCCAGAAAATCAGCTAAAGCTTGTCCTTTGACTGACTTCTGAGGAATATAATGCATGTCATACTGAGCAAGTAGCATTCCCCAGTTAGCTAATCGAGAATTCAAAACAGTGGGTTTCTTCATCATGATCCGTATAGGATTGATCCCGGAGATGACATGAATAGTCTGGCCAATGATATAATGTCGTGTCTTTTGAACAGCGAACATCAAGGCTAGACATTCTTTTTCGATCGGTGAATATCGAGGTTCAGCTCCGGTCATAGTACGACTGAGATAGTAAATGGCTTGTTCATGACCATTTTGATTCTTTTGAGCGAGTAATGCACCCAATGAATGACTCATTGCTCGAGTATATAGGAGAAATGGAATTTCTGAAACGGGAGGTACCAATACTGGAGGGCTCATCAGATATTGTTTTATATCATCGAATGCTTTCTGACATTCATCATTCCAGACAAAAGAAACACCTTTCTTCATAAGTTTGTTGAATGGTCTGCAGCGTCCTGATAAATTAGAGATGAATCTCCTGATATAAGCGATCCTTCCTTGAAATCCTCGTAGCTCTTTTAAGGTGCGTGGAGGACACATCTCTTGGATGGCTTTGATCTTCTCGGGATCCACGTGTATACCTTTAGAGGTAATGACGAAGCCGAGAAATTTACCACTAGAGACGCCTAAGAAGGACTTAGTAGGGTTCATCTTTAATTGATGCTTACGCATTAGATCAAATATAGTCTTCAAATCTTGGATATGATCCTCCTTTTGTCGACTTTTGACTGTAATATCATTAACATAGCATTCGACTGTTTTTCGCAAATGTTCACGGAATATAGTGCTCATAGCTCGTTGATAAGTTACTCCTGTATTCTTGAGACCGAATGGCATAACTGTATAACAGTATGTACCGATCGGCATTCTGAAAGAAGTGTGCTTCTCGTCATCTGGAAATATTATAATCTGATTGTATCCAGAATACCCGTCCATGAATGACATCCGCTCAAATCCACAGGTATTATCAATCATGACATCAGTGATTGGTAGAGGGAATTCATCTTTAGGGCATGCCGCATTGAGATCGCGGAAGTCTATGCATACTCTGACCTTGCCAGTCTTTTTAAGGACAGGAACTATGTTAGCCACCCAATCGGGATGTTGTTCCTCTCTAATAAACCCGGAGGTTATGAGTTTATTGACTTCAACTTCAATTGCATCCATAATATCTGGACGAAATCGTCGCTGTTGTTGTTTGACCCGTTTAGCATTCGGCAAGATATTGAGCTTGTGAGTTACAATTTGTGGATCAAGTCCTGGCATATCTTCATAACTCCAAGCGAAGACGTCGATGTAGTCACGAATGAGTTTGATCATGTCTTGCTTATCAGGTTCAGAAAGACTTTCACTAATGAATATTGGTTTGGGAGATCCCTCTTCACCAACATCTATTTGAACAAGTTTGTCTTCAGTCGGAGGTTCTTTTTGCTCGAAACGGAACTCCCATTGATTATCTAATCTTTGGGCCCATTGTTCCGATTCAGGTAAGATTTCAAACTCTTCTTCGTCTTCATCACTTTCTTCAGAATGGTCAATGGAAACCATGTTGGAAGACAGAATGTTGCAGTAGAAGTCCCCGATACTTGTATCGGAATCCCAAGAAGTGGTACTAGAAGAATAAGATCTCTTATCTTCGTCAGACTCGGGATCTTCATGGATAATATTGATAAAAGGAGTAGGAGCTATATAGCCCAATCCGCATTTCGTCCTTCCATATTTCAGAGGAGGAATACGAACAGGCATTTTTCTTCCTTTTCCACTATTGAGGCCAGTCCTGAAGTCATAGCCCATATTTTTGATGATGTCTTTAGATTGCTGACTATAACGACGTAGTTGTAATCTTCCAGTGTCATCATTTTTGTCTTCATCTTCTAAATCAGAAGGACTTTGGGGCCCTTTATAGAAGAATATTGGAATGTCTCCTGGCTTTCTGCTGGGAACTAGAAAGTATGAAGATTGTACAGGTTCTAGGGATACATCTGTATGAACAGTCTGTACAACCCCTATGGTTATTGCGTTCAAGTCATCTAACAAATGTAAATAACTATGAACATAATTACACACATCAGCATACTGCAAAGATGGAGACTTTTCATTAAATGTAAAAGCAGCAGTATTTACATTGGAAGAAGGCTGAGCCTTAGAGATTTTAGCCAAGTCAATGACTAAAGGGGGAGAAAAAGAACGAGAAGAAGCATTGTTTCGATTAAGATCGATAACAAATGGCTCAGAAGAGGTGAGCTCCCTTGAAGTTTGAGATGGAAGAATAATCCGTCCTCCAACTGGAATTAGCAGAGTATCCTGTTTCATATGTGGAGATGCAGGAATTACAGTACGCCCACTGGCAGGAATAATCATTGTGTCTTGAGCAAACGACTGAGGTAACGGAGAAATCCGTCCACTCATCGGAATGATGAAAGAACCTTCTTCAGAGAGTTTGGGAGATTGTTGTTGAATAGTTCGACCTTTAACAGGAATTATTAAGGTCTCACTTTGTGAATCCTCTTTCTCCATAGCTTGTATAACCCTTGTATACTCTTCTTTGTACATTCGGGAATCATTGAAATAAGCTTCAACCCCATGGAAGAGATTTATATCAGCAACCTCTTTTTGTACTCTTCCATTGCTATCAATGTATTTAAAACACTGATGAAGTGTGGAAGGCACCACATTATTTTCATGAAGAAAGGGCCTCCCCAGAAGAAGATTATAGGATCCCACGATCTCGATCACATAGAAAGTGACTTTGGATCTGAAATCACCTATTTGAAGCTTCAGATGAATCTTTCCCAAAGACTCGCTTCGGCTTTGATTGAATCCCAGGATAGTAGTAACCGTCTTGGAGAGTTTGTGAAGAGGGATTTTTAATTCATCCAATAAACTCTTTGGCATAATGCTTATAGCAGACCCTGGATCAATGAGGATACGATCTATCTTCATTGTATCGATATAACCGGTGTAGTAAAGAGGCCGATCATGTCGATTATCCTCCAATAGCATGTCGTCTTGTGTAAAGGTGATATTTGGAATAATCTTCAATACACTGTTGCAATATAAGCAAGTGGCAGGTTCTGCATCTGGCTTCTTCAATTGTACAAGACAAGAGTCAGCTTGTAGAAGTGCTTCACTTAATGTCTCCCGAGTCTCTTTGGAAAGACGTAGAAGTTCAAAGAGGGACATTCTAGCTGGAGTATTAGCAAGCTGAGCTAAAATGTCGAAATTATAAGGCTTCTGAAGTCCAAGAGGAGAGGACTTCTTGATTGGCTTATCAAACCGAGCCTGTTGTTTGCCTTTCTCCAGAGCTGTAGGCTTGGGAGGAATAGGTTCAGTGGATGATTCTTCTTCAGGAGGAACATTAGAAGCATCTTTATCAGCTGGAGGGATATCAAGAGGATCCTCAGGATTCTTGGAATAATCCTTTAGATAAGGTTTCCCCGTTCGAGTAGCACTAACAAGTGCTTCTTCTTTCTCTTTTGGCTCTGTGTCAGGGATATATCCAAGAGAAGTCATATGACATGATTTAATCTTTCCAGCCTTCTTGGACTTTCGAGAAGTAGTCTTTTGAGGAGAAGGCGATTCAAAATCTGCCACTAGATCAGGATGGATCCACATGATTTCTCCAGTTTCTAAAGTGATTGGCACTAATCCTTCAGACTGTGGAGGAGAAAGATTCACTATGTCAAGAGTTGCCTTGGGAATAGGAACAATCCCACTTTCAAGGAGTTGAGGAGGGAAATCTCTGAATTGCATAGAGACGACGTTGGAGGTGACGGTCTTCTTTGACTAGAAGCCAGGACTCTTGCTCTGGTATTTCTGTATACTCCATCTGGACTATCAACTCTACCCCCAGTATCCCGAGAGGTCATATTGACAGAAGCAAACAAAGGCTCATCTTCATCAGGCATAGGTTCACACTGAATCCGATTGAAGACAGATTGTCGTTTTGTTTGACATCTGCATTGCATCGTGACTCTTGGCTGGAAGTCATATTCATGATCAACATGATCATGAGCCATCGATTGACATCTGTATTGAATTATGACTCTTGTATAGAAGTCACATTCAGTATGGTCCTTTGACACAGAATCACTTCTTCTCTTCTGTTGAAGATATTCTCGTAAATCTGTTTGTGAAGATTGAGGAGTATATTTCCTGTTCTTGGGTCTTGACGGCTCTTGATTATATAGAGAATGATTAATATGAGCCACATAGTTTCTTGCATACTCTGCATCTAGATCTCTTATCCTTGTTTCCAACTGGTATGGTTTCTTAACACCAGAAGTGTTAATTTTTGTTCTTAGATCAGTTGGAGGTAACACATTAGTTTTGGACACATGGAGTTTTCCTTCCATTGATCTGGATATTTGCAGAGAAGGAAGAGTTGAACCATCCCCTTGATTAGGAGTTGGTAACAGACCTTTTCTAGACAAATTCTGTGCCCAATTCGAAGAAGTCATAGAAGAAAACATTAAGGAATGTTTCTTCTTAGACTCATTCAAGTTTTGAGACATAGAATGTCCAGAAGGAAGAGTAGTCAAAAGACCATCTCCTTTTCTTTGACTAACAAAATTGTCAGTCAAAGCTGTTCCTGAAGTAAAAACTACAGGAGCAGAAAAAACAACTAAAGAGTTATTTCTTTTCGAAGGGACTTTGCGTGGAAGACCACCCCCAGTTCTGGTAGAACTTGGCAAAGAGAAAGAGATAGCTAAAGAGCTATTCTTCTTAGATGAAATACACGCTGAAATAGGTTTGGTTAAAGAACCAGTGCTGTTGGCGTGACTTTTGACTTTGGAAATACACGCTGGAATAGATTTGGCTAAGGAGCCAGTATTGTTAGCGTGACTTTTGAGGTTGAAATTGCACGCTGGAACAGACTTGGCTAAGAAACCAGTGCTGTCAGCGTAACTTTTGAGGTTGAAATTGCACGCTGGAACAGATTTGGCTAAGGAGCCAGTACTGTCAGCGTGACTTTCAACTTTGGAGACACACACTGGAACAGATTTGGCTAAGGAGCCAGTACTGTTAGCGTGATCTTTGATTGCTGTCATCTTCGAGCGCACAAGAGTGTGCGTGCTTGCAGTAGAGTTCTTACCAGTGTTAGGAGCAGACACTGTGGCAGAGACTTCACCATTGGCTGCCAACTGATTCTTAGGGACATAGATAGAGTGTCCCTTCGACTTGGCAGTAATGATGGAGGCTATAGTGGGCTTACCACTCTTAGCCCGCTGCATTTCTTCATAGGCGAGTTGACCGAATTGGATCGTCATCACCTTCTTCGTCGAGCCGATTGACGAAGTATCGCATTGAGTTGTTGCCATCTCAGAAGAGGAGATGGTTTTCCCCAGCAGAGTCGCCAATTTATTTTCCATAAATAAATTCCTTTATTTATTGTGTATCTGGGAAAATTACAACTGTGGGAATCTGATCTAGAAGACGATCACTTTATCCCTTGGACTATGCGAAGAAGAAAAGCTCTCAAAATTTTGATAGTAGATAACTATGTATCCGTACAATGACTGAAAAAAAAGAACTCTATTTATAGAGTCAAAAATAATAACTGAAAAGATAACTGTCTTCACAGCCTGTGCTTAGTTGAAAATCACGCAGGATTTAACATACGTAAGGTTGTGAGCAGTTACTGGACGTGGCCTGTAACTGTTGGACACATGGCAATCATGCATGAGTCGTATGCAAGTTACAGGATACGCAGGCGAGAGATCAGTGGCATGGCTGCCACGTACTCCAATTTGATGAAATCCACGCAGAC
The DNA here is from genome assembly GCA_029216955.1 of Iris pallida. Lineage (NCBI taxonomy): Eukaryota > Viridiplantae > Streptophyta > Magnoliopsida > Asparagales > Iridaceae > Iris > Iris pallida. Next base: position 17,150,983 of record JANAVB010003000.1, on the reverse strand, counting down.
TTGTTGAAGACGAAATCCACGCAGACTCGGGGTAGAAAGCTTCAAAATCCACGCAAACTTGGGGCAAGAAGCTTCAGAATCCACGCAGACTTGGTGAAGATGAAATCCACGCAGACTTGGGATAGAAAGCTTCAAAATCTACGCAAACTTGGGGCAAGAAGCTTCAGAATCTACGCAGACTTTGATGAAGAAAACTTCAGAATCTACGCAGACTTGAGAAAGAAAACTTCAGAATACACGCAGATTTGGGATAGAACTGCCAGCTGTCTTGATTCAGCGTGCCTCGACTGACACAAAATCTCTGGTAGTGATTGCTTTTATCAGTCACATTAAATGACAAGAAGCTCTTTTGGTACGCCAACTTGACGAAGGTTGAGTCTTGGTGAAGAAGATTTCGAAAATCACGCAATAGACGACTGTGATCTCTCAAATTCTGTGCATATGTAGCATACGAAGAGACATTCTTCGACTGTTGTGCTGTCAGTCATAATTACTCTCTGACAAATGATGAGCTGTCTCCCCAGCGTGATTTGTAAATATTGTCTGGATCAACTGAGCGTGACTTTTGACTCTGTCCTGATTAACTCAGCGTGACTGTCATTTTTAAAGGCCTACAGAAGGTGGGATTCTCCCACAAGATGCTGGCCGTACGCCTCAATCAATAGGCGTATGAGGAGTTCATCTCTGAAGGTAGTGCGAGTCCTTCGAAGCGGCTGCCGAAGCCGAAGAAGACCCGCCGGGTCTGGGTGCGCAAAGTCGATGCCTCGGGCACCACCACCGAAGGGGATGTGCCAATCCAGCCTTCCTTTCCTGCTGACGTCCTCAGCAGCCAAGATGCGCCCGCTGGTGCAGTACATCTCTCGAGAAAACGTGCGGCTAACCACATTCCCCAGCCATCTCCCTCTCAGGCGAGGAAGATGCGTCGACGGAGCAGGGGCGCAGCCAATGCCCCGCGCATCACCTCTGATGCGCCACAGCAGCTCTCTATCTTTGACAGACTCACTCGCTGTAATGGCGAGGAGAATTTGGATTTTGAGTACTATGCACCCCAGCGGACTGGTACGAAGAAATCCAAGACAGCACGGGCCATGCGCCCCAAACGTGCTATATCAGCAGCAAGCCAGAAGCATGCGCTCACAATCATGCACGCTGCTGATGGTAAGCTATACAAGGTCGACTCGAGTGCTGCGGCGCCAGAAACGAGCCGACCTTTAAAGTCCTTGTCTCACTTGGGCGCATCTATTGCATGCACAACCAAGTCGAGTAAGGCAAATCCAGTGGTCTTGAACTCCCGCGCCTCCTCTGGTTGTGCGTTTGAGGTCCATTCAAGTCATTTCAAATGCTGTGGCTCCCCCACTACTGATCAGGATGCCTGTCTGGTATTAGATCAGGGGTGCAGCACTCACTTGACCACCCCGGCGCTTGGCCTTGCCATGCACCTGAAGGGGGTGTGAAGGTGGCACTCTCCTCCAACGATCTGCGTAACGTGATCACTCACAAGCGCCGATCAGGAGAGTCGACTGACAAGCACGATGCGCCTCTCACGGGGCATACTTGTGCTGTGGTCACCATCAACTGCTGTTGCAAAGCGGCAGTCCCACCAAGGCAGTCGGTGTTCCAGCAGCTGCAATCATCGACACCCCTCCGACGTCGCCTCGGGAAGAAGGTGTCAACAGAAGAAGAGCCAAGGGTTGCTGCATGCAACGTAATCTCCAACTCCTTGTCAGTCCGAAAGGCGACTGACAGTTCCTCTTCCTCGTCCAAAAGCCAGCCGAGGAAAACCAAGACAGCTGTCGCGTCCTCCGGAGTGTTCGAAGGCACTCGGGAGAGGAAGAAGATCTTGAAAGAAGCTGGGGGTAGTCAGACCCTTGTCGAGTCCGAAGACGAGGGTGTCCAAAGCACATATGGGGCAGATCCTGCCAGCCTCCCAGAAGATGAGGATATCCCCCAGAACATAGCTGGGGGTAGTCTAGCATCTGCGAACCCGAGTTCCGGAGACGCAAAGGCCCTTCAAGACGGAGCTGAGGGTAATCAGGCCCTTGCAGATGCGCCCGTGGTGAATGTTCTCCCGAACATAGCCGGGGGTAGCCGAGACGAGGCTCCATGAGAGGCAACTCCCCCACAAGAGAGTGAGGCCGAGAGTGAAGCCTCAACCCATCCATCCACTCTCGGCCGCGTCACGACAGTAAACGTGACTGGGGCTGATATCGAGTCTGATGCGCCGCCAACAGACCTCGTCCAGCGCATGGATACCCTGGAGGAAGGACTCAAAACCCTCTCTGCCTCCATGCAAACACTGACTCAAACAGTGTTTGAGATACGGTCAGCTTTGGCCAGGACACCTTCTGCCGGTCCCGACCCAGGGGCCAATAGAGAATCGAGTGTACCCCTTCAACGGGTATCCTCGGACATAGATCGCCGCGAAGCACCTCGGATGTCGGAGCCCTCAAATGCTCAACTCCAGGTGGTACCACCTTTCCTGACTCCCAGCTCTATAGAAGATGTGGTCGAGATGATCAGGGACTTGTACGAGCGCTTTGAGTCCAAGACAAGACAAGAGGAGCGCCAAAAGATGGGCATCCCCCAACCTTATCCCCTCGAATGGAATAAGGTGGTTTATCCTCCTAAGTATAAACCACAAACACTGACGCCATACGACGGGAAGGACTCTCCGTGTCGCTATCTGACGTATTTTCAGTCTCAGACGGGACATCTTCCGAAGGAGGACGCACTACTTACCAGTATATTTGTTGGGGCACTGAAAGGAGTGGCGTACGACTGGTACTACAGCCTCTCCGACAATTCAATATCTTCCTTCGACGACCTGACACATCTTTTTCTCGACCGTTTCTACGACGGCGGAAAGGACATGACAATGGCATCCCTTATAGAGATACGCCACATGGAGAAAGAAACAGTTCGAGTGTTCATCGAACGCTTCCGACAGGCCTGCTTCAGACTGCCCCCGGGCATGCCAGAACATGCGCTTCTCTCCTCCTGCAGCATGAATATGCTACCTGCAGTCAAACTCTGGCTTAACTCTACTCCTCCTCCCGACTGGAGCTCCTTGATCATTGAAGCAGAAGTCGCAGAGAAGAAGGCGGCCAATGCTCGTCTTCTGGGAGTCAGTTTCCCTGCCTTTGAGGACAAGAGGAAATGGCCTGCAGCCAACAACCTCGGACGAGAGACAAAGGAGAAACAGGCATTGACTGTCAATGCCTCCAAAGGTGCGTCAGCACCTGCTCAGAAACCTCCACTTGCACCAAGGCCGAAGGAGGTTTATTCGTTCAACGACGAAGACACCCTGTAACTCTTTGAGATACTGAAGCAGGGTGACAAGATCAAGCTTTCGGACCCGAAGCGTCCCGATGAGGTTGGAAAAGTGGACAACTCGAGGTACTGTCACTACCATCGGTTTGTCGGACACCCAACCAAGGACTGCTATGTCCTCAAGAATTACGTCCAGCGCATGATCAATGCGGATGTAATCTCCGTCGACTACGAAGAGAAGACGCTGTCAGCCAACTTGGTGTCACTCCAGTTTGGCACCTTGTCGCCAACTACAACACATGATGGCGTCGTCCCCATCCCTAAGGCGACAATGGAGGTGGTTAACTTACCACCTACCCGTGACAACGTGAGTGGACTCATCCCACTCACCACATATCAGAAAGAGATCCTATGGGTTCACCCCGATCTCGTCTCCGAGGTGACTCAACCGGAGGTACGCCCTACCTCCAAATCTAAAGGCAGGAAGATCAAGTCTTGCCGCACGGTCTATTCTTCAGCGGTAGAGGCACTTCCTGTGCAGACACGTTCACAAGAGAACGTCCAACCTGATGAAGGTGCCGTCGAGGTGGTGCCTCCTGGCACCGTCCCTGCTGTCCAGGACGAGGGCCCGTCTAAGCCTCCAGTAGCCAATAAGCAGAAGTAGATAGAGGCCCGCTTCGACAGACCTCTACGAAAGGAGAATGCTTCGGGGCTAGCCAAGCCCCACAACTTCGACATACTGGCACAATTGGCCAGTACTCCTGCCCGTCTATCTCTGTTCGAGCTCCTTTGTCTTTCCAAAGACTCCCGAGAAGCTCTCTGTGAAGCTCTGAAGGATGCTGAATCCTTTCTCAGTCAGGTCAAGCAGCCTAAAGATCTCCTGACTGTATGCACGCACTGTCATTGTGCGGATGAGGTTATCCCCAATATAACCTTCACCCAACAAGACATGCTGCTCAAGCATAACCGACACAACAGGCCGCTACACTATACAGGGTATATCGGTTCATTCAAGGTGAAGCGGATTTAGATCGATCCGAGGTCTTCCCTCAGCATCATCCCGAAGACGCTGCTCTCAACACTGGGATCCCAATGTACCGACTGGCGCCCTCCAACACAACAATCAGTGGCTTCAACGCTAGCAAAAGCGAACTACTGGGAAAAATACGAGTAAAGTGCCACATCGGTAACCTCAGAACCGAGGTCACTTGTTATGTCGTAGATGCTGAAGTCAACTACAACCTTCTGTTGGGTCGCCCATGGCTGCATGAGTACATGGTGGTGCCGTCCATGCTCCACCAATGTATGAAGTACGTGTCCACCAACAACGTCACCCGTACGGAGTTCGCGGACATAGACCCTTTCAAAGGGATTGAAGCCTACTTCACCGATGCTGACTTATACAAATTACTTGACGAGGAGGAAGCCAAAGATGCTGACGACGAAGCAGAAACGGCAGCAGAGCCGGACATGGAGCCTGAGGTCACCCCCGACGCTCCTTTGAAGATCCGACTCAAAGGCAAACCGCCTCAGAAGTTGCCTCCCATGAGCATTAAGCTTCCCGGGAAAGCACCAGCTGCTCCTGAAGCTCCCCTGAAGATACGGCTCAAGGAAAAGCTGCCTCAAACATCGACCCCCCTCGTGGCAAAACTACAGAGGAAGGCGTCAATCACCGTAGGGACAGCGGACGCACCTCTGAAGGTGCGTCTTAAGGGCAAGCCGCCGCCATCCCAGCCGCCAGAGAAGGCCCACGTAGTCCTCTCGGACTCCAAAGCCAACGCTGTGGTCGACTCTCCCGATCTTACTCCAGTGCTTACAGATGAAGAGTTGGAGGAATATATCTCGGCTGACGTAGATGCCCCTTCTCTGGACAATGTAATCCCGTGGGATAAAATCTCATATTTCATCAATAACAGAGTATCTTTTAATTATTCTAGTCTTCCACATTGGAATGCCATGTATACATTAGATAACGCTCTACGGTCGTTGCAAACACAAATAATGACCGTCCATCATGTAAATCGAGTAGTCCCGTCCCAAGGGGTCTGTTATATAGTCCCACCACGGAGTCGAGACGAAGAATCTATCATCTTCGGTAAGGTTGAGCGTCAACAAGACCTTCCGCCACTCGAGCCAGAACCAGATGTCGGCAGAATGCAACTCTATCGGTACACGGACAAAGCAAAGTACCTCATCCAAAAGATGGGTTACGACCTAAAAAGCAATAAAGGCCTGAACTATGGCAAAGGTTGACGTCTCCCTCTCCGGCTTCCAACACCTAAAGGAAAGCCGCAGGACTATTACAATTGAACTCGACGGGGGGTAGGCTATGTCACGCCGCCGTCAACTCCAGAGAGTTCAGACGCGGAAGAAGTAGAACATTCTCACTCGTTTGAAGCATCAACGTGGGACTCCGATACCAGTACCAGCTCAGTCTTCAAGAGGGTGCTGTCAGCCAACATGACGTCTGTACAATCTCAAGAAGAAGAAGGCGAAGACCAAGCGCCAGAATTCTTCGAATAAGAACCCTGGGCTCAACGCCTAGGACAACAATGGGAGTCTCGTTTTGAATTACGTGAACCTCCCACCGAAGACGAAGTCGAGCAGATCGACCTTGGGGATAGATCTTCTTCCAAACCCATCTTCATCAGCAAAAACCTAAAAGGAGAAGATCAAGAATCTTTAATCCAGCTGGCTAAAGAGTATATCGACGTCTTAGCCTGGAGTTACGAAGATATGTCGGGGCTTGACCCCCAGATCGTGATGCATAGGCTGAACATCTTACCTAATTGTCACCTCCAGTTTTCGAATTAGGGGTATTTTCGTCATTTTTTAAGTTTTATAATTTTTAGGAATTTTTATTTATTTTATGTGATTTTTTGGGATTTATTTGGGTTGGTTTGGATTTTATCCAATTCAGACTCAAATTGGAGACCCGGGTAGCCTGGACCATAGTGGGACCCACATACTAGCTGGACTTGGCCCACATACCAAATAATTAGGTTAGAAATTATAAACCCTATTTTCATGGCTTAATTAGTCATTTTAGAGCTTAATTAGTATTTAGAAATCAAACCGAACCAAACCCGAAACAAACCGAACCCAAACTAAGTCTAATGGGTTGGGGGCTTATTGGATCCCCAACCCAAACCCACTAACCCCCTACCCCTTGGCCGGCCATGACAAGGCCCCCCCTTTCCTTCTCCATTAAAAAAAACTCTCTCTCTCTCTCTTCCAAACTCCACTTTCTTCCAAGCTTCTTCTTCCTCCAAGAAAAGAAATATAGGTGTGCTTCTAATTTGTCATTTAATCCTCCTTTACATTTATTTCCTTCACCATTAGTGTAGAGAAAAGGATTCTCTACACTTTGTCCATAGAAAATTGTAGGTTTCCTAATAATCTAGGTTAAGGATTTATTTGGGGGTTTTTCCATTAGAGTAGTATATATATATGTATGTATATATATATATGTGTGTATGTATTTATATATAATTATTTGTATTCATGTGTATGTAGAAGTGGTGGTTGTGTCATGAGGTTGTGTAAGAGTGGTAGAGAGAGTGTGAGAGGGTGATGTGTGTGTTTGGGTGGTATATATATATATATATATGTATTTGTGTGTGTGTGTATATATATGTATTTGTGTGTGTGTGTATATATATATGTATTTGTGTGTGTGTGTAGAGAATGGTGGTGGTGGTGTTTGTGTCATGTGAGTGTGTGAGAGTGTGAGTGAGCTTGTGTGTGTTTGTGAGAGTATATATATATATATATATATATATATATATATATATATATATATATATATATATATATATATATATATATATATATATGTGTGTGTGTGTGTGTGTATATATATATATATATATGTATATGGAGATGTGTGTGTGTGTGTGTGTGTATGTATAGGTATGTATAGATGAGGGTGTAAGTTGTGGAGATATATATATATATATATATATATATATATATATATATATATATATATAGAGAGAGAGAGAGAGAGAGAGAGAGAGAGTAGAGGAAGGAGGGAAGGAAGTAGAAGAAGTAGTGAAGAAGAATAAGAAGAATAAGAAACCACAGCAGGAGCAGCAGTAATAGGTTGCAGCAGCAGCAGCACTGGCAGCAGTGCTGCCAGTGATCCCCCCCATTCAACCATGTATACCCCCCCTATTTTACCCCCTTAAGCCTATAATTTTCCCCTATCTATATGTATATGTATATATATATAGATATGTATATATATAGATATGGATAGATATATATATATATATAAGAGATTAGTAGGTTAGAAGATTAGAAGAAATTTAGGAAGAAATTAGAAGAAGAAAGGTTAAGAGGAAGGAAAAAGTAGAAGAGTTAGAAGAGAAGTAGAAGGAAAAAGAGAAGAAGTTAGAAAAAGAATGAGAAGTAGAAGGAAAAAGTAGAAGAGTTAGAAGAGAAGTAGAAGGAAAAAGAGAAGAAGTTAGAAAAAGAATGAGAAGAGGATTAGAAGAGAATAGGAAGGGAGAATGGAGATTAGTAAGGAGGAGGAGAATTAGAATGGGAAGAAGAAATTAGAAGAGGAAATTAGAAGAGGAATTTGAGTGAGAACTAGAGAAGGATTTTGGAGGAAATCGAGTTAGAGGGTGAAACGGAGCCCGGAGTATCGAAACGCGATGAAACTTGGCGTGGAGTTCAAATACGTGATTTAGATTTTGCGGGTAGGCTCCCGAGTGGAAATCGGGGTCGTAGGGCGCCGGTATCGCGTCGTATCAGTGCGTATCTTGAAATATTCAAGATTTTGGCAACGGGCCGTATCATGGACCGGATGTCCACGTTACCTAGGTATTATGGTAGATAATATATGTATAGGCTAGTATCATACTACTCTGGGGAGATCGGGTCAAAATATTAAGCGTAGGTAGGCTAACTAGATAATCGTCGAAGGTAGAATTTTGCCCTTTTTAAGGGTAAAATAGGGAATTGGCCTACGGCCAAGATTTGAGTTTCGAAGTCCAAGATAGACTTGGATATGGGTTGTAGAGGTTGATAATAGTTAGGAATAGTCGCCTAGACCTAATCTTGACCCCGGTTGACCACGGTTGACTTTTTGGACCAAAAGTCAACTATGAGTCAACACTTTGCCCAATTTAGTTCCAAATTCCATTAGACTTGTGTAGTTGACCAAAAGTCAACTGTTAGTCACCAGTGACCTAGAGTTGACCTAGGGTTGACCAGAGTTGACCACGGTTAACCAGAGTTGACCAGTTGACCAAAAGTTAACTGTAAGTCAACCGTTGACTTAAATTGACCTAGATTAATTCTGTTTGACTTGCATTGACCCAGTATGACCTAGCTAGACCTAATATGACTTAAGTTGACCTCGTACAGTCTGGTTTAACGTGTCTTAACATAGAATGACTTAATAGGATTTAAATTGTCTTGACTTTAATTCCTAAGCAGAGTATTGATATGTCTTGTTCTCTATAGGTCCTCGAGACGCTGTATTTGCTCTGGTTGACATATCATACCATATTACAGGCGAGTACATTCTCTGACACTTTTCCAATTTATAATGATTGTTATGATTCATGTAATTAGTGTGGATATGCTTGTTCTCGACACATTGGTCACACGGATTGGTATTCATGGATCCCGACATGAGATGTTATTCATCATTATCTTGGTATATCTTGTGCAAGCCCCCTTGTAGTTCTTGTGCAGTATATGGATACTGATTCTCGAGAAGACTTGCTCCCTTCTCGTAGAATCCCGTGTCGTAACATGTCTTGCTTGGATCCACTCTACCAGTCGGGAACGGGGAGTACTAGTGTAGATGTGTGGTCATTATCCACCTTGTTTATTCTTATAGACCTTGAATGCTACTAATCCTACACTCCACGTAGGATTGGCTGATCAGTAGACCTTGTGCAGACCCAAGCCAGCCACATGTCGTAGCTAGTATTCACACACCTAGATGATGGTTTCTTGATTCTTGTACATGCCATGATCAGTTTACTTGCCTTGTTCTAGCTCTAGATTTACAGCTTACCTTGCCATGATACTCACATGTACATTCCATGATTTTCTTGTATATACTCTCTATTTACTGTCTTATAGCTTTTGTCATATCTTATGAACTGTTGTTAGTAGATTGTACTCGTTCTATCCTGACAGGATATGTTGAAAATATTACAGATGCAGATGAGAGAGACTACTGTACCTACTACGGTCCGGATGACGTAGTGGGCCTAGACCTGGAGACTTTGGTCCAGCAGGGCTTAGCTCCGCCTGGCGAGACCTTACCCCTTGCTTAGTTAGAGTAGGTCTTTTAAACTGGACTTTGTCTCCAGCTACTTTTGAGACTGTTATTATTATGGATTGTATTAGAGACTTGGACTTGTATATTATTTGGTATTTGGACTTGACAGGTTATTATTTTTTATCGTCTCGTTGTCTTTATCTTTCAGTCTTTACTTTGTTATCTTAGAGTTGTGATTGAGTACTCGTATATATTCATTGCTTGTCCTCCGTTCGGAGTTGACCATATTCTCGACAGGTTTTTGATATATATATATAAACTGTTTAGAGTAGAAAAACCTACAGCGTTCCACGCCGTTTTTACAGTGAGGGCTGGGCGTTGTCACGTGCACGTGCCCTTATAGCGGGTGCGGGTCGTGACACTTTTTAGTGGTGGCCCACGCAGGTCCTGAAGTCGCAATTAGTGCGATGTCGTAGTGGCGCTCGACTTAGAGTGCTATTACGAGCCTGCGGTACGTATCTAGGATAGGCTATAGGCTAAGAGTACTCAATCACAGTAAGATCTTTCCTTGCTTATCTTGCTTACCGTCTTTGATATCGATTTACTGTATTCTAGCTGTCCTCCTTTGATATTGCCTTCATGTGCCATATTGATATCTTCTTTTCAATTTGTCTCCAGGATAGTGATGACTCATTCTCCTGGCGAGGAGCACGGAAAGACGGAGAGGTCTGCCACCTCTGGCGGACAGGCTCCGGTCACCTCCCCTGCAGATGGGACTTCTGTTGGGGCTCTCGGAGGTACTCCTCCATCTACCTCGATGACAGTCCCTGGGGTTGCGGGTGCTCTTCCCGTAGTGCCGGGAGTTGTCGGGGGCGCTCTTCCTCCTCCTGCGCAGCGGATTCCTCCGCCAGTTGCAGACGTACTTCCACCTCCACCTCCTCTGCCTACAGATATGGGGCAGATGCTTACCTTCCTCCAGCAGATACTGGAGACTCAGAGAGCCCAGGCCGAGGCTCAGCAGAGGCAGACGGACGCGATACGTCAGGGCATGGAGGATGCCCATCAGTTGGCCCTTGCAGCCGTGGAGCAGAGGGCTCCTCATCCGGAGACGCGTACTAGGTATGGAGATATCCAGGACTTTAAGAAGCTCGGGCCCCGTGACTTTAGCGGGACCGAAGGTGTGGTCTATGCAGATGATTGGCTCGAGGATATCGAGCGGCAGATGAGGGCCTCCCGCCTGGCAGACGACCTGAAGGTCGAGGCGGTAGGTTTGCAGTTGCTAGACATTGCGCACACCTGGTTCAGAAACGAGCCAGCCCTAGCTGGAGAGGGCCGTACTTGGGCAGAGTTCAAGCTCCTCTTCAAGGAGAAGTTCTTTTCCCCCACGGACAAGATTGACCTGGTACGACAGTTCCAGGACCTGCAGCAGGGCAGTCTATCTATGGAGGAGCACGCAGCGGAGTTCGGCCGTCTGAGCCGATACGTAGAGTACATGGTTCGAGACCCAGAGATCAGGGCGAGCCGTTTCAGGGAGGGGCTTACTTGGGATATCAAGATCCACATTTCCTTTTTCTATAAGACTTATACCCAGATCTATGCGGAGGTCCGCAAGGTTGAGCGGGAGTGGGGCTTGAAGCCCGAGAGGGAGCGTGATCTTTTCTCGGGGGCTACTAGCAGCGCGGGGGCTGCTAAGCACCCTCAGCTTCAGCATCGTTCTTTCCAGCATCACCAGCCGCAGGTGCAGGCCAGAGCACCAGTTCAGCAGCAGGTGCAGCACACTCAGCCGAGGCAGACACAGCATGGGGCTCCTTGCGGCTACTGCAAGAAGCCCGGTCACATCTGGGAGGTCTGCCGGAAAAGGCTGGGCTTGTACCTCTCTATTGCGGGGTAGCTGGACATCAGTTGAGAGATTGTCCTACGAACCATCACCGTACAGCTCAGGGAGCACAGGGTAGGCCACCTATGGCACCGTATCACGCCCTCCACCAGCAGCGGGATATACCCCGCCAGGACAGGGCTTTTACGATGGCAGTTGAGGATCCTGCACGCATTGGACTAGGAGGTAGGGTCTTGCTCTTTGTTTTACCTGTTCTCTCCGCCCATTGATTGATTATTGCTTTCTTAGTACCTTTAGTTTGCATATGTAATGATCATGCTAGATTAAATAGAAAACCCCAATGAAGACTGCAATAACACGATAGTGTAGAGATTTAAAACCATGTATGTGTTCTGATTACCTGGATAACATGTTATATAACTTAGGGTAAAAATTTAGTAGACCTTGATTGTGGGGTGCTTGACCTAGAGAAGAGTACGACCATTTGAATTTCGAGGACGAAATTTTTTAAGGAGGGTGGATTTGTCACCCCCAATTTTCGAATTAGGGGTATTTTTGTCATTTTTCAAGTTTTATAATTTTTAGAAATTTTTATTTATTTTATGTGATTTTTTGGGATTTATTTGGGTTGGTTTGGATTTTATCCAATTCGGACTCAAATTGGAGACCCGGGTAGCCTGGACCCTAGTGGGACCCACATACTAGCTGGACTTGGCCCACATACCAAATAATTAGGTTAGAAATTATAAACCCTATTTCCATAGCTTAATTAGTCATTTTAGAGCTTAATTATTATTTAGAAATCAAACCGAACCAAACCCGAAACAAACCGAACCCAAACTAAGTCTAATGGGTTGGGGGCTTATTGGATCCCCAACCCAAACCCACTAACCCCCTACCCCTTGGCCGGCCATGACAAGGCCCCCCTTTTCCTTCTCTATTAAGAAAAACTCTCTCTCTCTCTTCCAAACTCCATTTTCTTCCAAGCTTCTTCTTCCTCTAAGAAAAGAAATCTAGGTATGCTTCTAATTTATCATTTAATCCTCCTTTACATTTATTTCCTTCACCATTAGTGTAGAGAAAAGGATTCTCTACACTTTGCCCATAGAAAATTGTAGGTTTCCTAATAATCTAGGTTAAGGATTTATTTGGAGTTTTTTCCATTAGAGTAGTATATATATATGTATGTATATATATATATATATGTGTGTATGTATTTATATATAATTATTTGTATTCATGTGTATGTAGAATTGGTGGTTGTGTCATGAGGTTGTGTAAGAGTGGTAGAGAGAGTGTGAGAGGGTGATGTGTGTGTTTGGGTGGTATATATATATATATATATATATATATATATATATATATATATATATATATATATATATATATATATATATTTTATATATATATATATATATATATATATATATATATATATATATATATATATATATATATATATATATATATATTTATATATGTATTTGTGTGTGTGTATATATATATATGTATTTGTGTGTGTGTGTAGAGAATGGTGGTGGTGGTGTTTGTGTCATGTGAGTGTGTGAGAGTGTGAGTGAGCTTGTGTGTGTTTGTGAGAGTGTGTGTATGTGTTTATATATATATATATATATATATATATATATATATATATATATATATATATATATATATATATATATATATATATATATATATATATATGTGTGTGTGTATGAGTGTTTATATATATATATATATATATATATATATATATATATATATATATATATATATATATATATATATATATATATATATATTATATATGTGTATGTGTGTGTGTATATATATATGTATATGGAGATGTGTGTGTGTGTGTGTGTGTGTTTATATATATAGGTATGTATAGATGAGGGTGTAAGTTGAATATATATATATATATATATATATATATATATATATATATATATATATATATATATATATATATATATATATATATATATATATATATATATAGAGAGAGAGAGAGAGAGAGAGAGAGAGAGAGTAGAGGAAGGAGGGAAGGAAGTAGAAGAAGTAGTGAAGAAGAAGAAGAAGAATAAGAAACCACAGCAGGAGCAGCAGCAATAGGCTGCAGCAGCAGCAGCTAGCTGCTGCAGTAGCAGCAGTAGCACTGGCAGCAGTGCTGCCAGTGATCCCCCCCATTCAACCATGTATACCCCCCTATTTTACCCCCTTAAGCCTATAATTTCCCCCCTATCTATATGTATATGTATATATATATATATAGATATGTATGTATATATAGATATGGATAGATATATATATATAAGAGATTAGTAGGTTAGAAGATTAGAAGAAATTTAGGAAGAAATTAGAAGAAGAAAGGTTAAGAGGAAGAAAAAAGTAGAAGAGTTAGAAGAGAAGTAGAAGAAAAAAGAGAAGAAGTTAGAAAAAGAATGAGAAGAGGATTAGAAGAGAATAAGAAGGGAGAATGGAGATTAGTAAGGAGGAGGAGAATTAGAATGGGAAGAAGAAGTTAGAAGAGGAAATTAGAAGAGGAATTTGAGTGAGAACTAGAGAAGGATTTTGGAGAAAATCGAGTTAGAGGGTGAAACGGAGCCCGGAGTATCGGAACGCGATGAAACTTGGCGTGGAGTTCAAATACGTGATTTAGATTTTGCGGGTAGGCTCCCGAGTGGAAATCGGGGTCGTAGGGCGCCGGTATCGCGCCGTATCAGTACGTATCTTAAAATATTCAAGATTTTAGCAACGGGCCGTATCATGGACCGGATGTCCACGTTACCTAGGTATTATGGTAGATAATATATGTATAGGCTAGTATCATACTATCCTGGGGAGATCGGGTCAAAATATCAAGCGTAGGTAGGCTAACTAGATAATCGCCGAAGGTAGAATTTTGCCCTTTTTAAGGGTAAAATAGGGAATTGGCCTACGGCCAAGATTTGAGTTTCGAAGTCCAAGATAGACTTGGATATGGGTTGTAGAGGTTGATAATAGTTAGGAATAGTCGCCTAGACCTAGTCTTGACCCCGGTTGACCACGATTGACTTTTTGGACCAAAAGTCAACTATGGGTCAATACTTTGCCCAATTTAGTTCCAAATTCCATTAGACTTGTGCAGTTGACCAAAAGTCAACTGTTAGTCACAAGTGACCTAGAGTTGACCTAGGATTGACCAGAGTTGACCACGGTTGACCAGTTGACCAAAAGTCAACTGTAAGTCAACCGTTGACTCAAATTGACCTAGATTAATTCCGTTTGACTTGCATTGACCCAGTATGACCTAGCTAGACCTAATATGACTTAGGTTGACCTCATACAGTCTGGTTCGACGTGTCTTAACCTAGAATGACTTAATAGGATTTAAATTGTCTTGATTTTAATTCCTAAGCAGAGTATTGATACGTCTTGTTCTCTATAGGTCCTCGAGACGCTGCATTTGCTCCGGTTGACATATCATACCATATTACAGGCGAGTACATTCTCTGACACTTTTCTAATTTATAATGATTGTTATGATTCATGTAATTAGTATGGATATGCTTGTTCTCGACACATTGGTCACACGAATTGGTATTCATGGATCCCGACATGAGATGTTATTCCTCGTTATCTTGGTATATCTTGTACAAGCTCCCTTGTAGTTCTTGTGCAGTATATGGACACCGATTCTCGAGAAGACTTGCTCCCTTCTCGTAGAATCCTGTGTCATATCATGTCTTGCTTGGATCCACTCTACCAGTCGGGGACGGGAAGTACTAGTGTAGATGTGTGATCATTATCCACCTTGTTTATTCTTGTAGACCTTGAATGCTACTAATCCTACACTCCACGTAGGATTGGCTGATCAGTAGACCTTGTGCAGACCCAAGCCAGCCACATGTCGTAGCTAGTATTCACACACCTAGATGATGGTTTCTTGATTCTTGTACATGCCATGATCAGTTTACTTATCTTGTTCTAGCTCTAGATTTATAGCTTACCTTTCCATGATACTCACATGTACATTCCATGATTTTCTTGTATATATTCTCTATTTACTGTCTTATAGCTTTTGTCATATCTTGTGAACAGTTGTTAGTAGATTGTACTCGTTCCATCCTGACAGGATATGTTAAAAATATTACAGATGCAGATGAGGGAGACTACTGTACCTACTACGGTCCGGATGACGTAGTGGGCCTAGACCTGGAGACTTTGGTCCAGCAGGGCTTAGCTCCGCCTGGCGAGACCTTACCCCTTGCTTAGTTAGAGTAGGTCTTTTATACTGGACTTTGTCTCCAGCTACTTTTGAGACTGTTATTATTATGGATTGTATTAGAGACTTGGACTTGTATATTATTTGGTGTTTGGACTTGACAGGTTATTATTTTTTATCGTCTCGTTGTCTTTATCTTTCAGTCTTTACTTTGTTATCTTAGAGTTGTGATTGAGTACTCGTATATATTCATTGCTTGTCCTCTGTTCGGAGTTGACCATATTCTCGACAGGTTTTTGATATATATATATAAACTGTTTAGAGTAGAAAAACCTACAGCGTTCCACGCCGTTTTTACGGTGAGGGCTGGGCGTTGTCACGTGCACGTGCCCTTATAGCGGGTGCGGGTCGTGACACTAATGCCAAGCCTATCAAACAACAACAGCGACGCATCTGTCCGGATATCATGAACACCATCGACCAGGAGGTGGACAAGCTCTTGACCAGCGGCTTCATCCATGAAGAACAACACCCAGATTGGGTAGCCAACGTCGTCCCCGTCACCAAGAAGAATGGGAAGATACAAGTTTGTATCGACTTCAGGGACCTCAACTCTGCCTGCCCGAAGGACGAGTTCCCGCTTCCAATCACCGACGTGATGATCGACAACACATGTGGCTTCGAACGCATGTCTTTTATGGACGGGTATTCGGGCTACAACCAGATCAAGATGTTCCCCGATGACGCAAAACACACGTCATTCAGGACTCCAAAGGGTGTTTTCTGCTACACAGTGATGTCCTTCGGCTTGAATGCTGGTGCGACATACCAACGAGCTATGAGCACCATTTTTCGTCAACATCTTTGCAAAACAGTCGAATACTATGTTGACGACATCGCAGTCAAGAGCCATCTCAAAGGAGATCACCTGCAATACCTGAAGACAATCTTCGATCTCATGCGGGCGTACCAGCTCAAGATGAACCCCGCTAAATCCTTTCTAGGGGTTTCTAACGGAAAGTTTTTGGGCTTCATCATCACGGCGAAAGGCATTCATGTCAATCCCGAGAAGACCAAAGCCATCCTCGATATGGACCCTCCGAAGAACCTTCGAGAACTTCGAGGCCTACAGGGGCGTCTGGGATACATCCGGAGGTTCATAGCAAACCTTTCTGGCAAATGTCAACCCTTCACTCAGCTCATGAAGAAGGGAGTCTCTTACGTCTGGACAGAGGAGTGCCAAAAATCTTTCGATGACATCAAAGCTTACTTGACGAGCCCGCCAGTCCTGGTGGCACCAGTCGCCGGCAAACCATTCCTCCTCTACGTCCGGGCCATAGATCATTTCCTCGGCACCCTGCTAGCTCAGAACAGCGACACAGGCTATGAGCAAGCAATCTACTACCTCAGTCGAACTCTGATCGGGGCCGAACACCGGTACAACCCCGTTGAAAAGGAGTGCTTAGCTTTGGTATTTTCCATCCAAAAGACTCGACATTATGTCTCGGGGCAGACAATTCATGTCGTTTTCCGAGTCAATCCGCTCAGGGTCCTCATGACGAAGCCAGGATCATTGAACTTCCGGCTAGCCACATGGGCGATCTTGCTAACACCATATAACATGGTGTTCGTTCCGCAAAAAGCTGTTAAGGATCAAGCTCTGGCCGACTTTTTAGCTGCACACCCCATCCCAGAGTCCTCAAGACTCTATGAAGACATCCCGGATGAGGTACAAGAATCAAACGTTACCGAAGAAGGCTCCGTCTAGCGGATGTTTTTCGAAGGTGCTTCAAGAACAGGCCCCAAAGGCCAAATCATCGCCGGAGTGGGGGTGGTATTAGTCTCCCCTGATCAGCTGGTCATCCAGCGTGCTTACTCCCTTTCAAAGCCGTGTTCCAACAATGTTGCTGAATACAACGCGCTCATTATGGAACTCCAGCTGGCACAACAGCTGGGGGTGAATCATCTGGAAGCCTACGGCGACTTGAAACTCATCGTTAACTTGGTCAGAGGGCAATACGAGGTTGGCCATGAAGATCTGATCCCCTACCATGAAGTTGCATTGAATATCATTTCAACCTTCACCGAGTTCTTCATCGAACACGTACCTCGTCTACAAAATCTAGAGGCTGATGCTCTGGCCGGCCTCGCAGCCTCATTAGCGGCACCCCTCGGAACTCAACACTACGTCACGGTAGTGGGTCGAGACCTGGTCTGCCCTAAAAATAACCTGTGCTCACAAGTGGGCCATGCCATGTCAACGAGTGCTGCTGTTAATGTCCGAGACTGGAGATTCCTATTCATCGACTTCGCTGTCTACGAAATTCTCCCAGAGGACCCGAAAGAAGCTGTCTCAGTCAGGAGATGCTCTCTTCCATTCTACTACGATACGGCTACTAAAATGTTGTACCGACGCTCCTACGATGGACTTCTCCTTCGATGTTTGTCCAACGAAGAAGCAGCTGAAGCCCTTCGAGAAGCTTACGATGGAACCTGCGAGGCCCATCAACCTGGTCCTAAGTTGCAGAACCGACTGCGACACATGGGCTACTACTGGCCAACCATGGCCGCTGACGCTGTCGAATATGCTAAGAAGTGCCATACGTGCCAGCGTCACGCAGACTTCATTCGTACACCGTCAGAACCACTACATCCTACAGTCGCCTCCTGGCCCTTTGAAGCTTGGGGCATGGACATTGTGGGACCGATGTCACGCCCCAGTACCGAAATACGGAGACGGACTAGGCCAGCTACTCCATATGAGGTACGTAGCGTCATACGGCGATCTTAGCTGTCGAGAGACTAGGGGGTACATGCTACAATCAAGTCTCCTATGGTCCCACAGAGTTCTATGTCTCAATCAATCAAGTCACATCAGCAATGAAATGAACATTAAAGATAAAGCAGTAAGGAGTCCCTGACGCTTCATCAAAATGATCATGAGAGACTAGCTTTATAATTTAGCTATCTCAGAGAGTCAGGAGTACAAAATTGTACACAGTTGTAGTCTGTTTAATTACAATTATGTACTGACATAAAATATCGAGTAATCCGGCTAACAGGTGCCAGTGGCTAAACGTCGCAAAAGTATAAGCAGGAGTGGTGGAGAAGAAACCCACTCGAGTCCCCGAACCGCCATGCTCTATGCACCATGGATGTCAGGAAGGAAGATCGTGTCCTCTGGCTCTGCTATGAGATCTGGCCAAACAAAACCAGCGGGGTCTGCCCCGGATAGCAAGTACCGCCAAAGGGACACAAGAGTTAAGATTAAAAACCCAGATAATAGAATGATTGATAATAGTAATACTTATGCTATTATTATAGGATAGCGCAACATCCTCGAACCCATATGGCACCCTTACAACCAAACAAGGACAAAAGGTGCCGCATGGAGTCGGGACGTGTCATACTCTATAACTTTCACATAAGTTAAAGGGTATAAACAATAAAATCTCCTGATCGTGACTTCGGTCGATAGCCTATCGCAGCACAATAACTAACCCAACAATCAAACAAGAACATGGGTTGGATCATGTACCATGATAGACCATGTTCCTCGGTCATTCACAGAAGCAGCACTTCACAACCATAATAAGTCTTCCGTTCATAACTTCGGTCCACAGCCGGTCATAGCACGATAACCAACCCAACAATCAAACAAGAACATGGGTTGGATCACGTACCATGACAGTCCGCTTTCCTCAGTTATTCACGAAAGGTAATAGGATACAAGCAAGTCGTTTTCATGGCCAATCAAGTCTACGAGTTTCTAGTGGGACGAGGTTATCCCCGCGTCATGTTATTAGAAAATCCTCAGATCGTATCTTTCCAGCAAGGCTAGCCAACCCAGGGGTTCGCGTAGACAGGTGTCATTGAGCACAGGTCCCTCGTAAGGCCACCTTGCCAAGACATATAATATATAGCAGGAATTAATCGGATACAGTCTTCCACTCGTTGCGGATGATACAGTATCCGTAGAGACCAGCCGGCGCGTCAAGACAATATCTCAAGGCGGCTGGTGTAACACGATCTCGGGATTTTGCCCTCCCCATGCATCTAGTATGTTTAGTTGTCTAATTTAACCCTAGGTGAGATCTTGGACTCACATGCTTTGGCCTGCATGATTATCCCCCTAAAGTCGTACTTTAGTATGAGTACCCCAAAGAAGATCCATGTCAATCAGTATGTCAACATGTACTACCCTCCTTAGTGTAATATATTATTGCAAATATGCCACGTAGAGTTACGAGTCATTTGTCGAGCATGAACAAGAACTGGGACATTCAAGTACAGGTATCGGGTAGGAACACTTTGTTCTCCGGGGTCTCATTAGTGCTCATATCATGCTCGGGACAAAAGACGTAAGGATATAAAATGGGCATATAATATCTGATAAAATATCAAAAGCGTACGCACAAAAGCACGCACGCTCAAGGGGTAAAAAGTCACGCAGGCTCACTCAAGGCAGCGTGCGTGAAAAGTCACGCAGGCTCAAGGGGATATCTGCGTAAAAAGTCACGCAGACTCAAGGAGAGAGCTGCGTAAAAAGTCACGCAAGCTCAAGGAGAGAGCTGCGTGAAAAGTCACGCAAGCTCAAGGAGAGAGCTGCGTGAAAAGTCACGCAAGCTCAAGGAGAGAGAGCTGCGTGAAAAGTCACGCAAGCTCAAGGAGAGAGCTGCGTAAAAAGTCACGCAAGCTCAAGGAGAGAGAGCTACGTGAAAAGTCACGCAGACTCAAGGAGAGACACGCTTCCAACAGGAAGCGTGCTCAAACAGAAGCACACTGCTCACTGTCTTCTCCAAACAGCAAGAACACCATGGCTGAACCCAAGCTTCAAGGCATCATAACTTGGCCATCCGAACTCCAAATCCAGATTTCCAAAGTTCCAACTTGGGTGAAACTGAATGCTCTTCCACATGGAAGCATCAAAAACCCATAAAATCTAACTAAAGTAGATCAAACCATACAAAATCCGAAAATGATAAAAACTTAGATCTAAAAAATTAAAGCTTCAAAATGGAAATTTCTAAGTTCTAAACTAGTATAGATTGAGGAGAAGAACATGTTTTGGCAAATAGTTTTGTAAGAAATCATTGACAAAATTATGGATCCATCTCTTGAGCAAGTTGGTACTTGCCTTGGTTGGTGGAGGAAATAAATGAGAGGAAGTAAATGAGAGGAGAGAGAATAAGATGAGTTATATATATAAAGATCTTGAACCCATGGGTTCATGATGAACCAAAGGGTTCATGATGAACCATTGGTGAACCAAGAATAGGTTACCCAAATGAGCCAAAACTGTAGGCCCAAATGCAGAAAATAAATTAGGAAATAATATTTTGTCGAATATCTTTGGGAAATGCATGAAGAAATACTGCATAATAAATATCGTATAAATTCAAGGTAAATATAATTTATCGGTTTACGCATTAAAATATGTATTCCAGGATTGGAGAGTGACAACCGATCACCCCTCCTTCATCGAGAGGACACCGCTTCATCCTAGCAATCACCGACTACTTCTCCAAATGGACAGAAGCTGTTCCGCTGGCAGAAGTGAAAAGCTCCAGGGTGATCAGCTTCATCAAACACTACATCATCTACCATTTCGGAGTACCCCGAAGGATCGTCCACGACAATGGTCCTCAGTTCATTAGCCATGTTTTCAGCAGATTCTGTGACAAGAATCGCATTCAAAATGTGGCATCAACCGCCTACAATCCGGCAGCAAACGGATTGGCCGAGGCGTTCAACAAAACTATCGTTAGGCTACTCAAAAAGGTCGTGTCATCTAACAAACGCGACTGGGACGAAAAGCTCGGCGAATGCCTTTGGGCCTACCGCACAACGGTACGGACCACGACAGGCAACACACCATTCTCCTTGGTCTACGGGAGCGAAGCGGCACTGCCTCTCGAGATCTAGATACCCTCACTCCGCGTAGCAATCACAAACCAACTCACAGAAGAGGACAATCAACGTCGTCGTCTGCGGGAACTGGAGGCACTCGACGAAAAGCGTCTCCTAGCTCAACAATGTATCGAACTATACCAATCCCGTATATCACAGGCTTTCAATAAAAAGGTCAAGTAGAGGACTTTTCAAGTTGGCAACCTGGTTCTGGCAGTCAGGAGACCGATGGTGTTGACTCACAAAACACTAGGAAAGTTCGAACCCAAGTGGGAAGGACCTTTCATCATAGAGACGGTATACTCAAACGGTACTTACCGCCTCGCCAAATCCAATGGGGACTTGTTCATGATGTTCATCAACGGCAAATTCCTAAAGAAGTACTACTCTTGACATCTTTCAGACATATGCTTCCACCCGGGGATCTGTGGACCCAATTATCAGGACTCACAGACAATTCTCTTTCACAAAATCATACGCTTCCAGGAACCCAGCTGTTCCGTAGCATCCTCCAGTAGAAGGACAACCACGTCTACATCACCTCTGAGTTGTCCCCCTACACCCTACAAAGCGGAATCTTACATCCCATAAGACTACGCTATCCACCATGTGTACCACGTCCATATTACCTCTGAGTAAACATTCCGTACAGACAACCCTTGCGTTGTCGTACATTGATCGCAGAACTTCTATGTCCACATTACCTCTGAGTAGTTCCGCGTATCTCCCAGGATCATTCCTACCATGTCCATAACACCTCTGAGTAGGAAGATTCCACCACTTGAATCTCATATTTGCCATGTCCACATCACCTCTGAGCAAACATGAGGGTTCTCTCAAACTTATTATCTGTACCTAAAAACCAAGGTGCGCAAAAGATAATATGTCCACACAAATCATCAAGTTCATGACAGCAAAAATGAACACACCACAAAAATAATTTTATATTCTTGAATAGAGAGTAAAAGTTTACACCTCCAGCAAGAGTTGCAAAAATACAAAAAAGAAGAGACTACAATCCCTAAACATCCCCAGGGTTGGCTGAAAGCTCTTCAATCCGATGCCTCAAGTCCGCCGTTCGAGTCTCCACAGTCGCCAGGACTCGACGTTCAGCTTCTTGACGCATCGCTTCAATAGCCTCAGGAGAAGTATCATTTTTATGCTTCTCATCCAGCTGCTGCCGCTGTTGAGCCAAAGTAAGAGCCCGATGGGTGAAAGCTGCCTCCTCCTTCTTGAATGCTATGTGTTCAGCCTGGACACGTTCGGCGTCTAATAGAAATCGGGCCCGTTGGTCCTCAAGGTGGCGGATTTGGGCATCAATCTCTGCGATACTAGTGTCCAACACAGCTCGCGCCTCCACCGTCTTCCGTGTAGACTGAGACAACCGCTCCACTGCAGCTTCAGTCTCAGCCACTTCATGTTCCCAGACACTTACAGTGGCCTGGTAAGAAGACTCAATCTCGGCGATCAGCTTATCCTTCTCCGCATCTATCAGGACGGAGAGGTCATTTCGCTGGATGTGCTGTAATTCGGAAAGCCGCTGGTCCAACTCAGCCACCGAGGCTTCCAGAATGACGGCCATATGATCGTGGCCCTGGTGAAGACGGATCAGGTTGATATGAGGCAATGCCAGAGTTCTTGCCATCGCAAAGCTCCCGTTGGCATCCATCACTGCCGATACCCCCTTTGCAGCATTTTTTACACTTCCTCGATGATGAATTTCACGTATTCATCTGCATCCACCAGCACATGTGGCGTCATGGCAGGAGTCGGAGGAGCTGCTCTAGTTAGCGGACCGTAAGAAGGCCCGCCTGCTTCAATCTGCGAGGCTGGACCCTCGGTATCGACAGGCTCTTCATTAACAGGGGCTTAACTACTAGCCCGAGGAGCCACAGGAACAGAAGAAGCCGAGACAGGCGTCGAGATAGTACCCCAAGCGGAAGAAGCAACAGAGGGTTCCATCAAATCCTTACCCTTTCCAAACTCGGAAGAACCCCCGACGTCAGTGGCCACCTCTTCAGCCCCTAACGTCCTATCAACAGCCAGTACTTCTTCTGGCAGAACGGGGAGATCAACACTTGTCTCCTGACCCGCCCCAGGAGTCAGGACCGGCAGACGAGTCTCAGCCTCTTCATCAAATCCCTCTACAGGGACAGGATCTGTCGCTACCTCCTGATCGGTAGCCACCTCAGCTTCCGCTGCTGAGTCCGGGGTAGGGTCGGCAATGTTACAGCCGACCACCCCTCGTTATGACAAGAAGGGGAATCAACCCTCTCCTCTGTTCCAACCATATCTGTTGCCCCCGCAATAGGCTTTTGCAACCCTGGAGCGACGTCATCTGAAGACGACGAACTCCACTCCACTTCATCATCACGAGGCCCTGTGTCCGCTGGACCCTCAGCGTCCAAGGCTTTCACGGCAGCTGGCACCAACCCGAAAGTGGTTGCAACCTCCGCATCTCTTTTAACAAAGTCTGGAGATATTAAAACCTCCGCAGGAACAACATCTTTCGGAATCTCCTCCATTGGAGACATTACCATCGGAGGAATGCGCTCGTCAGAAGAGTTTGCCACCTCCTTCAGTTTACTGACACCCGGTTTCGAAACACGGGTCTTCTTCTTCGGTGATCCCTACAAGAAGAAAAGCACAAGTCACCAAAATGACAAGATGAGCCAAAATTACGAAGGACTTACCTCAGCAAGAGCTGATTCCACTGGCATTACAGACGACATTCCCGTAGCCTTTGGAGTCGTAGTTTTTCTCGGCCTTTTTGGTACAGACGAACCGGCTTCTGCATCGGCCCGTCTCTTCCCAACAGAGGGATCTCTCACTGATGCTGCAGCAGGAGCCCAATATCCCGCCAATTTTGGTGGACGATATGACCGAGCCGCTATCAACATATTCGCCGTGGCCTCCAGCTGAGTTCCAATGATGAAACTAGTCTCTCTATCATAACCTGGAGACGCAGTATTCATTGTGCAATACAGTTTAGCTGCCGAATACAGGATCTGTGGCCGAGGGTTGCGGACGGGCGTAGTAAACTGAACTCTAGTGCACCCGGCATTGTAATATTGCCAGCCCCGGACTCCATCCAGCAAGCTCCCGATGAACCCCAGACTGTTACTGGGATTTCGTAGTGTAACGACCCGCTCCGCCCTAGCGGAACGCCGATTCCAAACGGCGTGTGCAATGACTCAAAACGAGCCGTCGACCCGAAGAGTTGCCTCGACCCGATGAAGTATCGATGCAAATCGATGCCAGACTTGCCTTGGCCCGTCAAGATGAATCCAGACTTAGACTTCCAAAGGCGCGCTCGGAGTATCGCTCGGCCAATGCAAACATCGCTAAGGTGGGTGGCTCCGATGAACCCGTCTGTGCTTAGCCTAGACACATAACAATGCGGACACATTCACGAGAATCGCTAGGCGATAACATCTTGCATGCTAATAAATGACTCAACGCACCTAGCTAAGGGAATAATCCCATCTTGCATGCTTGTTTAGAATATGGAAAAGAACTCGACAATTATAGAAACGCTCGCACCGCGCTCTACGCTCGTGCTAAGGTACAAGCCCACGTTCATGTCCCTTATACGTTCAAACAATGAAACAATAAATGGTTTACAACAATAAAACGGAAAGACTATCAACATAGTCGCTCCGAGTAGAGTTTAGCAACATTGAAAGGCTATGGGACCGATGGGTCGCCAAGGCGACTCCCACACTGGGAGTTGCGTAATGCGTGAATGAATGGATCAACAAATGAACGAACGAATGAATGAATGAATACATGAATGAATCGATGAATCAAATGAACAAGTGAAAGAAAGAAAGAAAAGAAAGAATACGTGAAAGATAAGACATGGAAGACGCTATCGACAGGTATGACGGGCACGTGCAACGGGGCTCGCTACCCGCGCTGTACGGACGCTAACCTGGTCGATAACGCATTATGGCTAAGGGTTAGCCTACGGCTCGGAGATAGCCGCTAAGTTAAAATGACAAGACAATACGAAATGGTCGTGGACAAACGGCACGGGCGATGGGGGGGAATACCGTGGCCGTCGTGTGGAAGGATTCTGCGGCACGGGCGTTGGAGGGGAAAACCGTGGCCGGCCTAGGCGGAATCAACGGCGCTTACGGGCTGCTTGGGTGCGGGCTTGGACACCAAGAGACGTAAGTAGGAGGGTATATTCAAGAGACTTAACGGGGTGTACCAGCCATCACCCTACGCTAAGTTGAGAATTGCCACAGGGGAATGTCCTAAATGGCTTGTAAAGCCAGCGACCCATGCATGTAGATTAAGTGGACTATGCTGGTGGCAATCCACGTACAAGTTCTTGCATTGAAACAAGTAGTCTAAGTTAACTAAATGAAGTGTCTCCTGAACATGCTCGAATTATAACACTCCTGAACATGCCCGAAATGTAACACTCCTGAACATGCTCGAATTATAACACTCCTGAACATGCTTGCAAAGTAACATCCCGAACATGAACATGCTCGAAATGTAACATGCCTGAACATGCTTGAAATATACCACCCCGAAC
Organism: Iris pallida; assembly: GCA_029216955.1. Taxonomy (NCBI): domain Eukaryota; kingdom Viridiplantae; phylum Streptophyta; class Magnoliopsida; order Asparagales; family Iridaceae; genus Iris; species Iris pallida. Next base: position 17,124,963 of record JANAVB010003000.1, on the reverse strand, counting down.
ATGCTTGAAATATACCACCCTGAACATGCTTGAAATGTGCCTCCTGAACATGCTCGAAAACGTAACACTAGAACATGCCCACGATGTGCTAGAACCCGAGACATGGACACACACTCGATATTGAATGCGTACATGAATCGTGTTATGTTATTATACATGAATTGTTGTTTAACTTGGTTTACCTTGAACAGGGAAGGCCGGACGGTAAGTATGGGTAAGTCGTACATGTATTTTCATGCGGCACTTGAGTTCGGTAACACGAGATAGGCTATGCAATATGCTATGAAACTGATCCTAAGGCAAGATTAGAAAGACAATGAATGATAGACATGCACAAAAGTAAATAGAACGTGTTTGGTAATGATGGCATTGTGGGCAAGCTAGCCTCCCCACCAGTGCATAACAATGTACTGATAACCCCACAGTATGCTTGCAGGATAGCAGGAGACGCCGGCGGGTGTGGAGCTTCCATCGAACGTGTCAAGGCACGGAGCCAACTCTGGGGCCTTGGAACGTTGCAAGAAGCTGAAGCACCCTATACAGGACATAATGTATCGGAACATCGCCATGTATCATTCCACGTTGTAAGCCACTTGGCACGCCTTTTATGTTTCAGAGAGAGAGCTTGAGCGATTTGTAATATCGGCCTAGCGTCGCTTGTAAACTTCTTGAAATTCAATAAAGAGATTTGGATTCGCTTCTACTTGTGTTCATTTTTACTTCCGCTGCAAATGGGGACACTCTGTGCGACTCTGTGGCCTAGACTCAAATCGGTCGTTTCTGGACTTGGCCTTGCACGGGCGCAACCTAGGCCCGTGCGGCATCACGCCTTAGCGAGGACAATCGCTCCTACGGGAGCGGGGCGTGACACGTAGCATTAGCTGGGTATAGCCAAACTGGCGAACGAACCGGCTGGGTAGATATGGCTCCAGATAACACCTATTTTGGTTCCGATAGATCAAGTGAGAAGGCCGAATACTTTGCAACCAACGAAAACCCCATTTCGGCAGAGTAATCGCATCTTCACCTGAGTCATATAAATCTTGGTCAGCCTCAAAATCTTTAAAGATGGGGCCAACCTTGACAATCTTCCACCCCTGAAGGTAGGACAAAACTCTCCTGCAAACGGAGACGCCAGTGTGTAATCACTTCCTCTTGTAGAAGCGGCGGATAAAGGCATCTCCTTCAACATGATCCTCCTCTGGACCTGGACTCATCACATTCGGATGATGCAGAATCAACCATCCTATAAGATAATGGAATGGTAGTTCGGCTCGGAGAAAGTTGTCATTTCTACCTCTCCCATTGATCACATCATCAGCAAAGGTCCTCAAACCCCGCAACAGGTTACACACCATCGCGGGGAGGAGAGCTAAAGGACGTCCAAAGACCAATTTCACGACGGGCAAAATGAGGTTCCGGTGTACCCTCTCCACTGCACCAGATCCGCCTGCAAACACACAATCCCGGAGCCATATCATCAAGTATGCCGTCAGCACCGCTTTAGACGACATTCGGTGCGCTCAGTGCCAGAAGCAACTATACGCGTTCTCGCCACTCTCATTGGAACGAGGGGTCCTCTCGTCCAGCCGGCTTATTTCAGAAGTCACTTCCGCGGGTTTCAGCCCTTGCGGAGTCGTAAACCGGATCCTCGAGGAATCCACCAAATCCTGCTTGAAGACGTAATCCCTCCAAGCAGTCACATGAGGCTGGGTCTTGCCTTTGTCCTTCCGATGCATCAGATAATGATGGCTCACTACCTCTTTGAAAACAGCCATCATCTCCGGGTCCTTATTTTCCAGAACCTGGATCTCTTCATTTGAGGGAAAATATTCTTCGTACGGTTCCGAGCCCCAAGGAAGCTTGGATACTTCGTACATCTCATGACCTGAGTAAAGAAGGTGCCAGTCTGGGCATTAAACAATTCCAAGAGTGCAAGAAACATAGGCTTATTGAGATCCACGCCAGCCTACGTGGCACGGATAGCGACTGTCAGCCCAATTTTCTTAAGCTCAGCCTTGAACTTCGAAAGCACCCAAATGGTCAACTCGTCCCACTTCGGCATGTGATGACACCAACCTTCAACCCTAAAGCCACCTTTCGGATACGTGACCCTCGATGTCAGCATCCGACTTGCAAAGGTTGAGACACGGAAGGCAAAAGTGTCATTAGGGACTTCACTGTAGAGACTCCCAGGACGCAAAGTTCGACAACTAAACAAGGGACCGGTTCGTGAAGCGGCCAGGATATCCCTCTGATTCGAGGTAGCATCAATCGAAAGAGCACCTCCCAAGGCCCCTCCTTGAGAAGGAGTAAGCTCCCAGTGCATCCTTCTCTTGGAAGCTAAACGATAGAAGGCTGTCAGCGGCAACTGGCGGTCAAGTTGTCGCATGTACAGCACCATGCCTTTTGCAGAGAAAAACCAGTCTTCTTTGACCTTCAGTATCTTCGCCTCAGTGGAGATCAGGCGGTCACCGAATAAAAAGGCAGGTTTTAAGAAGGTCACATCCTCGGATTCAGCAGATTTCAGTTTTCCGCTCTCCATCATACTCTGGAGGAAAATCGACAACTGGTTCTGGATCTACAGCACTCTCTCAGGAGGTTGATTCTGTAAGATAGCATCCCTCGCAGGATTGATAACCGCCTCGTCAAAATCAACTCCCATTTGACAAAGAAAAGCATCCAGAAGGACCTCATTTAGCAAAGGAATTGTCATCGACACTAGCACAACAAAAATGAAAAGTCAGGCAAAAAGACAGTGTGTCAAAGCAACCTGGCGCATCATCAGGGTGTAAACCCATGCGCTTCAGTAAAAGCTTTGGCGCATCATCAGGGCATAAACTCATGCGCTTCAGCAGAAAGGCTTCGGCGCATCATCAGGGTGTGAACCCATGTACGTCAGCAGAGGCTTCGGCGCATCATCAGGGCGTAAACCTATGCGCGTCAGCAGTTAAACCTCGGTGCATGATAAAGGCCTAAACCTATGCACGTCGGCGAGGCAAAACCTCGGCGCATCATCAGGACAGAAGTCCATACGCGTCGACAGTAGAGAGTTAGGGCACACCAACTCAGCCGCATGATCCAAAGTTCGTCTGAACAAAGAAAATAGTAGAGGAGACGACACCCACCCGTCACCGCGGGTCGAACGTCGGCTGGAGTCACAATGGTGACAGGAGCATCCTCTTCGGCAAACTCCGCCGGCTCCTTTTCCTTGCCAGCACCGCCATGAGGAGCCTTGGGAGCCATTGTTTGAGATAAAAAAGTTAGGGTTTTGAGGAAGAACTCTAAAAGCAAAAGCAAAGAGAAGAACTCTCTATCTCCATCTTTCGCCTATTTATAGGGCTTGGGTGCACGCGTGAACCGATGAAGTGTGACCTCAGCCGTCGCCTCGGGTTCTGTGAAAAGATAACCGCAAATAAAACCAAAAAGATCATCATTAATCTTTCTTGGTTATCGAGGCGTTATCATTTGCATTAACTGAGCGGAGCATGCGCCCCATCACTGATGCGCGGAGTATCTATGCGACCCGACAGTCATGCGCCTCTACCACCATGCTTCTTATTCAACGTATTCCAAAACTTATCCAAAAGTTTTGAAAACTTTGAAGGGGGTCTTGTAGAAGCATGGAATTTCAGAACCAGAAAGCCCATGCGCCTCAAAAGCATGCGCCTCAGACTTTTCACTGATCCCTAAAGACAGAAGGAAAGTCACCATTAAAGCTCTGCATGCGCCTCAAAAGCCATGCGCCCCAGACTTCTCTCTGATCCCGAAAGACAGGAGTTAAGTCATTACTGAAGCCTCGCATGCGCCTCAAAAGCCATGCGCCCCGAATGGTTCGTGACTCTTAAAGGTTACGAGCCAAAGTCTCCTCCTGCGCCCAATCCTAGGCGCATCCTACCAGATCATTCTCCACCAAATCAGGAATCTCTGAGCCATGGGTCGATGACACGTGTCCTTTGACTCGACTCACCCAAGATCTCAGCAACAGAAAGATCTTCTCCTCTGCTACGTGCCAGCTCACAACAGCAGCATGAAGAATTCAACCCCTCGATCAGGGCGCAGCGTCCATACGCCTCCATCAGCAATCACCACGTGGCGTCCCCACGACCAGGCGCATCCTACATATGCGCGCATGAGCAGCCAGCCTGCAGACTATATAAATAGAGGGATCATTTCCTTCTTCCACACCGACACACGGACAGAACACACAACGAACGAACATACCACCAGAGAGGCAGATACAGACACTCAACGTCTTCCTCCTCTCAGCAAGCTCCAGTACCCAGAGCAATCCAGACCTTCAGAGAACCGATAACCGTCGTCAGATCGTCAACGGAGTCAACGTATTACCACTCACTCCATCGGCACAAGGAATCCAGATAAACAAAAGTGTACTCCAAGGACTACATCTAAGTTCTATATTGTAACACTGTTCTGTTTGTATTGAAATTTGCAATAAAAGAATTTTAATGGCAAACACCATCAACGTTAATTTTGATAGGAGACGTCCATGGCTGGTTGGAAGTAGCATTAGTAATTGTCAGGTGCAGTTGGTTCAACTTACCACTCTCACCAGAGGAAGAAGATTTTAAGTTATGTTGAATTCGGCCTCTCTGAAGACCAGGTTGCATCTCGACTTCCAGATAGACCAAACCAAGGTGGTTGCTCCTGGGATGATAGACAATTATTTAACAGATGAACGTTGCTACGTGGACTGCGCTTTTGGCCCGCGGTAGCCTTCCGTTGGCAGGTCTTCCGACGGTGGTTCCCACGCAAATAGTAGGGGACGAATGGAATTCGGCCACGTAGTCCCGCTGTCACGTTCACAGATAGAAACCGCGGGACATTTATCATTTCCGTTACGAGATATGCAGTACCATGTTCGCTACAGGGTAGCCCGCTGGCCCGTCCGCCTACATGGCGCCACCTCATTGGCCCCCTTCCCTATTTGTATGGATTCTACGCCGGTTGACCTGACAATAGAGTGACACCACGTGGCGGCGGGCTGGCCCGTGCATGGACAAGGTAGCAGCGCTCATACTTAAAACACTTGCTACATGGCACACTTTTATAGTTTTTTATGTAGGCACGTAACAATTTAGAACTTCTTTACTTTTATTAGAATAAAATATAAATATATTACCTTGAACCACCGGCACTATAATACTGAGAATTTGTAAAGGGGAATAGACTTTTAACATTGTTTCAGAACAAAGTGGATTCATATTTTCTCTGATACGTATTCTAAATGAATTTAGAAAAATTATACCACTAAAGAGGACTTCCACCTGCGATGATGTGTTAGAAATTAAATATTTAATCCTCAATTCTCACGGTAACTCAAGAGTTGTGATCCAGTTGCAGAAACCTTTATAATTTAGCAAATCTTGTGAAACAATTTAGGGATTTTAACAACTCTAAAGTTTTGGTTTAGATTTGCGACAAGAGTTTGGCCTTTAATGTTGGTACGAGGACATGACAACTAATTGCTCCACTAGCGACGCGATGTTTATTCTTCTCCCTAGGAGAGTTATTTATATTAGTCAATACGTTCTCAAATTGACAACAATGTTCATATCCCTTTGCTAGAAATGAAAAAGGAAGGCCAAGGTTGGTTCCAGAAAGGTTAGGGAACTTGGACGTGCCAATAAACATTTAAGAGCACACCTTCTTCTTCCTTGTGTTCAAAATTAAAGGAATAATGAATGAAGAAAAGGCAGCCAGCTTGCACTTGAAAGATTTGATAGGGGTTGGGAAAGTGAACACCACTACTCTTGGTCCAGCCAGTTCGCAGCACTATTCAAGGAATTTGTTGCAAGCGAGGTTCTTTGGTGTAGACCGCATAGTTGCTTCATTTGCAACAAGAAAGCATGTTATGTGTTACCTTGCGAGTTGATAGAAGGAAAGCCCCATTGATACGTGTGCGTGTTAAAGACACTCCAAAATAGAATAGAACACACGAAAATATACGTCGCCTTATGTTGTTGTATCCTTTTTGTGTTATCTGTGTCCATGCAACATAGATTACATGTCTACTTGACATGTTCCCTCGTACATAATTCCAAAGAAAAATAATATTTTGCCCGCAAGCTGTGACCGTAGGACACGTGGTCGAATCCTATAGACTCCTATAGTTCTATATTTGTTCAGATATATCACATAAATTTCTATCAATGGAACGATGACACGTGACGGTCACAGCCTGCAATCAAAGACTGCGGGCAAAATAGCAGCGTGGAATCACAAAACAGGCCAAACCTTTTTCATGTAAACCCCTATGATTAATAAGCACAAAGACACTTTCTTTGGGGTGGTAGTCCATAATAAAGGGGAGTTTGACTTGTGATGTACCATGTCCATCCGTTAAAATAATGTAGGAATATATATAATTATTCATACGACGGACACTCTCGCATCAAAACTCTTTACAGTTTGTTAATTCCATACCTTAAAAATTGTAGATGTTCCTTCACTTTCTTATGGAACAGTTTGTAGATGGTGAACAAGTTCTGACAGCAAACTAAGCATCATCTAATATAGTATCATACATTTGCTTGTAAAATTCCATGATTTTTCGTTGCATTAACATAGTTTGCTAACTAAAGCGACATGACAACAGGGTCTCGGAATGTCGAAAAACATTTTATGAAAGTGAGCCTAACCCTTTCGATGATCAAAAATTAGATATTAAACAATCAGAAAGAAAGCACATCGGGAGGATGTGCTTTTCCATTTCAATTCATTTGTGCATCATTCGTGCAGGAAATGTTGTATATATGTCTAAAAGGTTAGACCAATGTTTTAAAAACTGGACCGATTACCGAACCAAATTTTTTTGGTATAGGTCGGACCATGCTTCAACCGGAGTTTAAATAGACTTGGTTTGGATTGGTTAAAATAGATAAAATATCCATATTTACTTCTTGGTTTGGTTTGGATCTTAGGTATGTTGGTTTGGTCTTACAACTATAAGGTCTGTTAAAAATTAAACCAAAAATCAAATGGTCCAAATTTTACATGATAATTTATTTTGAATTTTCTTTAAAAGAACCAATTTTGACCGGTTCAATTGTGAACCGGTTCTATCGGTTCACCGGTTGAATCCCGGTTTTAAAAAAAAATGACGATTTTTTGATAGACCTGGTTTTAGTCGGACCGGACCGATTTTTTGGCATATACTGGTTGGATTCGGTCCAACCGCCGGTCCGGTTGTTACAACACTGGGTTAGATAATTTATTTTAAATTTTCTTTTAAAAGAACCAATTTTGACCGGTTCAATTGTGAACCGGTTCTGTCGTTTCACAGGTTGAATCCTGATTTTGGAAAAAAAAATGATGGTTCTTTAAAAGACTCGATTTTAGTTGGACCGGACCGATTTTTTGGTATAAACTAGTTGAATTCGGTTCAACCGTCGGTCCGGTCCGATTCTTACAACACTGGGTTAGACAGCAACAAAACCAGTTATTTGACTATACAATTTTTTTAAAACTCTTAGTTAGCGGCTTGAGAAAACTTCTAGGCAAGCTTCTTGATATCATAACTCTGAACTCGCCTCTCACGGGGATAAAAAGAATTTGTTAGGTTTGCAGGTCAGGTTGGCTTTGTTCTGTCATGACAGCAAACTCATGATGGTTGGTTTAGGTTCTATTCTAGCAAGTGATCACTCCGATGTCATGTTAAAGTCCCTTCCCTTCCGTTAACCGGAAAAAAAATTATATATTTATTTAATTTCACTAGCTTGCATATCGGATGACAATGTCATGTATCAAACATATTTACTCTCCTATAAAAATATAATCCCACTCATTGTGAGTGTTATTTTTAACATAATCAGTATGACCTATATTTTTATAGACAAAATGAATATATTTGGTACACAGAATTTGGAAACAGATATCGTATCTGCTCTCCGATGTTGGTATCCCATCGCTTGAAACTTAAAAAAGAAGACGAGGGGGAGTTGGATGTGTGAAAGCATTGAGAGCTCAAGTACTTTTCTTCTTCCATGTTGGTTCAATTCCTTTGCAATTTGGGGGTGGTGTGGGGACACTAGAAAAGAGTAATGCGCAAAGGCAGCCAGCAAGGTTTGCACTTGAAAGATTTGAGGGATTGGAAAAGTGAACACCACAACTCCTGTCCAGAAAGAATAAATCGCTTTTGCTTTGGGATATGATCGATGATTCCGACACTTTACCATTATTATTAGCCAGCTTTTCTTTCCTTTGTAGTTCCATTGTAGGATTATGACAAACAACAAATTGTCCCAAAAGTCATATATAATAAAGATATTAAACATGATTAGACATTAAACACGATTAGGTTAACCGGGGGAGTACTGCTTTGAGACTCTGAACCATGTCTTCTGCAATTAAAAGGAAAGACATGTTTCCCTTGCATGGAGGTCACTTAAAAGAAATGTAGCTTAGCATGATCTCTGCAGAGGACTGGGTCAAAGTAATCTTCACTTGTAGGCTAATCATGGCATGGACAACCCCAAAGCTAAGGAAGCAAGGCTCATGGTGGATATTCTCTGAATTATAAAAGACATGCGTCAGCGTGAATGCATATATATATATATATATATATATATATATAGAGAGAGAGAGAGAGAGAGAGAGAGAGAGAGAGAGAGAGAGAGAGAGCAACCCCTACTTGCACACTTTCACAGTCCTTTCACACCTTGAATGTGGGGTTATCTTATCTTGTAACTTTGTATCTCGAGGGTGTCAGAGGAGGTAATAGTTACCGTAAGGTAAAGCGATAAGATATTAATCAAATGATCGGCTTTAGTTTTTGTTAATGTTATAGCAGACGCGGCACTTAACAGAATTAAATGGAAGAAAATGATTCAAATAGTTGAATTCCAAACATTTGCCATGAAAGCTTTGTTGTTGTTGAGGTAATATAATTATCGCGAGATAACAATCAAATTTGCTGATTAATTGTATTGTTATATAAAGTTTTGGTCAAGATCAAGCTCAAGATCACTTTCGTACATTGATGTAGTGATAGTTTGGCATTCCTACAGACCCAAAGAGACATTGATCAGGTTAGAATACTGGTTTATCTTTGGGCAAGGAGCACAAGAGTAACCACTCCGAGAGAAACCTTCAACACCGTGATGTCATCAAGAAATCAAACAACTCTGATACGAACAGGAACCATTTTTGCTTGCACACATGTACAATGTGGAAATAGAGAGAGTTAAGTTGTGTGGTCCTTCTACATTATTCAGTTTCAATTATTATTATTTTTCCTTTCCTCTCCCTTATTTTCTGTGGAACCAAGCATCCTTGCCCTTGCTTTTCATTCCGTGTGATCATCTTTGTTTCCTTGTTCTGATCGTCCTACTGTGGTAAAACATCACATTATCTCAAATAGGCGGAAATTGGAGTTCTTTGTTCTTGAAACGCAAACATCCATGTACTGAAAAGGAATTGCATCTACTTCACTGATCTCAATCTAGATTTTTCAGAAACATTGTGAAGGTACGTGGAAAGTTTAGAAAGATAATTTTTAAAGGCACTCCACATTTTACTCCAGAGCAATCCATTAGGACTGCCAACTTTGTGGACAGCCCATTAGGACTGCCAACTTTGTTGGCAGTTCTAACATTAAGGAGGACTGCCAACTTTGTTCACAGTCTATCTTAATATTCAAAAAATTTAGGACTGTCCTAGGACTGAACTGTCATGTCCTGTCCTGAAGTAAAATATGGAGTGCCTTTAAAAATAACCTTTAGAAATGGAAAGCAGAAGCACTGTGCATGGTGGACGAAGATCAGAAAAGAGGAAAAGGACACAAGTTGGGTTAGCGAAGGATAAGGCCCTCTTTCGAGTTTCAGAGATGAACCCTCATACCAAAAGGTCCCATCCTCGGATACTAAAGGTACTACAATGCGAAAATCAATACAAATGTCAAAGTGTATGAAGAACTTCCTTTTGTATTATGAGAACAAAAGTTTGAATAGAACCATCAAACATCAGTCTGTTGAGCATTAGGTTAGCAATTGATCCGACATTGGTAGCCCTCGTCGTATACGTCATAAGTTTAGAGGCTTCGCCCGTTCATTAGTAAAAGTAGTCACACACTTTGATAATAGCTTCAGACTAACAACGATATCATCAAAAGTCCTATTGTCCCTCCTCAAAGATGCACCAAATTAAAGCCATAATGGCATAACCACTTCGTGTCTTCCTTTCTGCTCAATAACATGAGTCTCTTAGTAGCTTCTATGAATCATAGAGATTATGAGCATGACAATTAACCCCAACAACTTCATATACATGCGTCCAAAGATCAGAGGTGAAATTAAAGACAACCAATAATGATGGATTCCTCTGTGGTGTAGAAACCTGTTTTTTAAATTATCATTAATAAGGTGAGCCACACGCAAATTTTCAATTTCTGAGACTGATTTCCAAATCAATCTAGTATAGGCCACAAAGACCCACTTTCTTGTAGTCTTTTGTACATTGACTTAACCGAAAATTTTCTGGAAGAATTCTCTCTCCATTTTCTTTGATCCGGACAATGCTTCAAAGAAACTTGATGCAATCTGATGCAAAGTTATGAAATTTCTCATTAACATCATCTGATAATAGCTATGTTAAATTTATGATGCCAATGTCATATATTGTTGTCGATCCCAAATGACTTGTGTTGATACAATAGCATCTTGACTAAAGCCAAATTGAAAATATGGCGATATATAATAGAAAAACAATCATCTTTAACCCATGGTTCGTTTCAAAATTTAGTGATATCATGTTCACATTTCAAAGAGATATTGTGCAACAAATTGATCAGTGCCAAATGGAAGACCCCAAAAGGAAATCTAATATAATGGTTTGCTCAGGCCAATTTGACCCATGTGCTTTGTAAGTAATTTCCATCTTCATTTACTTAAAAGTGACAAATTGACATCCTTCAGATTTAGAATACCAAAACCATCTTCATTTTCTAATTAGCCAGACACTTGATGATGATGTAGTGTTAGATCCGTTCCATAAGAATTATCTTATAAGTCAGTCATTTTTTTCAAGCTTATTTGCAACTTGATACCCTCAATTATTCATGTTTTTGAACTTGATACCCTAAACTTTTTTAATCAACAACTTAATACCATCAACTATTAAATATTTTTAACTTCGTACCCTAAAAAAAATAAAATCCAAAACTACCCATGCTCCATGCTCCCCCATCAGTGTTGGATTGTATCCCATTTCCGGTTGAGCCCTCAAAATGGGGTGACAATGGTGTTGGAAATTTAGTCTCACATCGGATAGGAGGTGGGATCATGAGGTATAGATAATTGGAATTGGTTCAGGCCTTACATAAGAATTCTCTTTTAAGGCATATGAGCCTAATTCAATATCGCACCTCATGGGCCAACTCCGGTTCGGGTCAAACTGCATTCCCAACAAGTGGTATCAGAGCACATGGTTATAAGACTGGTTTGGACGGCTCTAATTGGTTCGAGACAGACGGTACTGAACGTTCATGCATATACACGGATATACTGACTCTCTTCTCAAGGTGGAGTTAGGAGCATATGCAACTACACGGATTGGCTTCAGGGTGAGCTGCATCTCACCCGAAGTTAAGCTTGAATCCGCCCCTGCCTGAACAGATCCGGGAAATTGTGTTTATAGTGGAAGGCAACCATTCAATTACTGAGGATGCACGTATAGAGCAACACCGATTGAGGATGATCATATATATAATTCATTGTGTATGGTGCCATAGAGTATAGAGCAAAAATTTGCTTCAAATGGTTTTGTTTGTATAATAGTTATTATATATATATATATATATATATATATATATATATATATATATATATATATATATATATGTGCGATAGTTAACCGATGATAATTTTAAAGTAAAATTTTCATGATAGTGCTGTTTGCCCAAATTTCAAGTTTGGTTTAGTTGATGAAAGAAACTGCCTAGGTCTGTGGCGAAACAAGGGTGTTTATAGAGCCATGTCATTGATTGTTTGTCGTTCCCGCGATTGAGACAACAACGAACATTTAATATTAGTATCATTTAATACAAAAAAAATAGTATCATTTAATATTACTACCATATTAGAATCATTTGCTTTAATATATATATATATATATATATATATATATATATATATATATATATATATATATATATACAATAAAAATGAATTGATTTGTTTGAACTCATGGTTAGTGGCCTTTTATTTCTGTGATATTAATAATCATATGCTACTTGTAAATGCAATTATAGGACTATTGTGATTAGTGGCATCCAGCTCATGCATTTAAAATGTTATTTATTCTCTTGTTTATGTGAAGGTCAAAATCACGAATCAATCTAGAAAAAGAATATTAAATTTTAAATTGATTGGAGATTGTATTGCTACAACTATTATGTTTTTTTAAGTGACTTTTGTATTTAATAAACATGTTAAGATATTGGAGATACAGTAAAGCTTCGTTTGCTTCAGGAAATCAATTTCCTTGTATTTAGAAGGGGATGAAAAGGTAGGGTTACGTCATTGTTTTTTTTTCACGTTTTGTAAAACAAGAAAAAACATTTAAGTTTTTTTTTATGTTTCTCAAATGTGTGACTACCAAACAAAAAAAAAAATTAACAAGTTTTCTTTCATGATTTCTTAAATCCGTGAACCAAACGAGACCTAAACTTATAACAGAGCAAACCCAAATATGTCTATCATTAACCTGAGGTGTAATTACCACCCATGACATACGTTACTCTCATAGCCACAAAAAGTTTATCATATACTTATTGGTTGGCGCACACGCGTTGCAGGTATAATCCACATATTGTGAACGACGAGAACATTTTTAAAGGCAATTGATAAAGGCACTGCCTTTTTTGATCGGGGCTAGTCCGGATTGGGGCTAGCCCAATTTTTTTTGTGTTTTACTCAGGACAGTCCATTTTTTTGATTTTGGGCTGTCCCAAAGTAAAATTCCCCTAAACCCAAAATTTTTCTCTCATTGGCAAAATTTTTTCTCTCTCTTCCTAAACCATAATTCCTCTCTTCTTCTTCTTCCTCTTCTCCTCCACCATTTCTCCATCCCCAAGCAAGAAGATAATTTGAAATTCCTAGAAATTTCTTCCACCTAGAAATGTTCTCTTCTTCTTCCTCTTCTCTTCCAAATTTTCTTCTCAAGAAGATCGATGGCACCCAAATTCTTTCTCTATTTGTTTCCAAAATCCTAGAAATTAAATTAAAAAATTCAAGCATCCATTATATTGTTTATTTCAATTGTCTGTAGCCCATTTGAATTAAACTACATTCGGAGTGGAAAATTACGCATTTAAATTAAACACAAGTATGCATGAACGAGAAAACTGTGCGTCGACCAGGACTGCCTAATTTTCTGGCAGTCCTACAAACTGAATGGACTGCCAGAAAACTGGGCAGTCCTAAGTCACAACATGTGAAACAAAGGACTGCCCATTTTTCTGGCAGTCCTTACTGTATTCAGGACTGCCAGAAAATTGGACAGTCCTACATACAGTAAGGACTGCCAGAAAAATGGGCAGTCCTTTGTTTCACATGCTGTGACTTAGGACTGCCCAGTTTTCTGGCAGTCCATTCAGTTTGTTGGACTGCCAGAAAATTGGGCAGTCCTTATTTGTTTGTGGACTGCCCAGTTCCTGGACAGTCCATGCTCACAACAAGTTCTGTGATGGACTGCCCAGTTTCCTGGTAGTCCACATATGTATGTGGACTGCCAGGAAACTGGGTAGTCCACATACAATCAGGACTTCCAATCTTTCTTCTCGCGCGCGCGTGTGACAGCATGCGGGATGAATCTCAATCTAGGGTTACAAAACAGGAAAATTTTTGTAGGGACAAGAGAAATCTCAATCTAGGGTTTAGAAGAAAATTTGAGATTAGAAGAAAATTTGAGAGGAAGAAGAGAAAGAGAAGAGAAATAAAACAATTGACTTTTATACTACCTAATGGGCTAGCCCTAATAAATTTTTTCAGTGGCAAACTTGTAAATAACACAAACTTACAAATGGGCTAGCCCCGATCAAATTATGCAGTGCCTTTATCAATTGCCTTTTTAAATAACATAACTAAGCACAAGTTAATCTTTAAATACTCTGTTGTTTTAAAACTGTAATATTAAACCTCCTCAATGTAAGACCGAAAATGGAAAGTCTCCTACTATGGGAGCAGTTATTAGGTTTGCATATGACAAATATATTTAAGGCCATCTCCAATGGGGTTTTTATCTCCCCTATTTCTACATTAGAAATCCACTTTAGAAAAGAAAAGAAAAAAACAACCTCTTAATGGATATTCCTATAAAACCATAACAATTAACATTGGGTCCCACACCATTAAATTTATATTTTCATTTGTTGCCAATTAGAATAGAAATTGAGAATTATTGGAGACTATTTTTTCTATGTGTACAATAGGAGGGGGGGAGACGCCGCGAACCATGCGCCACATGGCAGTCCCCCATACGCCCAGCCCCTGCTAACGTGGACCACCCCTCCGACACCATCCCGCCCAATGGGGGACCGCCATGTGGTGCGCGGTTCGCACGGCGGTCCCCCCTTCGATCTGAGTAGCAGCACTATTTTATTATTTCCCAATGGAGATGACCTAATAGCAGCTAGGGGTGAGCGTTCGGTTTATTCGGTTTCATCCTAACGGAAATAGTCTAAACCGAATTCCTAAAAATTCAAAACCGATCGAACCGAAATTAGCCTACTGAAGCTTCGGTTTGTTCGATTTGACTATTGCCCAAAGTTGAAATCGTAGTTAAATTATATTAAAAAAATATTACTTTTATATACACATTTATTGTATTTTAAAATTATTTTTAAATTGGACTAGTTATTAAATTATCAAAGTACACCATCAAAACCTGAACCATACGTCATATCGTATCCTAAATCAAGAATTCAAGCAAAAATAATTGTAGACAAAGAATAAGCATCTAGAAATTTTCCACGGTGTCCCAACTCGAGAAAGTTTCACAATCAAACTTCTCAATTAGGAGGAAAAGAAAATTGAAATTTCTCAACGACCATCAATCAAATATATAGCAGCAATTCCACAAACACATCAAGAATGAAGTCTTGTCCACATATTTTTCAGATTGATAGCGTACATAAATTTCTTTAACATTCACGAATAACAATTACTCTCAGAGAGTCTGTGGGCTAAAGGAAAGAAAGAAAAGAAAAAGAATTAAAAGAAGGGGAAGGATGGGTTGGTCGAGCCCAAGCTCAAGAACCATGGTTGGGCTGGATCGGTCCAATAACAATGGGTTTTATGAGCTTATTAGTTAGTTACTCAGGTTTTATAATTAATGTTGTTATTATTTTCGTAGTTCTCTAGTTAATTAATTAGTAATTTGTTATATTGTTGTTAATATTAGGTAGCTAATATACAATAATTAGTTATTAGCTATTTAGTCCTAGAATATTCTAGGGTGCTTTAGAATGCCTTTAAGTAGATTCTAATTGTAATCTCAACTTTACTTAGCAACTTTACATGCATGTTTACACTCGCTTGCTTGCATGTCTCTTATGTCGTGTCGGGGGGGAGGACGATCACGAAGAATGTAGCCATCTAAGTCCTGGACATATACTCGTCTGCTAGTATAGAGTACATGATATACCTTATATTATACGTGACTACTAGTATATCATTGTGCTATACCTTATGTCCATTTATTTGACTGCTAGTATAGAGTACATAATATGCCTTATATTATACGTGACTGCTAGCATATCATTGCTTTATACCTTATTCCTGCTAGTATAGTGTACATGATATGCCTTATATTATACGTGACTGCTAGTATATCATTGCACTATACATTAGACTTGATAAGCCTACATGCTTACTGATGTTCTACTACACGTTTCACATAGCTAGTGCATGATTTCAGGTACTATCCAGCCTACTTGCTATTTACTTGCCCTTGCTATTTTTATATACTATTGCATCATGTTGTTGAGTACGGTTGAGTTATATTATACTTTGCTCCTTTCATGACTGGATCGTTGACATATTAGACCAGGGCATGAGGACATAGAAAACGATTTTATTGGACGACGACTCCTGGATGATTCTAGAAGACCAGATACAGACATTTTTTTATGTGTTAGATGATTTTGATGAGACAGATGTATCAGTTGTATTACTATTGCTTTGAGGATATAGTTACCGGATTTGTATCCGAAAGAGCTGACAAATATATGATGTACTAAAACAGTGATAGTGGACTCTGTGGTGACTTTGTGTTGTTGTGATTTGCTTGAACGTTCTAGTTGCTGTGATGAGTGATCGATATATTTTATCGTTGATGATTCTTGAGATTTAGATGGCTGACTACCGCTGTCCAAAACAGTGTAGGCAGGACGTGACTGAGTCGTACCCAATTATTTATGAGCAGGTCGTGACAAAAGGTGGGTTTAATGCCCAAGGTTGAGCAAGACGTTGTGGTTGGTACACAATGGTGGTGTGGATGAACGTGTCGGTTTGGTTATATGGTCGAACAGATCGAGATGACAATACGTTGGATCTCCTGGGTGCACGGCTCTAGCAAAAACGAATAAAGGCAGCAGGAGTGCTAAAGTTGTTCGGCTGGCGAAAACGAACAAAAGGTAGTAGGGGTACTAAGGTTGTTTGGCTAGCGGGAACGGACAAATGTTGCAAGGGTGCTAAGGTTATTCGGCTAGCGAAAACGAGCTACGGTGAAGATTGTTGGATTGTATATCGTTTTCGGTTAAGCTCTCAAAAAGGGGTGACAATGGTGTTGGTAATTTAGTCCTACATCGATAGGAGGTAGGATCATGAGGTGTAGATAATTGGAATTGGTTCAGGTCTTACATGAGAATTCTCTTTTAAGGCATATAGGCTCAATTCAATATCGCATCTCATGGACCAACTCTGGTTCGAGTCACGCTGCATTTCCAACACTCCCATCCAAGTATGTAACTAAAAAAACATCTTTTTGCGATTGAACTCATATAACAGTGAAGTATACAAGTCATTTGTTTCAACAATCAATAAAGGATATATTTTATAAAAAAAAACACCTAAATACTAAAAAATATCATCAGCATATATACTCTTAAACATTTTTTTTACTAAAGACAAAATGATATTTTTTTTAGAGTATATACTCTAAACTTCAACAAGGAACTCCCAATGAACAGTATTTTTAGAGTATATACTCGAAACATTTTTAGAGAAAATATTTCAGAACAGTCTTATCTTTAGTATTTTTTTAATCCAACTTGATACTCTAAACTTTTTTACTTAACAACTTGATATTACTCAACCATAAGACTTTCAAACATATAGATTGAGAATATATTTCAGAACAGTCTATTGTCTTTAAAAAGGTGTTGACAAAATACTAAATATATCATCAACGTAATGTATGTTTAGAATAACCTGCGAAGGGCATATATTAATACATTAATAAATATTCTGGTAAGAGTATTCATGCAAAGTACACATTTATCAATGTATTCACATGTAGCTTAGGGCACGTGTTAACAAAATTCAACTTCAATAAGGAACTCCCAATGAACAGAACAGTATCAAAAGCCTTCTTCCAGATCGATTTTAATCATCACCCTTGACTCCCTCTTTTTGTGACAATATTGAATACAATAATACCAAGTCTACAACCAATTTTTTACAACCATCTTACAACCTCTCTCTCCAACTCCTTGCACATGGGTCCTACCGGGTCCCACCATCCCTCACCCTCCTTCTACATAGGCTCCACCCGACCCCACCACTTTCTCCCCTCCTCCAATTGATGTCCGACATGTGACAGTTGTAAGAAGGTTGTACACACTTGGTTGTAGGCATAGCAAAGCCCGAACGGAAACTAGCAAAATAAAGGGAGCACCATCACACTCTTGGTATTGACAATAAACATGATTAGGTTAAGTGGGGATTATACTTTGAAGCATTTATTCTGCCAAGCAAGGAAATGGTAGGTAGTGTCAGAACAAAAAGAGGCTTTCGATTGCACGGACGACTAAAGAAATGTAGCCTGATCCAGTGATCCTTGCATGACTCGGTCAGAAGTGATTATCTTCACTTTTAGGCTAATTTTTCTGCTACCTAAATGGCATGGACAACCCCAAGCTAAGGAAAAAAGCAGGAACATGGTGAAGAGTCTGAATGACAATACAAAAATAAAGAGGTTCATCAGTTATATGGTGACAGAGAGTTGCACACTTGATCTGTCCTTTATAATCTTGTAATCTATGTTTCCTTCATTAATGGGTCTTGAAGGACTTCAGCAATTCCCTTAAGGCCATGTTTGGTTCGCGGAATTGGAGCATTGAGAAAGGAAAGTGATTCATTTTCTTTGTTCGGATGCCAAAGGAATAAGAAGGAAAGAAATTTGGTTCCCAAGAGGAAAATAAGGGAGAAAGTGGTTCCTCCCACCAACACAATGATTCATTTTTCTCCTCTAAGGATTCATTTTTTCTTCCAAATTTTTTTGGTTTTTTCAAACACCGAAAAAAAAATTGATTGAAATTGTAATTTTTAAAAAGAAAGAAAATATCAAAGAATCAATTTCCTTTCCTTTTCTTTTCTTTCCTTTCCGCGAACAAAACGAGGTCTAAAATTCACAAATTCTGCTGCTTTCTAGAGATTTATTTGCTTGAGACGAGATAATACTCATCCTATTCATATTAGTCAAAGGAAGGACCACATGTAGCTAAGGCTATGGTTTTTGTTAACGATGATGATACAACAGACAATGGAAGAAAATGATTCAAATATCCGACCCAAAAATTTATAATAAAGGCTTCGTTGTTGTTAAGATCATAATTATCATCTGAAGTCGCATGATATCAATTAAATGACAAATTAATTTATTGTGATATAAATTTCTGATCTGTCTCTTATATTGGTGCATTGTTACAAACCCAAGAGAGATCAGTTTAGGAAAGTAGGGTTCAATTGACTTCTTCGGAATTTGCATCAGTGCGAGAATTGCATCATCTCACCCAAGGAGCACAAGAATGCGACGAAATAGAATTACTCTGGTACGACCTGAACCATTATGCCCAGATCTCAAAAGCATAAGAGAAAGAGATTCTACTAAGCGAGCGACAGGCCCGCCCATGTCATCTAAGGGCGGAGCTACATGGTGGACATTGGGGTCACCTGCCATCACGATTTTTAAAAAAAAAAGGTAAATTTTTTGTATGCATTTTTTAAAAATTATTTTGAGGTCTATTATGACAGTCCAAGGAGACAATTTGCCAACGGAGTGAAAAGTCTAGCTCCGCCCCTGAATGTCATAAAAGCCCTGATGAACAAGCGAAAGAGTTGCAGTCAGAGGAGCAAGAATGTGACCGAGCTCATGACCTTTGATTAATAATGGGGCATTCGCCCATCACTCATAACAGAACTCCCTCTGGAAGTGACAACTATCACTGCCCTAATATAAGTTGGGACAGTTGGCGAAAAGAAAAGGGATGCAACATGGGGGCCTTGCTAGTGCTAATTGGATTGTATCAGAACATTAAAACCAGATTCTAGATTTCATATTCGTTTAAGTTCGAGATATTAACCAATTTGGGTATAAGAAAACCAAGCACAATAATACATGGGGGTATAAGGAGACCAAAGGCTGGTGTTGGTGAGATATAGGATAGAGTTCGTTAGAACCCTTATACAAAGTATAGAGGTCCATGCTGCACAAGATATACCCTATATAATAAGGACACGGATACGATACAACACGTTTTGGACATGACAATATGGATTTTGCACTATTTTGATGTCCTACTTATTTTGGAGTGTCTATGTCCGATACACATAAGGCATGAATTTTTTTTTTGCAGAGTTTTTGCTTCCTAGGAGGTACCCTTACCTTTGTGCAAGTATTAGAAGGGTAAGGGAAAAGGTATATATGCCACGTCAGGCAAGAGAACAAAAGATCAACTCTGCCACTATAAGGCCTCGTTTGGTTCACTGAAAGGAAATGAATTTCCTTGTATTTTTCATAGGAATGGAAAAGTAGGATTCCTGTCACATTTTATTTCCGTTGTTTGGTAAAACAAGAAAACTACTTAGGAAAGGAAAACAAAATATAACAATGTTCCAATAATATCCTTACATTTTAAAATAAAAATAATATTATAAAAATAACATTAATGGTAAAATAAGCAACGACACATGGTTACTTTTGTCATAACTTTTGTAATAAATGTTGGAAAAGGAGGAGGAAAAATCAATCCCATGGGTCTTGAGTGGAACCATATTCCCACCAATTTTTTCCCTTGTCAGAAAATTGATCCCCAAATTTTTGGCTACCAAACAAAGAAAAGGAACAACTTTTCTTTATTTGTTTCTTAAATCCGTGAACCAAACGAGGCCTAAGAGTAGTAGTGAGTACTGAGTTATAGAAAGTAACATGTTTAAGTGTACCATAAGAAGGGGGTGTAGCTATTGAATAATAGTATTCTATATGTGTCATAAATCATAATCTACACGTTTCTACCAGGGAATGATTGGATTGGTAAAACTACATTGAAAATGTATTGAAACTTATATTCTCCTCCATCTCATGTTTCCCGGTACAAATTCAGCTTACATGTCATGTTTCCACAATTCACAGGTCACGCTTCAAATTAGAATGAATATCAGACAATTATGTAATTATGTGATAAAATAATGTCCTTAGGATAAGTGAACATGAAAGATATCTACGACCAGAAGCTTAGAATGAGAAAAATATATCCATATATAATTTTAGGATTTGTTAGATCAAATCAATCGGACATATTTCACATCAATTTAGGTGATGGTACAAGTTACCTGCGCCATTGCTACTATTAGGGCATGAACTCAGACATTCGGCGGGAGGAAGGGCTTTCCTCTATACCTTTCTCCGCAATGTAGTACTGATGAGTGAAAGTATACAGTTCCTCTTGCTCTACCAAGGGTCGGAATCATAAATTTGAGTTGGAATGGACTGGAATATAAACCGAAGAATTTTTTTTTGCCCTTGGGACCAACGGCGGAACCACGTTGTGGACTGGGGTGGACTCCAGCCCACCCCAAAAAAAAAAAAAAAAATCTTCCAATGAGTCTGCCCATATCCATCCCAAGTTAGAATTTCTGGATCCTTATTTGGGACTCTCATCGATCGGTCGCACTCTGGAGTCACAGTCCAATGTTTATATTTTCTGCTAAGGTTTGCAGGTTCCCATAATAAATTTTCTAAATTTGGAATACTGCATAACCCTGCTAATAGACGGAAGGTCCTAGAAATAGAAGAGTAGATACATTTTTTGGTCAAAAGGAGCGACTGACGTGTGCTGGGACGTTTGCCAACTAAAGCCTATTAAATTCTCTGAAGCCTAAAATCCACACACATTCAACTTTCTTGGACCCCAAGCCATATCCTTCCGGAATACGTCTTTCTATAGGCAGCAGCCAGCCTATATAAACATCACGCAAAGAAAGAACTTCATACCTCAAAAAAAAATCTTGGCAATAACAACAAACAAGAGAGAGAACAAAAGAAGATGAGCATAGATACAGATGCGCTCCTGGATATCGGTGAGCACTGCGAGCAAGACGGCTGCAATCAACTCGACTTCCTGCCGTTTACATGTGCAGGTTGTCAAAAGGTAAGACACCCAACACAGTCCTATATAACCCTGCAAAAATATACATCCTAGAGAAATGTCCTAACCTAGGATCATTTCCTCCAGGTTCTCTGCCTGGAGCATAGGACGTACAAGGCACACGGCTGCCCAAACTCGGGGCACAACAGCAGAATCGTGGTGGTGTGCGAGATATGCTCCCTGTCGGTGGAGAAGAAGGCAGACGAAGAGGACGACAATGCCTTGGAACGGCATGGAAAATCCGGTGCCTGCGACCCTGGGAAGAGACAGAAGCCCAAGTGCCCTGTGAAGCGCTGCAAGGAGCTGCTCACTTTCTCCAACACGAGCACATGCAAAGCTTGCCACACCAAGGTCTGCCTAAAGCACCGGTTCCCTGCTGACCATAACTGCAAGGATTACCCCCTTCTCCTGGGTGCGAGAAAGGGAACAAACTGCAGAGATTTTAAGGAAAAGAAGCATTCTGTGTCATCAATAACTGTTTCTTAAGTATTCCTCTTTCATTTCTATGTTTTCGATTTGTATTTCAAAGAGGAATCAAGCGTGCATTACGTAGGGAGGAATAGAAGATCTATGATATTGGGCTGAAGAAATCTGTAAGATGTTGTAAGACGTTTCTGTAAAAATCCTACCCACATACAATTTCATTCCCAATGATACAACAGCTATTTCAACTATTCTAAAGACATACAACATCTCATGGCTTGATTTCTTTTTAACAAATTGTGACTGTATTCGCCAATATAAATACCCAAAATCGCAGCACTCCCTCAACCATGTCGATGTTTTGGGCCGGGTAACACTGCCAAGAGGATCTTCTTCCTAGGTCCCTACAAACATTGAGGCGAAAATATACATACATCAGCTTTACGACATAGCTCATAGGAATGCATATTCACGCTGACTGAATTAAGTATGCAAATACCAATGGTAATCAGTTATGGAGCAATAGATTGGATTCACTTCTTTGATATAGAGAAGCTAAGAACACAGTCAAAAGAGGATTGTAGTTCAATAAATTTGTCCTACCAGATATACATTGTACAAAAATATAAACCTATATAACAGGGCATGATTTTCCGTGGACACCTAACTATAAAGAAAGCAACAAATTATACCAACATAGTTGTAATTTTCCTCGTACCAAGTTTTGAAAATATACAGTGTTGCATAAATTGCTTTCATATCTTCTCTCATGTGTCTCGATTGGATGCCACAATATCTGCAACTTTGAAAATATACATAATGTTATGTAAGTTTATACACTATATAAGTTATTTATGTATCTTATATCTCATGTCTCTCTTCTTTGGATGCCACTATAAATCTTCAATACTGTGGCAGATTCCTCCACACCAAGTTACCATCTAACTTCAAATTCTCGTTAGTCAGCACCATTAGATAGAAAAATGAAGCTGGTTGTTGGTATAGAATATAGATATACAATCAAGAGATGTCTTCGTCAGCTGGTATCCTATACATTGTAAACCTAAGTTGAAAACCAGAACAAAGAAATCTTCTATTCGAATCATTGATGGATGATTTGAGAAGGGTTCAAGTTTCACATTTCATAAGGGTGTAACAAATATCCCAGAAATATACATGAAAACCCTCAAAAAGGAAAACTATATACATCTTTCACGTCAATGTGTCCTATCATGAAAATGGAACTTCAATATCATGATTTTATAATGCAAATTGTCCTTGGAGTAATCCTGAAAGTTCTCTAGTAACCTGTCCCTAGTAAAAAACGTAAAATCACTCTAGCATGCATGATATCTCGTACTAATAAATGATAGTTCTAGTATACTGCCCTTGTAAAAAGGTAAATGATTCTATTCTGTATGATATCTCATAGGACGAAATGATGTGGATACCATATAGAATAGAACCAATAAGCTAATAAAAGATACCTTCACGTATCTTATTGATCTAATGAACTGGACCTGGTGATTTAGTGTGAATATGAAAGTAGATCCATATGCACTTCTTTCTGTATTCAGATAGAAGCTTGTACATTCATCTAGAAAAGTAATATACTAAGTTCCAAACAAAATTCCTGGAAAAGATAATAGAAAACAAAAATGTCTATAAAGAAACCTCAAATTTGAAATGTCCTACCAGTCTATTTGAAAGTTGAAAAGTTTTTTATATGGAGCTCCTAGAAAGTAGACAAAGTGGGTTCCAAGCCAAGAAGAATTTGTTTGCTAGAAAGTAGAAACTTGAATTACATAAAATAGAGTAATATGAGATGAGAACACATCACAAACTAATTAAGATGCGGATGACCTTAATTAGTTGCCACAAATGGTACCCACTCTAGTTTGCACGAGTTCCCATCTTTAAGGATGGAACTAAATGAACCCCTACTTTTCATTTTTGCCAATTGGCTTGAAGTTCCGAAGTTTGCTTCCAAGAATCAAGCAACAAGCCAAGTGAAAATTAGGACTTTCCACCAGCTTCTTAGTTTACATGTCAATCTTTGGTTGCCAAACTGGGCCTAAGAGTATACATATATTTCAACACAGTTCATTTTAAGCTAGTTCCTTATTCATGCTGCCATAGCATTTTACAGCTAGAATAACCAGAACTCTCAAAGTGCTTAGCGTCCCTATTAACTGTTACCAACCCAAAATTTCTAAAAATCAGGATCCATAAAATTTTATTAACAAGCTACAAACTGAAGAAAGTATCCAGACAACACTTGCTCGACTGAGAAAGAAACAAAAGTATAACCGTGGTGGTTCAAAAATATTAGGCAATTCAAATTCTAGACTAATTGTACTTTACAGGCTTCTCAGAGAATGAATTTTGAGATGCAACTCATGAAAATATTTCTTGCTAATGGCCTCTGCTTATAGTTTAAACAAATGATAAAACTTAGCAACTTGTGTTGCAACCATTCATCCACCCAAGTATTGTCATCTCTGTATGTTTATTCCTAGTATATGTTCTCAGTTACAAGTTACAGTAAGAACTGTTTCTCAGATGTGAGCCACTGTGCTGGCACAGTTAAGAGAATGAACAAACTCCCACGGACTTCTTACCAAAACTAACTCATAGTTGAGTGCACATAGACATAATAACCTGATTAAGAGTTACCAAAGTGAAGGTATGCATTTCTGATCCAAGTAAAAGAACTGAATTGACATTCAATTGAAAGAAGCATTTCCAAATGACATTATACAGAGAACAGAAGGATACCATTGGTATTCCCAGCTCTTTGAGGTCATTGTCTCCCATTTGTTTCAAAGCAGTCATGTCCACCTGCAAATAAAGTCAAAATCAGATCCCGGTGTATAATAATAATGTTTTTTTTTTTTTTTTGTTGATGAGAATATCTATCAGTACTTATGAATCTGTAATAGGCTGTTTCGACAAGGTTGGAAGTTCAAAGCCAAAAACTGATGGGATTAATAACTATTTTTATGTAAGGTTAATGATGGTTTCAAGTTAATTACTATTCAACATGTGCCTAGTCAATTATTCCCACACTCCATAAGTTATATATTAATGCATGCAGAGTACCAGACTACCTTTGAAGCGAAGACCCCCCATTGAAATGTTATCACTGCATGCATGGTGATAGGAGAAGAAAACAAGATGGAGGTGCCGAAAGTAAAAGGAAGCATTAGGAAATATGTGATATTTGGAATCATTTCCTAAGCTAATTTGGGCAGGAGATTGTCATACATTTGATGAATCTCAAAGAATAATGAAAATTTGTTACTTCAAAAAGTATTTATTTTTGTGACCATGCAACCAAAGACATCCAAAAGAGTGTCGCAGCTCACGAGATTCTAGAGGGAAATATGTCAAGATAACTGGGTGACAAATTATCTAAATAAACTAGCAAAAGTTGACTAAATATTAAGGCAATATACAAGAAACAT
Source organism: Iris pallida (assembly GCA_029216955.1). Classification (NCBI taxonomy): domain Eukaryota; kingdom Viridiplantae; phylum Streptophyta; class Magnoliopsida; order Asparagales; family Iridaceae; genus Iris; species Iris pallida. The sequence continues at coordinate 17,099,406 of JANAVB010003000.1, read as the reverse complement.
AGGTTTGTCATTCCTTTTAACTCTTTGGCTTAATGTGTCATAGAAATGGATGCAATTGCCATTAGCATATCATATCATTTTGCCTCTTCCTCTAGAGGCTTTAATAGTCTTGGGGTTCATGGAGGTTGCTTGAGCTTAGACTGCATATCAAAAAAGTAAGTCTACCTACAAACCAATTAGCCACCTAGTTTTTCTGGCATGACCCTATCTTGTTCATAGCTACATCGGCTAGAAATTTGGCACCAAAATAGAGGGTTGACGTCAGGTAGACAGTTGGTCATACAAACTCCACCATACCCTTCATGGAGCTTTCTTATGCGCCATAGCTTATCATATTCTAATAGGAGAAGGCTTGGATGATGATATAAGAAACATATGAAAAGTTTATCAGTTAAAAGTAGTTTATCTAATTTAATCTATATAATATATTTAGATATGGGCATTGATATTTTTGCTATCTTTCGTTAACCATTTAAAAATAAAGACTAACCAAGACGAAATAAATAATTTATTATATGATTTACTATGATTTATTCCAGGATATGATGATAGAGACTGGACAGTATTTCTGTATGGAAGTTTTCTATCTCAACACAATGTAGAAAATTTAAATGTTGGAGAATATTTTTGGATCGCGTCTCAATCAGTATAATAGTTCAATAATTAGTAGGACAATACTGAAATGAGGTGAGCGCAATTTAGGATGAGAGAAGCATACAGGAAAATTTTAGGAAGTTTTCTTTCTCAAACAATGTAAAAATAATAATATGTATATCCATAGTGTACTATTATTTTATAAAGTTCTCTGAACTATTTAAACAACCGTATGATTGATGTCGTAGTCATTTATCTTCCAAGCCCACCTACCTGAACTACTTTGTAACGCTGACACAATGGTTGCGGCTCAGACATGGTCTATGGTGAACCTATCTAAGCCCACCTACCTGCATACCCGTTTGGGACTAGTTAGCAATCGTGTTTACAATGAAAAATCCAGATGTTCATTGGTCAAACACCTCAAGCCACTTGTGTGTCGAATCATCTCTCTAGATTTAAAGAGTTGGGACAAGCAATATGTGTGAGGCATATGACATACGCAAGCATACAACACAAAAGGAAAAATCTGAAGCACGCTTTATGGTTATAGTAAAGCAGAAATGGACAGAAATATAGCCAGAGGACTCAAAACTCTGCTATAAATGGGATCTTTCAAATTAGGACTCTAGTGTTGGTCATGATTGTTAGGAAGCATATCATCATTAGTCAAACCCCTGAATCCATTTGCATGGCATCATCCATCTAGATTTAGACAGTTGGCACTAGTACTGCCACACTCACACGAAGTGTACCAAAGCACAAAAAGAAGTTAACAAGTTGATGGTTGAGAGAAGAACAGGATGGACAACTAAATTGGCAAGAGGACTCAAGGTACGCTATAAATGGGGCCACATTCTATATGGTATGCCTACTTAGCGATGGATATTCAGTTGGATTTTGTTCACCAAAACAGTCTTAACCTTTTACTTGGAATGAATCTACACCATAAACTAGAGATGGTTTGTTCTTAAATGAAGATGGAGCAGGCCAGTCTTTTTGTGTGCAAAATAGTATAATTAGTATTTTTATTTATGAGAAATTCAACCAAACGAATCATTGACAAATATGAGTATTTGCATAGCCCTTGAAGAAAGAACAGATGAGTGTTTCTTTCATTACAATCCCTGAAAGTCTCATATAGGTTTAAATTTAATAACAACATTAACTAACCAAATGAAAAACATCTTTAACAGACTTTCAGCAAAACAGCACAAACCAGAAACAATTCAACATAATTCATTTCTGAATTAAGGAATAACCAACATCAAATTAAGTATCAAAGACAATTGTTTACCTTGTGAAAATAAAAGCATTTATCATCACAAGTGAGAGTGTTGCTTCAAAGTCATAAAGCAGAGAGATTGAAGTGGAGAAGTGAAAATGAAACACCAAGTCATATAGAATATCCATGATGTTGAAGGGGCAACTGCATGACCAACCATGCTTAAAAGATAGAGAGCCACACATAAGAAAATGTGGAGCAAATGATAATGATGAGAGGCCACGCGTCCAGTGAAAGGTGTAAAGTACAAAGTGCACATCTAAGAAGTAAAAGGAAGCTTCAGCAAGTATAAAAAGAGGGGAATCCATGGTAGTTGAAGGCGTGCCTCGCAGCACGGCGCAGCAATTGCACCTCACACCTCACTAGGCAAGGTGCCTTTCTCCAAGAACTCCCAAGGTGCGCCTAAGGCAAAACGCAACCAAGAAAAAGGCACGCCATTTTTTTAACCAAAAAAAAAAAAATCTGAGACAAGGAGATAGCCCTTACCTCATACAATGGGAGGAAGGTAGCTCTTTCCACGGTTGTCAAAGTTGGCTACAGTTGAACTGAATAAACTAAAATTTACTAAAAGCGTGGTAGTATCCTGTTAGTTCTGTTGACCGCTACTAATGTTCTGCTAGTTCACTTGGTTATGGTTCAAAATATTTGTGTGTATTTTAATATGTTATTTGTTTGAAGGGATACTAGATATCGTAGAATAGTATTTTTATTCACATCATTTGTCACTCTTTATGTATCCTTTCTGAAGTTGAGCTACACATGCTGCATTATCTTCAAAAAGGGTAGTAGGCTCAAGTTCACCAGTCTTCAGGCCAGTAGATGCCAAAATGTGCTGAATGACGGAGCGAAGCCAAACACACTCCTTACTTGTTTCATGGATTGCCAGGAGTTCAGAATGGTTGGATGAGATAGCCACACTGGTCTGTTTGACGGACCTCCAGGAGATAGCCGTACCACCGAAAGTAAACACAAATCCAGTTTGTGATTTCTCTGTGTGGGGATCTGATCTATAACCTGCATCTGAATAACCAAGTAAAGTGGAAGACCCACTATTCGGATAATATAGTCCTAGGTCTATAGACCCTTGGAGGTAGCGCAGAAGATGCTTCACTCCATTCCAGTGGCGCTTTGTGGGCGCTGCACTGTATCTGGCTAATAAGTTAACTGAAAACGCTATATCAGGACGCGTACAGTTAGCCAGATAGAGTAGTGCCCCAATGGCACTTAGGTAAGGTACTTCAGGACCTAATGATTCCTCCCCCTCTTCCAGTGGACGGAAAGGGTCCTTCTTTACGTCCAATGATCGAACGACCATTGGTGTACTAAGGGGATGGCATTTATCCATGTGGAATTGTTTAAGTAATCTTCGTGTATATGTAGATTGGTGTAACAGGATACCACCCTTTAGGTGTTCGATCTGTAAGCCAAGACAATACTTTGTTTTGCCTAGGTCTTTCATTTCAAAAGTTGTCTTAAGGCTTTCAGATATCTCAGTGATCTCTGCAGGAGATCCAATGAGATTTAAGTCGTCGACATAAACGGCGACTATAACAAATCCTGTTCCCGATCTTTTTATAAAGATACACGGGCAGACTTTATCATTAGTAAATCCTTGCGTAGCAAGAAACTCACTTAGTCTGTTATACCACATTTTTCCTGATTGTTTAAGACCGTATAATGATCTTTGTAACCTTATAGAATAGGTGTCCCGAGGTCTATCTGTTTTCTCTGGTGAAATTTTATATCCTTCAGGGAGTTTCATATAGATATCTTTATCTATATTGCCATAAAGATATGCAGTCACAACGTCCATGAGCTGCATTTCTAGGATTTTCAGAGAAGAGAGGCTGATCAGGAATCTGAAGGTATTCCCATCCATGACCGGAGAATATGTTTCTTCATAATCTATTTCCGGTTTCTGGGAGAAACCTTGTGCTACAAGGCGTGCTTTGTAGCGCACAACTATGTTGTGTTCATTTCTTTTTCTTGTGAAGATCCATTTATATCCCACAGGTTTAACACCTTCAAGTGTTTGGACTACAGGTCCAAAGATTTCGCGTTTCAAGAGTGAGTCCAGCTCTACTCCTATTGCCTCGTTCCACTTTGGCCAATCGCCTCTGCGTTTACATTCTGCTAGAGACCGTGGATCGATGTCATCGTCATTTTCAGTGACGTGAACGGCAATATTGAACGAAAAATCGTCGTCGACGACTGTGCTTTTTCTGTTCAGTACCTCTCCAGTACGTACATAATTTAATGATATTTCTCCTGTTTGTTCCTCTTCAGGGAAAACTAGGAGGGGAGAGGTAGCTGATCTGAGCTCAGCATCCTGTGTTGGGATCTTCTTAATTTCTCCAGGGTTTTTTCTTTTACGAGGGACTTTGTCTCTCGAACCTGGTGGGCGTCCTCTTTTTAATTGCGGTATTGCCATTTCTGCTGCCGGCGGATTGCATCCATCTTTGGGGATGTCAATCCTAGCTGGCGTGTTGGCAGCAGGGACGTGTGATCTGACAATCTTCTGGTTGTCAGTAAATGTATCCGGAAGTAGATGTACAGTGTTCTGAAGATGTAATATCTTCAGGATCTCATCTTCACATTGACTTGTACGCGGATCAAAATGAGACAAAGTTTGTGTCCCAAGAAATTGTCTTAGAAGCTTCTGGCTTCTTAGACTGTGTGCCCAGTTTAGGAAATAATCCTTCATCAAACTCACAGTCATCAAGACGTGCCTTAAATACGTCACCCGTCAGGGGTTCTAGGTATCTAATTATAGAGGGTGAGTCAAACCCAACATAGATACCTAATCGACGTTGTGGACCCATTTTGGTCCTCTGTGGGGGAGCAATGGGGACGTAAACAGCACAACCAAAAACTCTCAAATGAGAGATATTTGGAGGAGAACCATAAGCGAGCTGCATCGGAGATAGAATATGACCTCCAGAGGGTCGTATTCTAATAAGTGATGCGGCATGCAATATAGCATGACCCCAAGCTTCCACAGTCAACTGTGACTGCATCAACAATGGACGAGCAATCCATTGTAATCTCTTAATAAGAGATTCTACTAACCCGTTCTGGGTGTGAACATGAGCTACAGGATGTTCAACTTCGATGCCAGTTGCTTGGCAATAGTCTTGAAAAACCAGTGAAGTAAATTCACCCGCATTATCAAGTCTTAATTTTTTGATATGGTTATCGGGAAAATGAGCCCGCAACTTAATTATTTGTGCCAATAGCTTAGAAAAAGCTAAGTTGCGGGTGGACAAAAGGCACACATAAGACCATTTAGTAGATGCATCTATAAGTACCATAAAGTACCTAAATGGACCACTTGCGGGGTGAATAGGTCCGCAAATGTCTCCATGAATTCTCTCTAAGAAGCTAGGAGACTCTAGTCCCACTTTCAAAAGGGATGGTCTCGTTATAAGTTTGCCTTGAAAATAAGGTAGACAGGAGTAATCATACTTCTGAAGAATCTTCAGGTTCTGCAGGTTGTGTCCACTGGATTGGCTTATGATTCGTTTCATCATAGCTGATCCTGGGTGACCCAGTCTATTATGCCAAAGTTTAAATTTTGGCGATGAATGACACTTCTGGTGCACAATCATGTTAACTTCTGTTGATTGAATATGAGTATGATAGAGACCCGACGGGAGTCCCTTGAATCGTTCTAAGATAGTTTTTGAACCATCTTTTAGACGAGTAACATACAGATATTCTGTCTCATTTATTTCATTTGTTTCTAAGTGATATCCGTTTAAACGAATGTCCTTGAAACTTATGAGGTTCCTATTTGATTTAGGAGAGAATAATGCATCTTTTATTATTAGTCTTGTTTTATTTGGGAGCAATATAATTGCTTCACCAGATCCTTCTATTATGTTTGATAGTCCTGATATCGTAATAACGGGACCGTCATAATCATATAAGCTATAAAAATAGCTTTTTTCTCGAAGGATTGTGTGCGTCGAGGCGCTGTCCACAAGACATTCACACTTCATCTATAGATCTATGAAAAAATAACAACAAACAATCGTAATTAAAACAACAGTTTTGAAATACAATTTTTGTTTAAAAAAAAAATTCTCTTATATCGATCGACGGGCCGATATAGAGAGGTCAATAAGTTGCTTGCAAAAATGCATAATTATAAATACAATTTGAGCAAAAAAAAAATAATAATATTCGGTCAACCCCTTTCAGTAGCTCTACGTGAATATGACCAGGCGGGAAAATGAGGGAGGAGGGTCACCGGGGACCTCTTAAGAACCAAGCCCCAAGTTCTTTCTGACATCATACCCAAATAGGTGAGCCTATTCGGAGAGACTTCATAAAATTTTCTTTGTCAAATGTAAGATAAATATCATTTTTCAAGAAATTTAAAAGAGAAGCATAATATGAAAATGCGGCAACAAGTTTTTTAAAAGCATGAAATAAGATAATGGCTCTAGTCGAGTAGGTCGTCGTTCTCGAAGTCTTCCGCCGAGAATTGAGTAGACGGTTGCTTTTCTACCAGATTTGTTTCAACTTGAGACTTCTGGCTCGCTTGATACAGATTTTGTAGATGTCGCGGAGTGCGACAGTTTCTGGACCAGTGTCCAGTCATACCACATTTGTGGCATTTGTCCTCCCAATTTTTCTTGGGAATGGACATCAGTTCTGTGGTCTTCTTCCACTTTTTCTTTGCCCCACTTTTGCTGCTCTGGGGATGAAAATTGTTCTGGGGTGGACTTCTGGCCGGCCTTTTATGGGCATTCCCCATGTTAGATCTGACCTTATTTTTCTTCTGCTTCTTGGAAGAAAAATGAGCTTCTGGGAGAGGAGCTGAGCCTGCAGGGCGTAGGTTATGAGTGGCCAAGAGAAGTTCTCTGTTTTGCTCTGCCATCATCAGGGTGGAGTGCAATTCAGAGTACTTTGTGAACTTTCGTTCACGGTACTGTTGCATGAGAATTGCGTCCTTCTCGTGGAAGGATGTATATGTTTTTTCCAACATGCGATACTCCGAGACTTCTTCACCACACAACTTCAGGCGTGAGGTGATATTATGGAGAGCTGAGTTGTACTCAGCTACGGACTTAAAGTCCTGAAGTCGAAGGTTTTCCCACTCATACCTTGCACGTGGGAGGATTACATCTTTTTGATGTTTATAGCGGTCCTCCAGTGCAGTCCACAATTCCTTTGGGTCTTCTACAGTGAGGTATTCGGCCTTCAGGGTCCGATCAATGTGTCTCCTGATGTAGATAATGGCTTTCGCCTTATCTATATCAGAGACTTTCACTGTAGAAACAACCACAGCAGTGTCTGCTGTATTTCCCGTACCAGTGGCCGGAGCCGATGGAAGAGGAGTTGAAATTGTGGCTAATAAGTCCTGGGCACGTAAGTGGAACTTCAGGTCCACGTGCCAGCTCAAATAATTTTTTCCAGCAGCATCTAGTACTTCGAAATCAACACTCGCTATTTTGGCCATTTTATCTATCATGTGAAAAACATGCATAAATTAAAATTAAATATTTATGCGAGAGTCTCGAAGACAATTGAACAAGAACAACCAAATTTAATATTCTAACAACAAAGTACACTAGTACACTAGAGACACATTAAGCACTACTTTGGAGTATCATATACGTGTATGCAAATGTGTTTAGAGCTAGCTTCCTTTTTGAAGCAGCAGGAAGCTTGGTCATAACATCCATTTTGCATGTAAATTAGGATCTTATACAAGTAGAACAAACTTATCTTAAAAAAAATTGATATGAATATAAGGGACTAAATGTTAAAAATACATCTAGTACAAAATATCATACAGACTATATCTACACGCCTATATATTGGTCACTGGTTCCTGTATGGAGCATTTCAGGTCTCAATTTACAATTTCAACAAAATATATGCTTTGAGCGCAGTTTCTATAAATTTAATTTTATGTATGAAAATTACCGAATATAAAACATGCATACAGACAGACTCCAATAAGACTATCAACTATCAAAGTCATTGAGTCTCTGTATGAACATCTTGAAACATTCTTCTTCATTGTGAAAATGAAGCTTCACTAGAGGGGGCATATCGGACAAAATCAAGATGTAATATTATTCCAACCCAAATGGCATAATCATCTAGCAAGCAAATGAGCTCTCAAGAAAAAAAAAATAACTGGAAGCATAATAAATTAGCATACCAGCCTCTGGTCGGATCAACTAAGAAAAAGGAAGGATGACGTCGAGATCTGGACGTCGATTCTCCTTGCTTCAGCAATCGTGCTGATAACGTGTTTGAAGGGATACTAGATATCGTAGAATAGTATTTTTATTCACATCATTTCATCATATGGCAAGGGCCATATATATAGGGATAAGGGGCAACCCAAGGGTCATGAGTTACATAACCCAAGGGTCATGAGTTACATGATCCCAAGGGTCATGTGTAACTCATGACATAATGGTGAATAGTAAGGGTTTCACAACATTATTTGGTTTTATATCTTACATTACTAATTTATTTATTTATGTATGTATATTTTTATTTTTGCACCTCGAGTGCGCCTTGCGCCTTTGACTACCTTTGACTACCTTGGCATTTCACATGGCCTGGCTTTCTATGTTGACCAGTTGTTGCTCGAGTTAGCAAGAGCGATAGGCTTATTGTCGAGGGAGTTCCTTTAACTAAAACAAACATGGATATTATGATTTCTACATGAATAAAGAAGGTGGCTCTCAATAAAGCAGATCATAGAAAAGAATATTCGAGTAGCCAAACCCAAAGGTTTAGAATAAAGGCTTTATTGTTTATGCAAGCGTGGATGTTGTATATATATTAAGGATTTGCGTTATACAATAGTATGATCAAGTTGTCAAGTACTTCCATACATCAATTTGAATGATCGATGAAGGAAATATTGAGAAAAGTAACAGGGCGTCATTTAAAAAAACAATGTCATATTATAAAGGATCAAAAAGTGTTGCATGCACGAGAATATTGCAAGATAAGTGTCATTAGTGCTCAGTCAAAACCATGTAGGTAATCAGGCTCATCAATAACTGAAGTTCCACCGAAGTAACCATAACTACGGGCAGTGTCAAACCTAAACAAGCTTCCTGGGTGTGACTTGACCCAACCAAGATTCCCGAGGATAAAGCTCCTGTCTAACAAGCCTGACATTAACCACCAATAAATGGAGGAACATGACATATTGAGGCAATGGCAATATTTTGATGATGTGAACTCAAACTGCCAACAAGAAGTGACGTGCTAAGTAAAACAATGGAAATACTTTCAAAGTAACATGTTAAATCACATGGTAGTAATATCACAAACTTGGTAAAAGTACTGTTGGAATGGAACCTTCAAAGAGTTACCTCTTCTGCCTGAAAAAGAATGGCATATTTTCCTAGACCCAATGAATGCAGCAGGCCAGGAACAGATTCTTCCGACTGCAAAAAATCAAGTAAAATATATTCTATTATATTTTGGAAAAACACATCTGAAATCGCTGATCTATGACATAGTAAAATGCTTCAATTCATGTATCTGTACACATGATGCAGATCTGTCAGAGCATGCTTTATTGCAGGCTTTAGGTTAAATTACACAGCAACAGAGAGCAGAAGAAATTGTGCACAAAGACTCCAAGATATAACCCTCACATTACCCAAAAATTTCCCAAATCCTCCAATTGGAAACAAATCTAGATAATTAAAAGTAGACAATTGCAGTAGAAATGACGAACATCTCTTCCATCCTACAAGTATTTACAAGTATTACATGTAAAACCTTTAAAAAAAAGTACATGGACGTTGCAACCTATTTTCAAGTTCATAACTTTTTCTTTGTTTCTATGATGACATGTAGATCAAACTTTGCACCAAAGCAGAGAACTTACGGGTATGAGAAGCAATCGTGATAACTTGGAGAAGCCATACATTGAAATTATCATGGACTCATCTTGCATCTGTTGCAACACGGAATTTATAACAGCAGAACTTCCAGGAATATCCTAATTCCTAATATCTCATTATCTTCTATTATTAAGGTTATACCAACAGGACCTTGTAGTTGGATGGCCTACACATCAATCTTACCAACATCCTAATTTGCTACATGGTAATCAAAGACGTGCCTCAGAGCAAGGCCAGTGTTCTAAATGGCGTCCGCCTAGACCGCCTAGGCGGTAGGCGGTCCCTCTCCGCACCGCTTTTCTCTAGGCGGTGAAGTAGGCGGCCAACGGAGGTTGGCGGCATAGGTGGAGGTGAGGCAGCGTAGGAGGGTGCCTAGGCGGAGAAATACTTTACAAAATATTTTGGCCAAAAAGGTTTTTAAAACATTATGGGCCTATGGTTCACTTTTACAAAACTAAAACTTTATAAATCTTCGTTCTACAACTTAGTTATGCATGGAACACCGTTAAAATATGCATATTATACAAAAAACTGTGGTAAAATAGTAAAAAGTGTTCAAAATGCATCGACCGCCTAGGCGGCGCCTAGGCACCACCTAGGCGGCCTAGGCGGTAGGCGACCTCTCTCCTCGCACCCGCCTACCGCCGTTTATAACCTTGAGCAAGGCACAGCATCTGCGCCTCGTACTTCACTAGGCGAAGCGCATTTCTCCGGACGCACCCAATGTGCGCCTTTCAGCAAGGCGCAACAAAGAAAATGTAGGCCTAGGCTGTGTTTGGTAGGAAGGATGGAAAAGTGAAAGGAAGGAAAAACAAAGAGAGAGACTTTCCATCCATATGAAAAGACTATTTTCTTCCTTTGTGTTTGGTAGGATAGAAGGAAAATGGAAGTGATACACTTTCCTTTGCTTAGTACGGAAAGAAAAGTGAAAGAAAAATAAAAATATAGACTTTACCAATTATATGCTCAACTAACAATATTTATTACCATTTGACTTTATTAACTATTTTAGAATAATATAATTCTAATATGGTACAATTGTAAATTAATATAAGCATCCACTTTTTCTTCCACTTTTCCTCCCACATTGGACGGATTATTTTTCTTAGGTTATGAGGAAAAATTAATCCCTCCATTTTTCCTTCCATCCACTTTTCCTTCTATACCAAACAAGAAAAATGTATCATTCCCTCCCCTTTTTTCCTCCTCCATTTTTCTTCCTTCCACTTCTCCCTTATACCAAACACACCCTTATGTATTTTTTTTTTTACCAAAAAAATGAGACAGGGAGATAGCCCTTACTTCATACAAGTGGTTGGGAGGTGGCCCTTTCCACAGCTGCCAAAGTTGGCTACAATTGAACTTGAACAACTAAAATTTACTAAAATGTAGTAGAAAAAATACAATTTTTTATTAGTTTTGTTGAGGGTTATTGTTGCTATGCTAGTTCACTTGGTTATGTTAACATGTTTTTGTTGGTTTTAATTATGTTATTTGGTTTTATTTCTTACGTTACTAATTTATTTATGTATATTATTTTTTATTTTGCGCCTCATTTAACTCGGACGCGCGTCTTAAGTGCGCCTTGCGCCTCGAATGCGCGTTGCGCCTTTGACTACCTTGATTTGCTATGAACCTCTGTTCTAAAAGGCATCCGCCTAGGCAGCCTAGGCGCTAAGCGTCACCTAGGCGCTAAGCGTCGAATGCCTGCCCGATGCCTGCTTAGGTGCCCGCCTAGTCCCCCTAATGTCCGACTATGCATGTTTTGGGGGTTCTGTGGATTTTTTTTTGCATTTTTAGTAGATTTGTTTGGATTATTTTTATTATTTTGAACCGCCTAGATCTAGGCGGGCTAGGCGCTAGGCGGAAGGTGTCCGCCCGACTAGCGCCTAGCGATTTTCACAACCTTGCTATGAACCTACTTTTGCCTACGTATGTGGTACTATGCATCCAATGACTATGATGGCAAAGAAACTATGTTGCAGAGACACGGGAAAATTATGGTTTGTATCTGTATCGTACCTGTATTTGTGTCCGTAATGGTGCAACATAGGCAACTACATTTTACTCATTTGAAAATGCATGTACCCTATATCATGCATTGTGTCCGTATCTGTATGTGTCTATATATATGTGTCTATATATATATATATATATATATATATATTTTATGTGTCTATATATATGTGTCTATATATATATATGTATATATATATATATATTCAGCTAGGATTCAAGACCATGACTACCCCTCAGTGCTTTATTCCATTATCCAACAGATAATGTTCTATGCCAAATGCACCTGCTCAGACATAAATGTAGGATACCATACTAATTTGACTGGTTATTTTTACTTCGGTTGAGAATTGTATTCCAAAATGTGTTCTCAAAAAGTTAAGATGAGAAAGGTACAATGATGCACTAGAATGCATTAAACGATGGCATCATGCTTCTCACTAGAAAATGTTAGGTAGTAGCCCCATTAGTTATATAGCCCCTTTAACAGTATTTCTGTGATTTGAGAAAAAATAACAAAATCTTCTGTGCAATAAACATGTTATATCTTGTCTTAGTTTCCTCAAGTATATGCATTTTAAGCAATTAATTTAGTAAGTTAGCAGGTTGGCATAAAACATGTTTCCCAAACATTCTTCTCCAAAGGAAATAATTACTAAAACAGGTTGCATACTTGCATCAAAAAAAGAGTACTAGTAATTTTCTACTGTGAGCTTTGCATCTAAACACAGATTGCACGTTCTGCATGTACAATATAAGTTCAGCTCTAGATTACTTTAAATGACTTGGACTTAGGACTCTAGGAACTTCAAGTCAGAACATTAAATATATGTGATGCTATGGTTATCATGGCAAAGAAATCTATAACATTTATGTAACCAATTGGAACTTTATAGATTTTGGCTTAACCTTTATAAATAATAAACTTTAATCTATGCAGTTGTGTGCATCTAATTTGTCCTAGACTCCTAGCTAAAGACACAGAAAATCAGGTAACATGAACAGGACTTTTGGATACATGTGTGTCAATGTCTAATTATTTAGTTGAATAGAAACATGAAAAAGGTGTTCCCTCAGCACTGCACAACTCCTAGTGATAGCAGCAAATAGTATTAAAGGACCTCTACAGAAAAAATTACTAAAATGACAACATATAGTGATGATAACTTAGAACGAAGTACTACTGCATCATATCTCTAAATAGGTTTCTACTTGAGAGTTCCTTTCCTTTATTTTAGATGGGTTTGAAACAACAAAAAAACAAACACAAAGATCAGGATATAAATTTTACCATGTAAATTTTCTGTACAGTGCCACCAGAGGGAACAGCCCGTAGAACAGGCTTTGCAGCTTCAACAGGAACTGTAGCTTTTCTCATAATAGGCTCAGGTCTTGAAACATCAACATTTTTCATTGTGAAGTTGGTGGGTCTTGAAGGATCAAGAGACCTTGTCGATGAAACATGTTGTAGGTCATGCCGCATATCCTCATAATTTCTCCTTGGAGGGGACATGCCCCTAGAAGCACCTATCAACCTATCTGGAGATCTATGTCTTAGCCTATCCAAACTACAGGAATATGCTTTTCTTGATGAATCCAACTGGAGCAAATCATCTGCACTTCTTGTGGGAGGAATTCGCCTAACAAAACCAGACGATCTTGATTCTGGTACAGGACGCCGTGTTCCATATTTAATTGAACTATGTGAGTTCCGAGAAAGCTTGTCACGAAGATCAACACCATTCCGTTCATCAGCAGCACTTTTACTTCTCTTCGACAGACTTTTGTGTATAAGTTTAAATCTCAGATCATCTCGACTAACACGACGATCTATACATTTTTAAGTTAACACAGGACAGAAAAGAGAGAATTATGAAGAAAATTTATTAATTATGAAGGCCTTGGATGGATACTGTGTGCGTATTGTTTGCCTTCTTCCATGTCATCATCACTTGAACTCCAATTATGATGATGATCTTTGTGTTGCCTACAAAAGAAATGCATAATTAGCCAGCCTCATGCAACTTGAAAATAAGAAGAAAAACAAAAGGATTGGCATACCATATCTACTAAAGCATGTGTTTCTCATAAGACAGATAACAGATGGATTAAATTTATTTCAAAAAGGACGTCTGTGTGTATGAGTGCCTATCCGATGAGCAAGGCTTCTAGTTAAGCAAATGAGAACGATGGAAATTCACCGTTGGATCCACTTTAAGTTGTGGAATGTGGTCAGGATTTATTGTATATGGATGGGTGATTTTGTGATCGTTGGATGCAACTTGAGATGTTTAAACGACCGGGATTCATTTGGTCAGCCAAAACCCTAAAAGAGAAGGGGTCCAGTACTCTCTCCCAACTCTCAACAACTGGATCAGTCCTCTCCCTCCTGACACGCCAACACCGTCTCTCCTCTCGATCTCCTCCACTGGCTATTACGACGATGCAATTAAACTTCAACCAAATGCTTCCTTTTCTATCTTACCTCTCTCCGTCACTTGATTTTCTTTTAGATGGTGACTACTGTTATGTCCTCACAAGTCAAAACCTACTGGTATTAGTGACCCTTATCCTCGTCAGTTTCAGCAAAGCCTCATCTTCGCTATATTAAAATGATGCTAATGTATGATAAATCTCCTTATTTTGTACTTACCCTTCGCTATCTAAGATAAATTCCACGCACCTGGTGTTTGATGTATTGTTTGTTTGAAACTTCCGTGGTAAAGGTTGCTCAAGAAATATTTCTCTCTATCATACCATACATTTCATTGTATACTTGATATTTTGGTTGGTAGTATATGGGACTATATGTTCTAGTTGCTCCTCCAATTGAGCTTATAATTACTTATAGTTATATCATCATTTTATTATTTGTTGTATATTGCGGTCACCACAAAGTATAAATGATCAAGGCTTCAAGAATGTTGCATTACTTTTGATACATCAGCTGCAAAAGTTACAACATTATCGAAGGCTAATCCAGCTAAACTTCCAGCTTTTCTAAATGGCCTCAATAATTTTCTTTTCACTTATAGATTGTTGGTATATTGCAACCGCATGCAGGAACTGAAGACAGGCTAATGGCCGACTCAACTAACAGTTTGAGATATTATTCAGAAGACTTTTGTCGTGTTTCCCCGCCATGGATATTTAAGCACAATTAACCAAGAAATAGAATTGTTTGAGCCACCTTGTTGTTGTAAACAACCTGAGGAACTTGTATATTCTTATTTCACAACTGATGTATTGAAGAGGAATCCGTATCTTTTACATCAATACATATCTTACAATGGTGATGACAACACTTGAGTTATTATGACTCTTATGGTAGTCATTCGACAATACATGATCTTGGTTGTACAACACGTACATTGGATAGATTATTCTTTTGGTATTTGATAGAAGATTTTTTTTTTCTATTCAAGCCCTTGTGAACTTGTCTTGTAAACTTAGTTGAGCCAAGTTCGGTGATATTCATGTTTGTTTACACACAAAATATGTACATCACTTGTTTCAATGTAAAAGTTATTTTGGGATAAATTTTCAGCAATTCTTTACTTGTACCTGAATTGAAGTAATAATCAATCCCAAGGTTGTAAAAGTCGCTTGGCGGTAGTCAGGCGGGTACCGGCCTAGCGCCTAATTCCGCCTAGGCGCTGACTAGCGTCCAGGCACCCCATGACCGCCTAGCGCCTAGGTGCCGCCTAATTCTAATTTTTAGAACAGTGATCAATCCATGGATTGATTAGAACTACATGCACCATCTCATGGACCATATCTTTCTTCTTTGTCTTATAACTAATAGCTAGAAGACTATAGCTACTTAGCTATTGGAGATTGGGTTCTAGACAATGGCATCAAACAATTGATTTGCAAGAACCAATAGTGAGTTAAGTAGAAGGCTGAAAGAATTATCGATATCAAATTGATTTACACTAGACTTGAGCACCGGAAGATTGAAAGAATTATCAAAGCCGTTGCAGTAATATAATCGACCCGGAGCAACTCTCCGTAGAATTGACACGGTTCAAAGCCCCATCGGTGGAACAACTCTACACCGGTCACACGCAATTAATATAGTAGATAGGAATTGTATAAAAGCACAAAACTAAGTTTGCCCAAAATTTCAAACATGTATTCTCTACTTGCACATAGTATAACTCCTATCATATAAATATGAATACCATTATATTATATATTGTTGGAAAGCTTATCGAATTTTCTATGAAACACGTATTTATACATTTTGGATTTAACAAAGTTTAATAGGTCAAAACTGAGGTACAAGGCTGTTGTGTTATTAGGTTACAGATATTTTTTCAGGCTTCGACAACAATGTTGCACGGTTAATAACTCTAATATATATATCTAGATACTATCATATCATATATGGTTGGAAAGCTTATCAAATCCTCTTCAATTTATGTTCATACATATTTTCATTTTGACAGGGTTTAATAGATCAAATATGTCTTACAAAATTATGTGTACAATGGATTCCATATTCAATTTCAGAATTGTACACCTCTGTTGTACGACCCATAACTCCTATTATATAAATTCAAACCCTATCGTATCATATACCGTTGTAAAAAAATTCGAGTCCTCTTCGATTCTCGTTCAGACATATTTCAATTTTAATGTCGTCTGCTAGATCAAAACTGGCACGGAAAAATACTGTACAATAGATTTCTGAACTTCGTTCCAGAATTTGACATTGACGTTGTACAGCCAATAACTCCTAACACCGAAATCATAATATCATCATATTATATGTTTTCGGAAACGGCGTCAAATTTCCTAATTAACTCGCTTAGACATTTTGATTTTAGTAAAGTCTATTAGGTGAAAACAATCTCACAATAATACTGCGCAGGAAAAATTCCAGAATTTCTTACTTAAGTGTAACACTTATACATAGCTTCTATAACTCAATTAGAAATTATATGTAACCAATATAGGCATGGGAGGACTTGCCTTGGCTGGTGGTGTGCTCCAAGGAAAGAGTTTGGGAGTCGTAAAAACATAGGGAGTGGAAGGAGGTTGAAAGAAAGGAATTGGAATGGATATGTTTTGGACTACATAACCAAAAGAGAGCATTAAAATAAAGATGACATATACTAGGTGAGTCACCCAATGAAGTATGGTGACCTACATGAGGTGGCCGGCCACAAGCCCTTGGCTTCCAAGGGAAGCTAAGGTTTAAGTTGGTTAAAGTTAATAATTCTATGTAAAGTTTATTAGGGTTTTAATAAAAACAATTTATCTCCTAATCAAAGACAATTATTTACACTAATTATACCATAATCCATAAATGATAAAGCACATAGCTAATACTTCAAATAAAAATCATAAAAGCTTTTCGTAAAATAAATAATGATATTAAATTGAAAAAAATTGGGAACCCGAGAGATTATATTATTAAAATAATACAAATTTTTTCGTAAAACTATTTTCTCGTAAAACTCGTATTTCCAAATAAATAATAATAATAATAAAATAAATAAATTTTGAAACCAACTATGACACTCTACCCTCCTTAGAAAAATTATGTCCTCGAAATTCAAATTATACTAATAGAGGTATATCAAAAGTACTTTAAGCTTTAAAACAAACCTTGAGTGCCAAATAGATAGGGATATTGTATCCTCATATCTTCTTTCCGTTTCCAGTAGATTCACCTGGAGAATCTTTATTCCATGACACTCGTATCAGAGATATGCTTTTGTTCTTGAGTATCTTTTCTCTTCTATCCAGGATTTTCACTGGTTGTTGTTCTATTCGGAGTGTCGGGCCCACTGTTATCTATGAATGGTCCAATATATGATTTGGATCTGGTACATATTTTCGAAGTTGTGATATATGAAACACATCATGATTTTCTTCTAGTGTTGGAAGTAAGGCCAACCTGTATGATACCTCACCAATTCTTTCGATTACATCAAAGGGTGTATCTTGTACTTAATTTTTCTCGAGTTCCAAATCTGATTGTTCCTCGAGATAGTGAAATTTTTAAGAATACATGATCGCCAGGTTGAAATTTTAAAGGTCTTCTATGCTTATCTGTCCACATCTTTTGTCTGTCTTGAACTGCCTGAAGATGTCTCCTCATGGCTTTAACCTTGTCTACAGTTTGTATCACCATTTCTGGACCCAATAGTTGACGTTCACCTACGTCACTCCAACATATAGGAGATCGACACTTCCTTCCATACAAAGCTTCAAAGGGTGCCATTTTAATGATGCATGATAACTATTATTATAAGAGAATTCAATTAGATGAAGATGATCATCCCATGATCCTCCAAAATCAAGAATACATGCTCTCAACATATCTTGCAGAGTTTGAATAGTTCTTTCTGATTAATGGATATTTTAGAAACTTATTTTGGAGGTCCCGGTGATAGATGGAACCCTAGAATAAGATTTTGTTCTTTTTCTACTAGAGTCTAGCCGTAAACCCACATCTTACCTCCCTGTCCTTCCTAACTCGCTATGTTATATTACCTGCCCCTATCTGATACTGATCTGTATCTGTCGATGTTGTTGCTTGTGGTGCATTTGACAAACCCGATCCTCCCTGTTCGACTGCAGCCTTTCCCCCTCGCTACCACATACACCGAAACAACTTCCTTCCTTGCCCTCCTTGCTTTAGCCATCTACGCAGTCCCCTCACCTGGCAACCCCCTTCTTGTTGCCCTTCATGACACCACCATCATCTCAAGAAGGTCATCAACCACAACTCACATTTACACGATTAAAGATTCCAATCGTCTTCTAGGATCGTGATTTGGAAAGTTCTTATTGTGTGGACCTGTCTCATAACCTCAGATATAAATCCTAGTTGTATCTTGTCATTCAATTGCAATTTTTGTGATACCCAGGGTTATTTATTGTAGACTTGCAACCCTCATTGGTTTATTGCTTATTTTATGCAGGTATATATTCCATGCTTTACATCTATCTTCAAACTAGGATTGCATTAGTTTCATCCGTTATAGTACCTTTAAGTCTTGTCTAAGTCAAAACACTTATAGTCCAAAAAAGTAAAGGACAGTAAAGCAGATTTAGTGGAACAAGGGGGAAATACTAGAATAACGAAAGGGAATAAAGAGGAAAAAGGACAATCCGGAACAATCTAATCATAAGATCATTAGTGTTCTTATTGAGCTCATACGGAATGATCCTTGCTCCCCGCCCATATCAGATATCTCACAAGAGCAATGTCTAAGACTAAGAGAGAAAAACGTTGCCACATTTATCATCATTGATATTTTATTGACCGTTTCTTTCATGTTCTTGATCCATAGCTGTTTACAAATTGATTATTTTATGCAGCCGGTAAATAGTAATACGAGGTAACATGTATGCTTTATTGGCCACTTGCCTAATTGGATTAGCAATGTCCAAGGGCCTGCCACGGGTAGGGTATAAATAATTCATATTGAATTATTATGGAAATTATTTAAGAACTAAGGGCTCGTTTGGATCAAGTTTTTGTAAGGAATAGGTTTTCAATTCCTTTCCCAAGGGAAAGGAATTCAACATT
This sequence comes from Iris pallida, assembly GCA_029216955.1. Taxonomy (NCBI): domain Eukaryota; kingdom Viridiplantae; phylum Streptophyta; class Magnoliopsida; order Asparagales; family Iridaceae; genus Iris; species Iris pallida. Next base: position 17,080,067 of record JANAVB010003000.1, on the reverse strand, counting down.
CACATACCCATATTTGGTCAGCTTGGGAATAGGTAGTTCAAAAATTTTAAAAATTTCATCTCCATGTTTGGTTTACAAAAGGATAGAAATATTAATTTATTTAGTTTTCCTTTAATACCCTTTCATTAATTTCATGATGATTTACATGTTTGGGATAGAAGTTGAAAATTTGAAAATAAGAAGAGGGTATAACCGTCCAAACAAAATAGCCAAATATCATTCCTAGGAAAGCAAATCTATTCCCAAGAGGGTCTTGGGAATAGCTTTCCCAAGTCAATGGGAATAGCTTCCCCCCCCCCCCCCCCCTTTAAGCCCCTCCTATTTCCTCCTCATTACCAATCCTAAACATACCAAACATGGGTAAGAAATTCAAAACCCATTCCCAAGCCACAAAAACTTGAACCAAACGCCCCCTAAAAGTGGATAGGTTTATTGTATTTATTTAAGATCTTGGCATTCATAGGATTCTACCTTTTCATACTTCCAGGAACAAAAACAAGACTGCCCTGCCCGTCTAGGTTTTATCAATTACCTCTCATGTTCATAGCTACCCTCGCTAGGAATGTGCCACCAACGTAGAGGGTTGAACTCAGGCTATGTTACACGGACACAGAAAAATGGTATCCGAAAGTGTATCATTATCCATGTTCGTATTCGTGCAACATAGATACCTACTTATTGCACCTATTTGAAAATGTTTGTATCGCATATCCGTGTTGTGTCCTTAATGTATCCAGTATCCACGTTCATATTCATGCAACATAGATGTCCATGTCATAAGAACTATTTCAAATCCTCTACAGAGCTGTCTTATGCTCCATAACCGACCCTATTTTAATGGTAGAAGGCTTGTATAGTGATGATGGCATCCAGGAAAGCAATGCACTGCAAAATACCACTGAATTTGAACAGTTCACAAAATTGGATGCAAAACTACACACACAAAACTTCGTTAACTGTGTGCATCGCCATATTACCAAACTTGTTCCCTCCCTTTATAGAACATTTATCAGAAGAACATACAACCATCATGTTAAATGTTCGATTAAGTCATTCATCAAAACCTGGTAAGGTAGAAGCAATGATTTGAATGGGGGAAAAAAGCTAAGCATGCCCAGAATTTCATGCAAGTTACTCATGTGATTTAACCTTCTAATTGACTATTAGAAAGCAAGTTGTACCGTTTGTCTCTACGCTTTCCATTGTAGGAATGGGGATCATCCACATTGTTTCCTAACCTCTCTCTGATTGGCCTCTTACTCCCTGCTATTCGCTCATGATCAGGGCGAGTAACATCTGAGATAGGTGCTCGCTTGACAACCTGCGACAAATAGAAATAAACAACTTAAGGAACTTCTAACATTCATGCCAAGAAACTCAACTACTGGAATAATTTTTAACATTTATCCTCCTAGGGAAAATGGTAACTCCAATATACATATTAGGCGAAAGGTTCAAGGCATGCAGATTGGTATGAAGACTTGTAGGGATTAGGCAACATATAATATAACATGTTTTCAAAATCTCGTCTGCCCCTTTGATATGTAACTACACTATAGTACCCACCGAACCTAGGATTCAACAGTGTGTCACTGTGTCTTGGTATTATACTCGCCCAGACCATACAATGTAGGTACACTTGAACTCAATAACACGGAAGGGCAAAAACCAGAGCTTTCAGAATGGTTATGACAAGGTAAATAATCAGTCACAAAGAATATTTTCCATTTTCACTAGTCAATGTTTCTGGCACTTCACCAATAACAAATACAAGAAGCCCACTTTACCACCCCTAGAAACACATTCTATCATTTGTAACGTCATTAGAAACAAATGTCGGCTTCCAAAAAGGGGATTCTGTGGCTCTGTCTATGGATGAAAATCGCTAAGGTGAGATTATAATGACCCCTCGCCAGATTTAGCACCATGAGGCAGGTAGCCGTTGGTTGTGAAGACAGTAGACACTGACAACCAAGATGACTTCAAGAAGGATGCTAGTTAAATAGAGATAAATTGTATGCTCCAATCTCTGCTCCGATGCCAAGTTACGGTGTTCTATTTCCCTAAACCCAACAGTAAACAACATAAACCTCTAATAGTGCAATGTTGCCAACAGAACTTACGGGTTTATTTCCATGAATCCAACACTAAGCTGAAAAATAATAAAGTCTTGTCAGCCTCCAAAGATATAAATCATGTCAAAGGGAAACTGCATTCCATTGTTACAAGCACGAACATGCTTCACTAAAACTCCTCGAACTTATCCGCAGATGTTAACATTATCCACCATTTTCCACCCATCATCCATGTCACGGACCAACGCGCTAAAGGGTGTTGGTCCCTTTGTTACAAGAGTATATACTTTTTATTCGCATTCCGCCCTCTGCTTCAACCATTTCATATCGGAATCAGAGGGTTCCAAAAGCGATCAAATTCGCCCGCGTAACAGCCAAAACCGACACCGAAACCGAGTTTTGGACCTTGCATAGTTCCCTAATTCTTATATGAACATTAAAAAAAAAAAAAATCCCACAGTAAGCTTCACAGTCCGAATCCCTAGATTTCAACGAAGAAATAAAACCCTAGCTGCACGAACGAGAAGAAGAAGAAGGAGGAGGAGAGGAGAACAAATACACATACCTGACCGCTGCGGCCCAGAGTGATGGTGACGTTAGGCCGAGCAGACATCTCCTCTTCGTCTTCGTCTTCGTCTTCGTCCCCGAATCAAACGCTTCCAATAGAGATCTCCCAAACCCTAGAAAAAAGAAATCGAGATCGAAACCCTAGAAATAGATGAAGAAATGGAGAGAAGAAGAGAGAGTGACATGGAAGAAGAAGCTAACGGAGAGCTGAAGTCCGGTGGTTCTTTTTCTCCAGCTAATAAATAAGAAAGTGAGAGAAAGGGGGGAAAAGAAAGGTGAAAGGGAATTTGTTCCGGGACGGGTCCGAAGTTGGTGTCGGTGGGTGTGTTGCACCAGGAATATATTTTTTGGCAATTGCTTTAATAAGGCACTCGATCTTTGTTGGCTAATTAAAATTTTGCTCTAATAGGTTGCCTTTCCTACCATGCGTAGGATCATAAATTTTGTACATTTGCAACAAAACTATTATAGGGTTAATTGTATTATTTAACTATTTCTATTTTTACACTAAGGCCTCGTTTGATTCACGGAAAAGAAATGAATTCCATTGTATTTTTCATGAGAATGAAAAAGTAGAATTCCGGTCACATTTCCTTTCTGTTGTTTTGTAAAACAAAGAAACTACCTAGGAAAGAAAAGCAAAATATAACAATGTTCCAATAATATCCTTACCTTTTAAAATAAAAATAATATTATAAAAAATAACATTAATGGTAAAATAAGCAATGACACATGGTTACTTTTGTCATAACTTTTGTAATAAATGTTGGAAATGGAGGAGGAAAAATCAATCACATGGGTCTTGAGTGGAACCATATTCCTACCAACTTTCTCCCTTGTCAGAAAATTGATTCCCAAGTTTGTGGCTACCGAACAACGGAAATGAACAACTTTCCTTTCTTGGTTCCTTAAATCCGTGAACCAAACGAGGCCTTACTACACAGATCATTTTTTCTATTTTCTATAGAAACTAACCATCCCTATAGTTAATAAAAATTTATAAAGGAGTAGTGTAAATATTTTTGAAATAGGGGTAATCCTTCTAATACTCATAAAATATAAGGGGTCAGTGTAATTAACCCTATTATATATATTCGGGTTGGAGTTAGTTGGCTCGAGTCAGCCATGGTTCGAGATAAGGTTGGTCGGGTTGGGTTGGGTTGAGTGTAGGTGCGGAAGGTTAGTCGGGTTCTAGCAAGTAGGGTTGGATCTGGGCCAAGTGCAAGTCCAGGATGGGTTGGGCTCCAGTAGATAGGGTTAGAGTCAGAATTGTTCTTTCATGTTTCAGTAGAGTTGTTTGATGGGTAGGGTGCAGACCAAACTAGTTTGATTTTGACCGAGTTCAGTTCGAGCAGGACCAACCCAGTCAAGTAGATCGATTCTGACCGGACCTATAACAAGAATCTCAAATGCAACCCGGGCCATGACCCGATTTGAGTCAGCCAGGACTGGATCCGACTAGATCCATGCCAAGTCTAGGATGGACTGGTTTTATTTTATTTTTTTTTAAAGGGGGCCAATTTCATTGTCATAAGACCATCATGAAGAGAAAGTCGAAGAAGATAACGGATGATAATTCAGTAAAACTTTCATATTCCAAAAGTGTCATTCTCCAACCTATATATACTAGTATACATGTACATGTCTTGCAAGTATTTTATACTACTTGGAAAAAGCAAATAATAATTTTCTTAATTTTTTTCCTTTTTCTATACATAATTAAATAACTAACCATATTAAATTTAATGAACAACTGTAATTAGTAAATATAGATGAGAGCATTTTGGGAATATTTTTTTTATGGTGAAGTTCATTATATAGTAGTATAGATAGGAATAAAACATATACTACTAATAATTACACACTTCCAACTACAATAAATGTTCACCATCTCAAAAAAAAAGGAAAATACTTCAAAATATTTTTTACTATTTCAAAATAGTTTGTTATGCAAGTATACATTTAAAAATGAGAAAAAAACACAGACAAACAGACACGTACAACGCACATGCACGACTTCTAGTAAAGATAAATTATGTACCCTTCACTCGCGTATTTCTCTTCATGACCTTTCAAATTTCTTCCATGTTATAGCCCATAAAGTGTACACATTTCAAGAGTAGGACAACTGAGAAGAAACAAGTTAGTCTAGATAGATGGCTTTAAGAAAAACTCCACGAGGAGCACATAAGAACATCGTCCCATGTATAACGAAAGTTCATACGAATTTTTTAGAACCCTTTAATTAAACTCGTAAGATGTTATACAGTTCGAGATCAGGACAACGATAAGAAACAAGCTACTCTAGATAGATGGTTTTAAGGAACGTGATTTTGCTAAATTTTTTCTTATAATTTTTAGATTTTAATATTAAGAAACAAGCTAATTAGCCAGCCAGCTTAGAGTTTTAGCACCGACACGTCAAATTGCAAAGTTTGAATCCTGGATTTTTATTTTTAGTTTTCTTTTTTCCATTATACCCTCATTTCCATCGTATGTTTCAATTGGACATATCAGAACTTAAAATATACACTGGTATATAATTCAGAATCAAAACACTAAGTAGCCCTTATATTAATTATTAGATAGCAAAATTATTAAATCATGACTATAGAACGCGACTAGTTTCATAAATTTTTATTAAAGGTTAGAGGTTATTAATTACTGGGGTGGGTATTCGTTCAGACTATATTGTGATACCTATATACCAGAATGGAATTCCATTAGTTCATCAAATGCACAGTAAAAATCTTGGAAAACAAAAAAAGGAGGAGGGAAAAATCAATCCCATGGGCCTTGAGTGGAACCATATTCCTACCAACTTTCTCCCTTGTCAGAAAATTGATTCACAAGTTTGTGGCTACCAAACAAAGAAAATGAACAACTTTCCTTTCTTGGTTCCTTAAATCCGTGAACCAAACGAGGCCTTACTACACAGATCACTTTTTCTATTTTCTATAGAAACTAATAACACTAACCATCCCTATAGTTGATAAAAATTTATAAAGGAGTAGTGTAAATATTTTCGGAATAGGTATAATCTTTCTAATACTCATAAAATATAAGAGGGTCAGTGTAATTAATCCTATTATATATAACCGGGTTGGAGTTAGTTGGTTCGAGTCAGCCATGGTTCGAGATAAGGTTGGTCGGGTTGGGTTGAGTGCAGGTGCGGAACGTTAGTCGGGTCCTAGCAAGTAGGGTTGGATCTGGGCCAAGTGCATGTCCGGGATGGATTGGGCTTGAGTAGGTAGGGTTAATGTCAGAATTGTTCTTTCATGTTTCAGTAGAGTTGTTTGATGGGTGGGGTGCGGACCCAACTAGTCTGATTTTGACCGAGTTCAGTTCGAGCAAGACCAATCCCGTCAATTAGATCGATTCTGACCGGACCTATAACAAGAATCACAAATGCAACCCAGTCCAGGATTAGATCCGACTAGATCCATGCCAAGTCTAGGTTGGACTGTTTGATTTTTTTTTTTTAGAAAAAGGGGACCAATTTCATGGTCAGAAGACCATCATGAAGAGAAAGTCGAAGAAGATAACGGATGATAATTCAGTAAAACTTTTATATTCCAAAAGTGTCATTCTCTAACCTATATATACTAGTATACATGCACGTACCTTTCAAATATTTTATACTACTTGAAAAAAGCAAATAATAATTTTCTTAATTTTTTTTTTCTATACATAATTAAATAACTAACTATATTAAATTTAATGAACAAATTTAATTAGTAAATATAGATGAGGGCATTTTGGAAATAAAAAATTCATGGTGAAGCATATTTTTCTCATTATATACTAGTATAGATAGGGATAAAACATATACCACTAATAATTACACACTTCCAACTACAATAAATGTTCACCATCTCAAAAAAATGAAATACTTCAAAATATTTTATACTATTTCAAAATAGTTTGTTATGCAAGTATACATTTTTAAAAATGAGAAGAAAAAACACAAACAGACACGTACATTGCACATGCGCGACTTCTAGTAAAAATAAATTATGTACCCTTCACTCGCGTATTTCTCTTCCTGACTTTTCAAATTTCTTCCATGTTATAGCTCATAAGGTGTATACATTTCGAGAGTTGGACAACTGAGAAGAAACAAGCTAGTCTAGATAGATGGCTTTAAGAATAATTCAACGAGGAGCACATAAGAACATCGTCCCATGTATAAAACGAAAGTTCATACGAATTTTTTAGAACCTTTATTTAAACTCATAAAATGTATACAGTTCGAGATCAGGATAGCTGAGAACAAACAAGCTACTCTAGATAGATGGTTCTAAGGAACGTGATTATGCTAATTTTTTTCTTATAATTTTTTATATTTTAGTATTAAGAAACAAGCTAATTAGCCAACTTAGCCCCGACACGTCAATTGCAAAGTTTGAATCCTGAATTTTTATTTTTGGTTTTCTTTTTCCCATTATACCCTCATTTCCATCGTGTGCTAGTTGTTGCTCTAGTACTCATGTGTATAAGGGAAAAAAGGAAACCAAAAGTAAAAAAATTCAAGTTCCAAACTTTTCAATTGAACATATCAGGACTTAAAGTCTACGCTGGTATATAGGTTGAATCAAAACGCTAAGTAGCCCTTATATTAATTATTTGATAGCAAAATTATTAAATTATGACTATAGAACGCGACTAGTTTCATAAATTTTTATTAAAGGTTAGAGGTTATTAATTACTGGGGTATTCGTTCAGACTATATTGTGATACCTATACCAGAATGGAATCCCATTAGTTCATCAAATGCACAGTAAAATCTTGGAAAACAAATGGCTGCCGATTTTGAGAATCCATGGATGGGTTGAATGAATTGCATACCAAATCTATATTATACACAGTATCATCATCTCACTCTACTGTCAACGTAAGAACTACTAAAGAAATATGGCAGCCATGTAACCTTGACTTTTATTACATCTTGTGATATCATCTGCATATGAAACACCAGCTCTTGATTCTGGACATACAAAATGAGTAACTGCTGATGCAAATAGCAGTTACAGACTTGATGTTGCTTCTTTGATCTCTTCCAAGCTGATGGTCTACAAACATGAAGAAAATGAGTCAACAAGATTAGCCAAGTTTAGACTGCATCCTAAATGTAACAATACAAATATCATCCGAAAGAAAACTAAGACCTGGCAGATGGGTAGTGAAAGAGAAGTGACTTGCAAGTTTCTAGTTCACATACCAACCAACCTAAAGAAAACTAATCTTGATTGGAATCTTACCGGTTCATGTATGACTTGGTATACCATATCAAACTCCTCGACAGAAGCCACGGATACATATAAAAAAGTAATACTAGAATACAATGAAATTTTTAGAGATAACTTTCAGTTAATTTTATTGTATTATTATGTAGCGTGCCCTGCTTTTAAGTACTGGAAAATTGAAAATTGCTGGTTCACACTTGATGTGGTGACAAGGATTGTGCTCATCAAAACCATGGCATCTCAAGGACTTGGTCATATCTTATCAATCTTATATGACCTTTGTTAAACAGCACTGGCAGGAGAGAATCAGCGCTATGGTTTTAGGATTTAGCAAGGATGAAAGTATCAAATCTAACGTGTCATCTATGAATGGATAGATTGTGATATTGTTAACTAGTAGGGATAGTCAGGAAACAACTTTCAAACCTTTATCAGGATAATTTAACAAAACCTTCCTCCTAAGGGTGATCAGCCTATATCGAGATTGAGAAGGTCTTTGTGTTAATAGACAGGTGAATGCAATTCAACAAAAGCTTCAACAACCTTTCTACTAGAGGTTTACTCAGATTGAGACGAGGAGAATGCAATTCAACAGAAACTTCAACAGCCTTCATAGTGGAGGTTTACTCAGATTGAGACGATTTTTTGTGAACTAATAGAGGTGACTGTTGCCAGCTGGCATGGCAGAAACAGGAATTTCCTTCACCGAACCTTGCTATGCCTAAGTACTCCCAATCTATAGCCCTTTGGTGTGAAGTAGGTCAACAGTTCAACCTGCAATTGTTGGTGTCTCAGTCCACGATACCAATCTGCATCCAAAACTGCCAAGCTACTTAGTGTTAGAAACCGACTCTTCTGTTAGTACCATGATTTTATTACCTTGTCCAACCCTATTAAACTAATACCTATTACACTCCCTTGCATCTTCTGCTTTTTCTGACTCTAGTATTCTACAGCATCTTCAGATGAATCCTTACATAGTTACATGATACTAATAAATGACCTTTTAGGTCTCCATATAATATATTTTTCTCAAATGGAACCCAGTTTTATTGTCTGCTTCACTTGATTTTATGGCACCATCTGAATATTAGTAATGTATCCGCAATCTTAAGTACATAGTAATCTTAGTAACATATCCGCAATGTCAAGTATATGGTATTTTGTCCAAATGTGTTCGCTACTCTCTTCTTTAACCTGCTAATTACTGTCTGGTCTATCACACGTTATTCCTCCAAATCTATATTTAACTGCACGAACCTAAACTGAAGTAGTTGCTAAATGGCAACTGCATGAAATTGAACAGTCTCACTGTAATTGGAGTTCACAACTCCAATTTATTCTGTAATCTTAACTACATGAAACCAAAACAATAATAACAATGTAGCAAGGGAGTATTACAATATTTTGGCAGAAGTTCTACTAAGAGCTGCCAGCTTGGGCTTGCTCTCTTTTTTTCAATGATTTTTTTTTCTTTAGGGTATAACTTTTTAGGGGTTGAAATTCAGAGAGAACTCTTAATTTATTGATGTGAATAAAACATGAGAAGCCTTGGTACATTTATAGGAGCAAGTCACGACATCCCCCTTTAGCCCAGGCGACGTGGGACTAAAATGAGGTATACAATAATAGTTAACTGACACTCTCCAGCAAGCTGGAGCATAAATATCAATCATTTCCAGCTTGAGTAACTGTCCAACAAACAAAGGTCGAGGCAGTGGTTTGATGAGAATATATACCAACTAAGTTGAAGAAGACACGTGTTGTAGGATAACTTTCTTTTCTGACACTTTTTTCTCGAATAAAGTGACAGCCTATCTCGATATGCTTAGTTCTTTAATGAAAGTCAAAATTCTCAGCAATATGAATTGCAACATCGTTGTCATAGTAAAGAGAAGCTTCAGAAGTGTTGTTATCATAGTAGAGAGAAGCCCAAGAAGAGAGGGTGACTCAAAGATTTATAAGGAGTGAGTTGACACAAATCAACTCAGAGACAACATGTGACTTTTCTTTATATTCGTCCTCAGCAGAAAAACAAACAACTACATTCTTCTTCTTACTCTTCTATGTAACCAAATTCTCTCTCAGGAAGACAAGGTAACTGCTAGTAGAGCGACGATTATAACCTGATCCAACAATGTCACATCTACAAAGGCTGTGAACGACATTATAGAAGGTCTGTAGAAAAGATCATATCCAGGAGTTTCTTTTATGTAGCATAGAATTCTTTCAATAGTCGAAAGATGAGAGGTCAAAGAATTCTGTATATACTGGCTCACCGTACTCACAATGTAGGCAATGTCTCTGTGAGAGTAAGATAAATTAGCTTTCCAATCAGTTTTTTATAACATCATGTGTCAGATAGAGGATGATCTGATGAAGAGTTCAATCTGGATAGTTTATCTGTGGAATCCATAGGTATGTCTGTTGGTCTACAACTTATGAATCATGTTCCAGATAGAAGATCCAAAGCATATTTGCGTTGAAAAAGTTGCAATCGGTCGGAACTCCGCGATACCTTATCAATACCAAGAAAGTATCTCAATAACTGAAGGTCCTTCTGTATGAAAATGAGAGACTGAGTGTTCTTTTACCTTAGAAATGCCAACAGAATCATCTCCGGTGATGATTATGTTAGCCACATAAACAACTATGCCCTGAGACCTGTAATTTGTGAATAAGGATGTATCTGAGTTGCTATGAACAAACCCAATCTGTTGCAAGACTTTGCTGAATTTGTTAAACCACTCACGTGGTGACTATTTCAGACCATACATGGACTTCTCTAGGAGACGGACCATAAACTCTCCTGGTCGCTCAAAGCTTGGAGGTTGTTGCGTAACAATAATCTCCAAAAGATTGCCATTGAGAAAGACATTCTTCACATCCAACTGATGAAGAGGCAAATTCCTAGAAAGTGCCAAAGACTTGAATAGAGGTCAACTTAGCTATCTGTGAAAAAAATCAACATTATTCGACTCATAATGGTGGGTAAAGCCCTTATCCACTAAACGAGCTTTGAGTCGATCAACTGAGTCATCTGAATTTTGTTTAACAATAAATACCCACTCCAATCATCTTTTTACTTAAGAGCAAGGGTACTAAAGTCCAAGTTCGATTAGAGTACATGCATCAAGTTTCGCAACCATAGCGTCATGCTATCATGGATACTGAAGTGCTTCTTGAATAGAGGAAGGAAGAGTGGTGACAACCAAAGAAGAAACAAATATACGACAAGTAGAGTCAAATGGTGATAAAAAAAACAAAAATAGATATATGATGTGCAGCAGTACAAGAAAGCTTAGTCTTGCAAAGAGAAATATGAAGAGATAGACCTTCATCGGAAGTCAGCGAAGGTGAAGTAGGAATAAAAGGTTGCACTGTAGTACATACAGAAGAATAATCAGTGATACCCAAAGAAATAATGACAGGCTATTGCAACACCTATACATCTGGGCACGGGGATACATCTAGGCAAAGGGAACCAAAAACCCATACCGAGAAGAGATGAGAAATAGTGGGTCAAGTTCGGTGGAAGGAATAAGAGGTACATGAATCATGGACAATGGAGATGTAGACTTTGTATTGGAAGTGAAATATGCTTGATCTTCGAGAATTAATATTACAAGAGCAACCACATTCGAAGTAGTGGGATCAAAACGAACACATTTCTATGGCCGAGAATAACCAAAAAATATCATACGAGTAGTTTGCGGATTAAGTTTATCCACACGAGGTCCAAGATCATGAGTATAACAGAGACAACCAAAAACCTTTAAAGCGACGGAAAAAAATTTACCCTGCAGAAAGACGATATAAAAGGATGACTTGTTCTCAAGGACATGAAAAGACATGCGGTTTATATAAAAAAACAAACAACTAAGACCACAAAATTATAATTTTTTGAAAATATTCATATGGTTAAGTAGAAAGCGGACTATCTCCAAAAGGTATCTATACTTACGTTCTCCAATACTATTATGCTAAGAAGTATACGAACATTAAGTATGAAGAAGTATGTCATGAGTCTGACAGAATGTTTAAAACTTTCTGCTCAAATATGAAGTGCCTCGTCCCTACATCGTGTCCCGTTTCCGTCCACGGGGTGCGCGAGAAAGGAACACTGTCGCTATCGATTCGGTCGGGACCGATAGGCCGGAATCGGCCGAATCGGTCGAACGGGAACAATTGAATTAAGATCATTTTCTCGTTATGGAAAGGCTTCTTCGGAATCAATTTCTACATTCGGCGGATTGCGCCTCAAGGATTGGCTCAGCGGCTGAGTCGGGAGAGACCTCCCGTTGCTCTAATTTTCATGTCGCACTTGCTTTGGCTTTGGCTTTGGTTTTCGTGAATGCGTTTTCGTGAATATTTTCGATGGATTTTCATGGCTTGCGTTTTCGAACTTCGCATTCGTATTGAAACTTCTTGAATAACACAGTGTTCTAATCAGTTGCTTATGCGATTGCAGGTGATCGCGTAGGTGACGTTTGTGCAGCCAACCAGTCCCTCGCCAGAAGCAAAGTCTAAGGTGAGTGGTTGACCTTCTTCGCCTCGACCCTCTGTTTCAAAATCAATATGAAACACAAAAAAATGCTTGTCGCCATATTGTAGAATCAATGAAATCATGACACGATTCTTCACGTAACACTTGCTATCGAACTGCTTTGCCTAAAAACTGATGCCTACTTTCTCATGCCTTATTCACTTAGCCTATGCAAACCAAAGGATGAATCGATTAACGTTTATCGCAACGATACGACTAAAGTGCATAAATGACTAAGATCAAAGCAAGGGACAATTTCACACCTAAAAGAGAAAGTTAAAGGTTCTAGTAAAAAGACAGAATATTTCATGAATCTGCAAAAACGGTTATTGGACAACTTATGCATAAGGTGTAGTTTCCTCGAACGGTTGCCTAGGCCAAGGAACCGATTTGGTCCGGAGGAACGAGTTGTAGCAAGCTCCAGCCTTGAATCGGCGTGGGTGATTCGGGAACTTTCGCATAGGGCTCGCTACCCGCCGCGAAAGGGTCGCCGTCTAACCCAGCTATAGTCCATGATGGCTTGACATTGCCAGTGACCTTCACACCCTTTCACGGCTTGAATCAATGCACGTGACACGGAATAAAGTTGGATAATTGCTTGCATCAAAACATGTTAACATACAAACCGATCAGGATGGTTAGAAAGATCACAAAATAGCTAGCTAACATGTTTTATAAAATTGCTTGAACCAAATGCAGAGCTTGGGTTTAATTAGCCACTCGCCAGTACATGTGATCGTACTGACCCTCGCTCTTTGCAGGTGCCAGAAATCAGGAAGAACGCGCCAACTAGCTAGGCGACGTTCGTGCTTTTGAAGCTTCGACCGCGCGTCGAAGACTCCGCCGCTGAACTTTTGAAGACTTTCCGCAAGTCCAAGGAACATGACTCGGCATCCCTCGCATCCAGGTGGCTGGAATACTTTTGTTGTACACTGGAGGCATCACGTCCGAGGAACGACTATCGATTCTACGGAATTAGAGCGTGACATAATGGTATCAGAGCACGACTTTACGTCCTTGGCCTCTAGTGTCGAGTTTCTAGTCTCCAACCGTTGACCTCGTGTCGATGAGATGAGTTGTTCCATACGCTGGATTCAGGACATTTTCTGAAACTAACGAGAGTTGCCTTTCTTTTCCCTGCAGTTGCAGAGTCTCGGACAGAGGACGAGACGAGCGCTTCCAGCGGCTCGAGTAGTTCCAGACCCGAGCATTCCATCAACCCAACGGGATGACGCCGACCGTAGCCGGATCCTCCGGCGATCCGATACAACGGATGCTGCAGATGCTCGAAATGCAGCAATGCCAAAATGAGATCCATCGTCAGCCGGCGAAGGCTCGTCAGACCCAGTTTGAGAATCGGTTCGAGGCTCAATTCAAGCTGCAGCAGCAACTGAATACACTCTAACAAATAGTACAATCTGTCGTGGCCAACAACAATTCTACGATTATGCCTGCCGTGACCGAGCCTGCGGTTTGATCCAATGAAGCTGAACCGGAGGCGCCCATGCTCTCACCTGCGGCACCGAGAAGTTCTAACTTCGACGTGTCAAAATTCACAAAAAGTTGTCGCACTTCCTTCAACGACACAGAAGATCCCTCCGTGGCGATCGGCTGGTTGGAGGAGCTGGAAGACAAATTCGAACTTCTGGGTGTCGAAGAATCAAAGAAAGTCGCTTGTGCTCTCGAATGAACGCGCACGATTGGTGGGCCGTGCAGAAGCGGACAATTCAACGTGAAGACGAGACGGCGACGATCTCGTGGACCACAATCAAAAAAGCGTTCGAGACTGAATATCTTTCTGCAGCCGTGCGGCAGGAAAAAGAAAAAGAATTTATGCAGTTGAGGCAAGGGAATATGACAGCACTACAGTACGCGGCTGAATTCAACAAACTGGCCAAATTTGTTGGAGCATATCTACATACAACTGCAAGTCGAGCTCGACGATTCGAAGTGGTACTGCGTTCCTCTATTCGTGCCCATGTTTCGGTGCCTGAATACAAAACCATGGGTGAGGCATTCATCCATGCCCTCCGTCTGGAGTCTGAGTATCCTCCGGCTACTATTGACGTTGTTCACTTTAATAACAAACGCCATAGTAATGCGGGAGGCAACAATGCGCACAAGCGTCAAAATCGCGACAACGGAGGCGGCAACCAGGCAAAGGATCGAATAGTCTGCAATTTCTGCCACAAGGAGGGGCACGTGGCCAACGAGTGCCGATTGAAGAGTGGAGCATGCTTCGGGTGCGGCCGAACGGACCATATTGCACGCAACTGTCCGGAGAAGCCGAACCAACGCCCCCAACAACGTCAACAGAACCGAGGACAAGCACCTCGGGCTCCACAGACCGCGCAACAAAATGGCCAAGACCGTCGCCCCAATGCCCAGGGCCGCGTCTATGCCATGACTCGAGACAAAGCGTTCGCATCTGACACAGTCGTGACAGGTATACTGCATTTCAATAATAAACTTATTCGTGTACTGTTTGATTCAGGTGCCACGTATAGTTTTATATCGGCGGACTTCACCATCGAACACAAGTTTTCCCTGACACCGCTAGGTCTCGATCTTACTGTTAGTGTACCGTCGGGGGCGCCACTACTTGCAAATTTAGTTTGCAGAGATAGAATCATCTGTATAGGTGGTCAAAGGGTCAGTCTTGATGCGATAGTTCTAGATATTAAGGACTATGACATCATTCTGGGGATGGATTGGCTCGGTCCGTACAATGCAACCATCGACTGTGCCAGAAAGACAGTCACCTTCCGTATACCTGGAGTGCCTGAATTCTGTTATTCGTGTGGTGAGGCGTCGCCGACCTGCATGGTGATCTCAGTAATATCTGTTCGACGGATGCTGCATTTCGGGTGCGAAGGCTATCTAGCGTCCGTTCGAGACATGCGACAGGATGGTGCAAACGCGGGTCAGACCGACGTTGTGGCAGAATTCCCAGATGTGTTCCCGAACGAACTGTCCGGCATACCACCTGATCGAGAGATTGAGTTCACTATTGACACATTCTCCGATATCCGACCGATCTCTAAAGCCCCGTACAGAATGGCCCCTGCAGAGCTTAAAGAACTCAAAGTACAGTTGCAAGAGTTGCTCGACAAGGAATTTATACGACCCAGCGTCTCGCCATGGGGAGCGTCCGTGCTGTTCGTCAAAAAAAAAGATGGCTCAATGCGTCTTTGTATCGATTACCGCGAGCTGAATAAAGCCACCATCCGGAACAAATACCCAATGTCCCGCATAGACGATCTGTTTGATCACCTGCAAGGAGCTACGGTGTTCTCTAAAATTGATCTGCGCTCGGGTTACCATCAACTCAAGATCAAGTCGGACGATGTGCAGAAGTCCGCCTTTCGCACTCGAAACGGACATTACGAATTCCTGGTAATGTCGTTCGGCCGAACGAACGCCCCAGCTGCCTTCATGGATTTAATGAATCGGATGTTCCGACCATTCCTCGACAAGTTCGTAGTAGTCTTTATCGACGATATACTCGTCTACGCGAAGGATAGGCAGCAACACACTGAGCATCTACAGACCGTGCTTCAGACCCTTCGAAAAATCAGTTGTATGCGAAGTGAAGCAAATATGAATTTTAGCTGAGCAAAGTCGCATTCCTCGGACACATCATTTCAGCTGAAGGCATTGCAGTCGACCCAAAGAAAGTTGAAGCCGTTGTCGATTGGAAACAGCCAGCATCCGTCGGCGAGATTCGAAGTTTCCTTGGCTTAGCGGGATACTACCGACGCTTCGTGAAAGACTTCGCGAAAATCGCATCGCCTCTGACTCGCCTCACCCAGAAAGGAGTCGCATTTGAATGGTCAGATGACTGTGAAGCTTCCTTCCAGGAATTAAAGCAACGGCTCGTCTCGGCCCCGATACTCGCACTTCCAGAAGGAACTGAGGGTTTCCAGATATTCAGTGATACGTCCGGTCAGGGCTTGGGATGTGTGCTGATACAGCGGAACAAGGTAATATATTTTTCTTTCCGACAGCTAAAGTCGCACGAGAAGAACTACCCTACTAATGACTTGGAGTTAGCGGCGATTGTGTTCGCGTTGAAATTGTGGCGTCACTATCTTTATGGCGTGACGTGCACAATCTATACCGATCACAAGAGCCTCAAGTATCTATTCACGCAGAAGGAACTGAACTTGCGGCAAAGGCGTTGGCTTGAAATATCAAAGATTACGACTTGACCATTGACTATACGTCGAAAAAGGGAAATGTTGTGGCGGATGCTCTGAGTCGGAAGTATATTGCCTCGCTATCCATCGACCGCAGATTGCTACGCGACCTAGAAGAGATGGGCATCGAACTTCGAGTCAGATCCAGGAATGTACAGTTGGCAAAGTTGCAGTTATATCCGAGCTTGCAAGAAAAGATCAAGACCGCTCAGAAGGACGATCCGTACCTGAAGAAAATACGGGAGCTAATATCGACGGGTAGGACGACCGACTTTGCGGAAGATGAAACCGGCATACTTTGATTGAAGTGTAGGCTATGCGTTTCGGATAATTCAGAACTTAGAAAGGAGATATTGTCGGAGGCACACTATGCGAAGTACACCTTGCATTCCGATAGCACAAAGATGTACAAGGACCTCCGCACAAACTTCTAGTGGGACGGAATGAAAAGAGATGTGGCACTTTTCGTGTCACAATGCATGGTCTATCAGCAGGTGAAAGTTGAGCATTAGAGACCAGACGGAAAGATGCAGAATCTGGCGATTCCGGAATGGAAGTGGCAGCATATATGCATGGATTTCATTGTTGGTCTGCCGAAGACGTCGCGGAAAACTGATGCCATCTGGGTCATCGTCGATCGACTAACCAAGTCAGCACACTTTATTGCCATTAAAGTTACTTGGAGCGTTGATCGCCTGGCTCAGATTTATCTTGACGAGATAGTACGGCTGCACGGAGTCCCGGTATCCATCGTCTCTGATCGGGATGCACGATTTCTATTGCGCTTCTGGAGTAGCCTTCAGTCGGCTCTATGTACCAAGTTGCAGTTCAGCTCAGCTTACTATCCCCAGACCGACGGCCAAACAGAGCGTGTAAATCAGATTCTCGAAGACATGTTACGGCTCTGCGCAATTGACTTCAAGTCGAGTTGGGACGTTCATCTACCTCTGGCCGAATTTGCATACAACAATAGCTATCAATCCAGCATCCAAATGGCGTCCTATGAAGCCTTGTACGGACGAAAGTGCCGATCACCAATTTGCTGGGACGAAGTCGAAGAGCGGCAGATTCTCGGCCCGAAACTGGTGGAACAGACTGTGCAAAAAGTTTGGCTCATTCGGAAAAGATTAAAGACCGCACAGAGTCGACAAAAAAGTTACGCGAATGTTCATCGTCGACCCCTCGAGTTTCAAGAAGGCGATCACGTATCTCTTAAAGTGTCGCCTATGCGGAGAGTTACCCGGTTTGGTGCAAAGGGAAAGTTGGGTCCAAGATTCCTTGGGCCGTTCGAAACACTCAAGCGGGTCGCCCCAGTAGCCTATCAAATTGTCCTGTCGTCGGCGCTAGAAGGTGTACACAATGTCTTCCACGTCTCTCAGTTGCGGAAGTACGTGCACGACCCAAGCCACGTAGTAGATTTTGGTCAGCTGGAGCTGAAGTCCGATTTATCTTACGTTGAAGAGCCAGTTCAAATCTTAGAATGCAAGGATAAGCTACTGCGGAATCGAACGATCCGTCTCGTCCGCGTACTCTGGAGAAACCATTCGATCGAAGAGTCAACGTGGGAACTTGAACCGGAGATGAAAGAGAAATTTCCTTCATTGTTCTCGTAGAGGTAGGTTCTATTCTTAAGTTTCGAGGACGAAATTTTTTCTTAGTTGGTTATGGTGTAGTGCCCCGTCCCTACATCGTGTCCCGTTTTCGTCCACGGGGTGCACGAGAAAGGAACACTGTCGCTATCGATTCGGTCGGGACCGATAGGTCGGAATCGGCTGAATCGGTCGAACGGAAATTATTGAATTACGATCCTTTTCTCGTTATGGAAAGGCTTCTTCGGAATCAATTCCCACATTCGGCGGATTGCGCCTCAAGAATTGGCTCTGCGGCTGAGTCGGGAGAGACCTCCCGTGGCTTTCATGCCGCACTTGCTTTGGCTTTGGTTTTCGTGAATGCGTTTTCGTGAATATTTTCGATGGGTTTTCATGGCTTGCGTTTTTGAACTTCGCATTCGTATCGAAACTTCTTGAATAACATAGTATTCTAATCAGTTGCTTATGCGATTGCAGGTGATCGCGTAGGCGACGTTTGCGCAGCCAACCAGTCCCTCGCCTGAAGCAAAGTCTAAGGTGAGTGGCTGACCTTCTTCGTCTCGACCCTCTGTTTCAAAATCAATATGAAACACAAAAGAAATGCTTGTCGCCATAGTGTAGAATCAATAAAATCATGGCACGATTCTTCATGTAATACTTGGTATCGAACTGCTTTGCCTGAAAACTGATGCCTACTTTCTCATGCCTTATTCACTTAGCCTATGCAAACCAAATGATGAATCGATTAACGTTTATCGCAACGATACGGCTAAAGTGCATAAATGACTAAGATCAAAGAAATGGGCAGTTTTACACCTAAAAGTGAAAGTTAAAGGTTCTAGTAAAAAGTTAGAATATTTCATGAATCTGCAAAAACGGTCATTGGACAACTTATGCATAAGGTGTAGTTTCCTCAAACGGTTGCCTAGGCCAAGGAACCGATTAGGCTCGGGAGGAACGAGTTGTAGCAAGCGCCAGCCTTGAATCGGCATGGGTGATTCGGGAACTTTCGCATAGGGCTCGCTACCCGCCGCGAAAGGGTCGCCGTCTAACCCAGCTAAGTCCATGATGGCTTGACATTGCCAGTGACCTTCACACCCTTCCACGGCTTGAATCAATGCACGTGACACGGGATAAAGTTGGATAATTGCTTACCTCAAAACATGTTAACATGCAAATCGATCAGGATGGTTAGAAAGATCACAAAATAACTAGCTAACATATTTTATAAAATTGGTTGAACCAAACGCAGAGCTTGGGTTTAATTAGCCACTCGCCAGTACATGTGATCGTACTGACCCTCGTTCTTTGCAAGTGCCAGGAATCAGGAAGAATGCGCCAACTAGCTAGGCGACGTTCGTGCTTTTGAAGCTTCGACCGCGCGTCGAAGATCCCGTCGCTGAACTTTTGAAGACTCTCCGCAAGTCCAAGGAACATGACTCAGCATCTCTCGTATCCAGGTGGCTGGAATACTTTTGTTGTACATGAGGTATGTATGTATGGAACAGTTATCTCATCGGCACTCCTTTTGTAATCGAGTCATGTTGTAAAGCCCGTTCGACACGATTGTAATGGAGTCTGTAAATGATGTCTATTATCAATAAAATGAAAAGTTTTCTGTCTCAATGTGCTATTCAATTTATCTGCGCTCACTCTCTTAAATGTTGTGTTTCGGATTATCTTATGACTATGCCTTGTGCCATCGCAAATTAGGTTCGCACGACATCACGCCCGGGGGACGACTATCGATTCTACGGAATCGGGACGTGACAAAATACTCCTTAGGATTATCAGAGCGAAGAATCTTGATACAAATGTCAAATTAATTAGAAATTTCAGTCATAAAAATTTGAAAAAAAAGACAGTAGATCGAACCTAGAACGAAGAAGATATAACCATGTCATGTGTGAGTGATCATCAATAAAAGTGAAAAAATATATATAGTCATGCATACTAGAAAACTTAAAAGGACTCCCAAGTATCACTATGAATAAAAACAAAAGGTGAGTCATGTTATGTATTAACTGGACAAAAAAAGGAGCAATGTTGCTTCCCCCAAACGCACAACTAGATTCAAATAATAATAAATTAGGTAATATAGTATGTAAGGAAGGAAACGAAGGATGTCCAAGTCTTCTATGTCACTGAATGCAAGGAGCATCCACTGACATACTGAGCAAATGATCTATGTAGTAAAGGCAATTTTGTTCATGCCCCCTATCAATTCGTTGCTTCATCAGAAGGTCTTGTATCACAAAGTGAGATGGATAAATGTTACTGAACAATTAGAATCATGTGTAAGTTGACGAATAGATAATAAGTTATGATGTAGTGATGGAATAATGAGAGTATTTTTCAAATGTAAAGACAGAGTACGCGATAAATCATCTACACCAGAAACATAATAGTAGTACCGTCAACCATAGAAAGGAATTATTAAGAGCTAGAAGCAAGATTTGAGGGCCCATCATGAGACATATGGTTCGAGGCGCCGAAATCAACAACCCACAAATGAGAATGAGAAATGAGAGATATCTGATTAAGTAAAAAGATTGGTAGAAGCTACAAAGTAGAGAAATGGACGCAACTGGTCCATTCATCATTAGTAAAGGACATCTAGCCATTATGTGGAGAAGGCAGAGAAGTACTAATAGGCGCAGATGCCTAGTTGGTAGTAAGGTGTATCATCAGGGAAACAAACTTCTCCCAACACCATTTTCGCGATGATTGGTTCCCCCACAAGGAATTATATAGACCACCACGGTCATCGCATCCACAGGTACTGCAACCTCGAACAGATAAAGGAGGATGCCCACGAACAATACCTCAACCTCAGGGAAAAGAATTAGAAGTGTCTCGTCTACCACAACACTAGCCACGGGTGGCAAGGGTAGTCGATAGAGACTCGACAGAGGTGGAAGGTAGTGTAGGCACACGATAAGTTATCGATTGGACGATCTTCAAAGAAGAAGAGCTGTATTGAGAGAGAACCAATGAACATACGCCGTCAAAATTAGATGGTAATCGAACTAAGAGGAAGACGCCAACAAGGACATCTCGTTATTGGCTAGTAACAACGGGATCAAAGGAGATCGACTGAAAGACATTCCATTGTACAAGAAGACCGCTGAAGAGGGTACCAAAGTCCTGCAAATCTTCTCCAAGTTTGGTCATATTAAAGATGTGAAAGATGTCATAAAGTTTTGAAGATTGTCTTCGGACCAAAGATGTGTCAAAATTTTCTTGATAGTTTTCAGAGATAATTGAATTATAGCAACGAACATCCATATAGTTAGACAACCAAAAATTACCTTGTTGTGATTCTGAAACCAAGAGGCACACCAGGGATCCTTAGAGTGGTGATAATGGAGGTATTTGTTGTTTAAAATATTTTCTACAACATTGGACCACTGGAATTAATTCTTCGAGCTGGAGAGACACCGTAGTGAGTCGTAAATTTGTTTTGAAGTCGACTGAAGAGGAAGAGGCATCAACATGAATTTATTTTGTCATAGTCAGAGGCCATAATTAAGGGCGCACAAGCTTAGCACAATAAAGAATATTTTCCAACTCATAAAGAGGCAAAAGATAAAAGACGTTAGAACACCGTGTCGAAGTAGAACAACTTCAAAGATAAGACAACCAAGCGAGAGACCTCAAGCAAGTACAAAACCAATTCAATAATGTGGATGGCGTCGAGAAACCATAGAGATCAAGAAGGGTTGGAGAGGGAGATGTATGGGAGAAGACACTAAAGATGGTTAGACTAGGAAAGGACTTGAAGGAAGTGTTCTAGCTTCGCCGTATGCGTCGGATGTAGTCTCGTCATAGGCTTTGGTAGTAGTCTCACTATAAACGGGTTGATAGTAGCCTTTTAGAATTTTGCACCGTTAACTCTGCGGGAGTTGTATTGACTTTAGCTTCGCTGAAGGAGTTAGCTCTATTAGATGCTATTTTAAACATGTCCTTAACGAAGGCTGATCCCGAAGGGTTAGCTTCACCATAGGTTATGTTAGCTTCGCCGGAAGCTAAGGCATGCGTCTGGTTCCCAAGTTCAGACACAGAAGTGGTAGCTTCACCAGAGGTTATGTTAGCTTCACCGGAAGCTAAGGCATGCGTCTAGTTCCCAAGTTCAAACACAAAAGTGGCTATGGCCGAAGCCGTAAGGGGGGCAGGGAAGGGCAGGCGGAGACAAGGTTGTCGAGGGGAGGAGAGGGGGGCTGGCGGGACTAGAGTGAATAAAACATAAGAAGGCTTGGTAGATTTATAGGAGCAAGTCATAACATCATCCTTTAGCCCAGGCGGTGTGGGACTAAAGTGCGGTATACAATAATAGTTAGCTGACATGGATAAGTGGCATAAATAGTTATGTATTGTGCACATGACCGTTAACTTTTAACAGTATATTAACGGAGGGTTCAACTCGAAAAAAAGAATTATTTCAAGGTATTTAGTTGATAAAAAAGAATTACAATGTATTAAAGTGGAAAAAAAATGTTATAGTTGAAGGTAGTTAAGTAAAAATTAGTTCATTTTTATCAACTAAATATCTTGAACTTTATTTTATCACTTAAACACCCTCAACTATCGTTCTTTTTCATCTTGGTCTTAGTGGTAAGCTAAAAAAACCGTAATGCCCCTAACTTATCTTTTCATAATAATAATAAGTAAAAGTCAATCAAAATAATAAAACATTTTAATTAGAGTAATACACACTTTAAATAAAAATTAGCATAAAAATAGTAGTTGATATGCACACTATAATAAAAATTATCCCAAGTGCACAGAAGTTAAATAAATTATTCTTTATTAAGAAAAAACATTTTTAAAATACTTAATATCCTGTTAAAGCAAAGAAAACCCTAATCCGAAACCCCTCCACAGCCGCACACTCCTCCCTCTACTCCCTACTGCACCTGCCTGAGGCCCCACCATTGCGGCACATCTGCCGCTGCGACACACCCCACCTTATCCAGAGCCCGGTGCATCCAGTTGCACCGTGCGTCCACAGCCTCCTCCCATTGTCCCGCGCATATCGACCTCGCCGTTGATCCTCGCGGTTTTCGCTGCAACGGGAGGTTGTGGCCGGTGGTGGGAAGTACCGGGAGGAGGTCAGCAGTTGTCGGGTTACGATTAGGGCTAAGTTTTTTTTTTGATGATTTTTTTCTTTTTTTTTTCAATTTTTTATATGTATAACTCTTTTAGGGCTAAAGAGTCTTAACACATTACCCTTTACTGTAACGGCTTACTATACGGAGGATTGAATTTGATTTTTTTTTCTTAAATAGTTTCAATTGAGCAAAAAAATAGTCCGAGGTATTAAAGTCAAAAAATGTGATACTTGAAGATATACAACTGAAAATTAGCCTACATTGAAGATATACTACAACCATATCCTTATTACTAATCAGCTTGTTGGATTTCTGTATTTGACATTTTAATAACAACAGAACAATGTCTTTTTTCCATCTGTGGTCAATGGCAGAACAAACAATACTAGCAATGGAACAAACGACACTACCATATCATTCTATTTGTATTATGATTGCACTCTAATATTAATACCCCCCCACCCCCCACCCCACCCCACAAACACACAGCACAATAGATAACTGGTTCCGCCCACTGGAGTTGACCACATGAATACTTTTGTCAGCTCATTCGGGTAACATTAGCATGCCATATCCTAGTTGCCTCGATTCATATTTATTAGGGGTCTATCCCGTCAATTCCTGCAACTATGATTCCTGTAACTCGCCCTGACTAGTGCATCTATCCTAACTAGTGCAACTATGACCAAGTTACTCGATCCATAATTTTTCTGTAAAAAAAAAAAAAACAAAACGAACTTTCAAGAGTGGATTTATAACCACAGCTCACCAAATCTGTGTTGGCTCTAATATAGCTCAGGCAAACAGGCAGGACGTGGTAGATGGGCATTTCACATGAGCTTGGGCAATCAAGCATAAGGTGGCAGAAGCATTTCAGAATTCAACTTCTAAAAAACTACTCTAGCATCAGAAATAAGATACATTCTAATGCAGTCACGTAAACCCCAGAATGATGAAACCAAATGTGGTTAATAGGTTAAAAAATACGTGCCTGGTCAGCACCAGCGAAATCATTATCTGGGGTAAGGAAAAGCATACAGTGGCACTCCTTCCTGCGAGAAGGTATAGAAATTATAACAACAGGAGTAAGATCATATCTTCCATATATCAGCGACTAAATGCAATTTCTAGATGGTATAATTATCAGTCATGAAATCATCATCCTGTATATGAAAACATGCAATCAACAAGAAAAGGAAAGAAACTAGCATTCGTTTTTGAAGGCATGTAAAAATGTGATTCTGCACTCTATGGCTTACACTCTGCAAGTGCAATGAATGCAATTCCAATAGAAAATACTATCATCATAAGCCTCCACAAGATCTAGGCTTGGATTATAGAGGGCTTCTCCTTGACATCATGATCTCAAACTGTATGCCTAACAAAGATAATTTATCTCCCAGTTGATTGTCAAGATTCTATGCCAACATCCTCTTTCCACCAACTTCGGGGTGTTGTTTTTTCTGAATTTGCAAATGCTGCAAGTATTTGAACTTAGCAATCTATACTATTTTTGTAATTACAATTCCTTGTTTAGTAACCGGCCGCAATTGAGAATGTAATATATGTAATTCAGAATGAAGCAAGCCATACAGTGAAAATGCAAACTTTGTTGTAAGAGAAGTGGGGTGACGTCGTGACAGCATCTGTTTAGTGCATGTGAGCTTTTATCGTATGCAGCATCTTTTGGCACTGTTCATTATGTCCTCCAAATGCTTCATTTGGAACCATATCCATTTTCTGCGACTTGAAATACAGCATTGGGACCCATATTACCATATCCATTTCCTGCGACTTGAAATGCAGCATTGGGACCCATATTGTAGCCCCAAATGTAGAAAAAGCACTATGCAGCAACAGAACATGGGAAAAACTTTGCAGAAAATGCTTTCACCACATATGCGGATTCAAAACAGCCAGCACCTCCAAGGTTTGTTATTGGTGTGACTCGACAGTCAAAATGCAGAGCATTTGGAGCATTTGTAGTTCTAAATGTTGAAAAATGGAGCAGATAGGATTACCCAAACTTGGGGAGGAATTTTGCGGAAAATCCTTTCCCGAACAGCTACTCTTGTAGGACTAACAGCACAATTCAAAATTGTTAGTTATTTATTTTCGGATCCTCTCTATTTTGACCAGTGCTCCACAGCTTATTCCATTTTGATGGGTAAAAGGTGTTCATAGTGATGATGGTAGTGAAGAATGAAGATGATGTCATTATTGGAGGAACTTATAATTTGAACTACCACAAAATATTTGAAGAATCATAACAGCTCAAATATTAATACAAGACTGGAACTTCTAGAGGATATGCATCCTTTTCTTGCCCACCTATAAGGACAGAAGTCTAATTTCTGAAATTGAAGTTAATGGAGCAATGCTTAAGAAAAGATGCACATGTAAAGTTACCACCATAGCAACGGTTCTATTTCAATGTGGTGGCAATCTCACATAAGTATCATATAACTGGCCTTCGTGATAAATGAATAAATCTCCTACACAGGTGTGCCCGGGGACTATGGAAGCAAGACTGCCTCTGTGTATACTATTTAATGTGGCAATGGCTTTGATACCATGTTAGAGTTTGTGGAAGGACTGATTTCATTAGGTTAAAGGACATGCTATTTAAAGAAACTACATAATAAATACAAAAGTGGACAACTATACAAGAGCTAGCATGTGACATCACCAAGGCATAACAAAAATAATATCACGAAGGCACCATACTTAACAAACACCAGTCAAATTCATGGTGGGTCAACCAAGGAGAGTTTGGCAAGGAGTGTCGTTGCAAAGTGTTGAACCTTTTTGGAAAGATAAAAAATTTGCATTTAAGACGTGAGACAAGGGAGGGATATCGTCCCAAATAGATATCCCAAATAGATAATTATGACGTATGAAATGACAGCCGATCTCAAAATGTTTCGACGCTCGTGAAATATTGGGTTCCTGGCAAATCTGAACTGCGTTGGTGTTATCGCATTGTAGAGTGGTAGCAGCTAGTGATAACTTCTATTCAGAGAGAAGATAACCTCGCTTGGATCGATCAATTTCTAGACCAAGAAAGTAGTAGGAGACATCTCTCTATCTCAAACTGTTGATAGAAGTGTTATTTGACTTGCAAGATGTGATTCGAGTGGCTACTAGTTATAACCATATCATCAACATATAATAAAACCAGTCCGGAGGGATGAGAGAACATGGATGAATCATTGGCTCGTGGTGAAACCAACATGAATATAAGTGGTGAATCAAGAAAACTGTGCTCGGAAGCCTGCTTTAGGTTGTAATCGCATTGACAAGATGAAAGACATGTCCAAGTGGATGAGAAAATCCGGAAGGAAGTTTCATATAAGCATCCTCCGCCAAGTACCAATGAAGATACACATTCTTCACAACAACAGCATCATCATCATCATTATCCAAGCCTTCTCCCATCAGAGTAGGGTTAGCTATGGAGCATAAGAAACCTCCATAAAAGATCAAAGTTTTTATGACCGACTGCAACCTAACATTAATCATCTATGTTGGTGCTAATTCTTAGCCAAGTTAGCTGTGACTTGTGAGCAGGAGAGGGTCATGGTATAAAACCTAGACAACTAGTTAGTAGGAAGACCGACCTTTAGGATATTCACTTTAGGCTCATGCAACCAAGGAGCACCCTCCAAGTTCACCTAGACTACAAAGAGCCTAGACGAAAGATGAGATGATACAATTTTCTATAGGAAAATGCATTCATCTTGGTGACACATTAAGCCAAACAGTGAAAAAGGAATAATAATCTTAATTGATAAATATGCCATAATCGAACAAAAACAACAACCAACAGTGTGAATAATGTTCATCTTGGTAACATGGACAAAATTCTCGTGGTAATCAATACCATACTTCAGTGACAATTCATGCACTACAAGATGAACCCTATACCGATTAATGGTGCCATTCGCAAATGTCTTTATCATATAAACCTATTTACAGCTGATAGGAGACAGCCAAAAAAGATATAAGATCCCATGTTTGATTCTTCTAAAGATCCCCAAGCTCGTAACACATAGAGGAAAGCCACTCAAGTATATTGATAACTTCCTGATATGACCGGTTTCCAAGTAACTAGTTGCAGCTGTAAGAAAATTATAAACAATTGCAGTCATACATGTAAAAAGAATTTAGTTGCTCTGGAAGATGGG
This sequence comes from Iris pallida, assembly GCA_029216955.1. Lineage (NCBI taxonomy): Eukaryota > Viridiplantae > Streptophyta > Magnoliopsida > Asparagales > Iridaceae > Iris > Iris pallida. Next base: position 17,052,547 of record JANAVB010003000.1, on the reverse strand, counting down.
GATCGAGAGTGATGCATAGATATGAGATCGTATGTAGCATGAGAAGAGGCAAAGACAGAAAGAGCACAAGTCGTCTGATCAAAGTAACATGCGTTGATGTCACGTTAGTAATGGTGCAACGATCACGACAGTGATACACCGGTGTGATTAGAGGACGACTGATAATCAATTCCTATGGTGAAGCTGCACTCTCAAGAAAACAAGATAGTCTGGTTATGGAAGGTGGTAAAGGAACTGGAGGGCATGACAAAGCATAGTATGTTTAATGTAACATGACAGGAAAACGTGAAGATGTTTGACAACCGGATCATAGCATCTATAACCACTATGTCGAGAACTGTTACCATCAAAAGACACACATGGCAAATCGTGAAAATAACTTGTTTCGTTCAGACGGATGCATAAGAACGAAACATATATCCAAATACATGAAGTATATAATAATCAAGAGCACAACCAGAGTCTACGTTAAGGAGAAACACCATGGAGAATGGAGGAACGAGTACGGTTAAACAAGAACAAAACACTTACTAAAATAGATTATGTACATAACTAAACAAGGGCATAAGCTGAAAGAAGAAGAGATCAGGTGGTCTCGAGGATATATGTGACATCTCTCAGCAACGTCATTCTGATGATGAGCAGGACAGCAGAACTGAGCCAAAGTTCCCTATGAAACGAGAAAAACTTGAAACTTATGCAAAGTGTATTCCTTCTCAAGTCTAAGAGAAATATCTTGATTTTACAAGAGAATTGGGCTTCAACCTTCTTAGTGAACTTTACGATATTTTGAGAAGACATCAGATTTCTAAGAGAGCTACAAATCCAAGTGAAACGAGTGCAATCATCTTAAATGACAAATTTTCAATTTCTGCCTTTTGCAAGGTGGTAAACCAAATCAAAAGAGAACAGGAAATATGCTCACTAGAAGAAAAAGGGCTTCACACATGTTTGGTCAACATACAACGGATGGAAGGAGTCAGGGACTTGGTTGAAAAGTCCTTCAAATTGCCTGAACTATACAAGAACCAGAGGCACGGCAACGAGAAATGACCTAGACGTCAGTAGCAACCCGCAGGTGGAAGGTGGTGTGAGATCATGGTTAATCACAGCGGAAGTAGCTGATGGTGAAGGAGGAGATGGTAGGATGAGTCTATCATGTAGTAGAGACCCTTGCGCCTATGTCTGATCCCAACCTATTGTCCTGTCTGAGGAACATGTACAGAGCAGAGGAGGAATTGATGGTAACAAAATACTGCATGTCGGTCATTTGAGAGAGAGACGAGGTTCATCGATAGTTTAGGGACATTAAACTTTGAGAACGAAAAAATGAGGTTAGTCAGACAAATGACCTCGGCAGGAGATAGGTAAATGAACAAGAAAGGTCAGGATTGTCAACAGATACATCATAGAATATTCAAAAGGAGATGTAGTTACCAGGCTGAAAGATGCAACCCCTAATATACACGTGTGTTTGTAATAGTCCTTGTGATGAGCGTGTGCACTTGTGCCACATACACACATGCACAATGTGCCTTGTGACTACAAATTAATTAAATAAAATAACTAACAACATCTTCATGCACAATCAAACACACTGAAGTACAAGTTTTTAAAAGTCTAGAGAATTGTAGAGTCAATGTAATAACGATACTTCACCTCTCTCGCATTGGTACACAAGGGCAGTTCCAGAATCCCTGCCCTACCTCTGCAGCTTTGTCATCATAATGCCTGATATAAATCATTGCAGCAAGGATTGCTTGAGCCCCATGATACAAGTAACCTAAGAGTGTATGAAAATATATTTACCTACAAGGGCATAATGGTGCTCCCACAGAATCTTTATGATCAGCAAGCCCCTGTTGAGTTTCAGACAACATTTACAGATTAGCTAGATGCCCTTGCTTAAGTTTTTCAATAACGAATAGGAGGTAGTAACAAGAAAATTATCAATATCCTATATCCATTAACTACAACAAGAAAACAGCATAGAGCAACTAACAGATGTGTTCTTTCACGATGACATAGTATTAAGAATAAAAACAGGAAATTCTAAGCCCAAGTTTACTGCATGGGGTAAAGCTTCCCCAGGAGTATCAAAAGTTCTGTGCTTGATGACTTAGACAATGTCACCAGTCCCATGGTGCAAATATAGTGGATCTAAGTGGTGTTCTCAATACATACAGCTACGGTGGCAAACAAATACATGATGATAACTCATTTGAAACATATATTTGTTTGGAAGACAGAAGGCTTCTTCTGATGATACCAAAAAGAGGCCATAACACATGACACATAGAAGAAACAATTAGTTACAAGGTGTAGTTGTCCTATAATCCACATTTGGTTTACCAAAATGCTTCCAGATTCTTGCATTGAAGAATGAGATGCAATATGCTTATCATTGGACATAAAGAAGCTTCAATAAAGGGGGTCGATCCTAGAGTACCACTTAATACATTTGGTTTCGATCGATAAGGGACACACAAAATCCATAAAAGCTAGACAGAGGAAACTACCAACACTTTGAATAAAATAAGATAAAGGAAAAGGATTCGTTGCCTCTTGATCTAGTAGTTCTTTAAAGTACCCTATTGCATATAATTTATTAGCTGTGAGTGACAATTTTGGATGTTATAATCATGGTTTGCAGTATCTGTATCGGAAACCGTGTCGGAACCTTCTTAATTGGCAGTTTCAGGAGGTCTCAGAGGGTTTTGGTGGTTCTGAACCAGTTGGTTTCGTTAGTTTCGGGGTTTCAGTGTCGACGGATACTAGGAGATATTGTCTTAATACCTTCATGTGGTCTTGGTTACTGCTGAACTAAGTCTACAATAGTGTGGAACTCCCACTAGAATATCCATTTCTGGATGGGGTCAAACTTAAATGTCATTCACGGGAAAATAACTATTTGGTTTTCCGCGCATCATGCATCTGCAACCTAGCCCAACAGCCAGCCATTACCACCATTTGCTACTTCAAATGGAAAGTGCTAGAGAAATATATGATGCTGAAAGATTTGGTTTAAGACTTATATTGTAGTTAAAGGAGCCGCTAGGACTAGAGGTAGGCCTAAATGGACACCGATTTAAGTTTTAAAGAAGGATGGATTTTGTTAGTGTTACAGAGGACATGGCCCTTGACAGAGCTGAACGGAAGAAAGGTTCAGATTGCTGATCCTAAATTTTGAGATAAAGGCTTTGTTGTTGTTGTCGTTTTTCAGGCATTTTCTAAATCATAGCAACTTGTCTTTTTTTTGTATTTCTTATATATATATATATATATATATATATATATATATATATATATATATATATATATTGGAAAAAGGGTAAACTTTATTCCAAATGCGACGCAATAATCTTACAACATACAATCATGGTGGGACTCCCACACTTCAGTTTCCCATAGCATTTACATCGAATTCAATGTTATGGAGGATGCCTACGGGAGGGGTGATTAACCCCTCGAAGATACGACGGTTTCGTTCCCTCCATACATGCCAAACAGCGACAGCCAGTCGAACTCTGGCGATCCGGAACCAGTCCTGTCCTCTTCTCTGCTATCTCGGAGCACAGTGATGATGTCCCCAACCCCCTTTCCGGAGTTACATCCACCCAACACCCTGCTTTGCTCAGACCAGATCTGTCATGACAGGTCACACTCAAAGAAAATGTGCCTTATAGATTCATTCTCCACAGTGCATAGCACACACTTAGGGTCAGGGACCTGAACCCCAAAAGCACTAAGTCGATCCATCGTCAGAAGACGACCAAAAAGAAGCCGGTAAACACACAATTGCATCTTCCTTGCTAGTCCCTTACACCATACGAACTCATAGTCAGTACTCAGAGGAAGAGTGCGCCTAACGAGATTATAGCAGCTCCAGAACTGGAACTGTCCAGTCCCAGTAGAAACTCCAGGCGGATCCCAGACCTATCGATCAGCTGACAATACTGGGTCCAAGGCGACAGTCCTGATAATCTCACCAAGCTCCTCGGTATAGCGGTAGGACTCAGGGCTCCACTCTCCATCTCGGATAATCCGTTGGCAAGTCAGACCCCTTCTGTCCTTCTGATACGACGGTGCTCCCCTGATCGCTAACAGAGATTGACGATCAATCCAAGGATCCCGCAAGAGGTCCGTGTCAGCCCCATCCTTCATGACCTTTCGGATTGCAGATTTGAGTACCCCCCTATGCCTCAAAATAGTCTTGAAAGTGACGGAATGATTGTTGTCCATGCCACAGTCCCAGAGGTTGTCATGTTTCACATATCTGTTATGCATCCAATCAGGCCAGAGGGATCCCCTATTGATGAATCTCCATGTCAGCTTCAGCGCCGAGGCCTCCCTGATCTCCAACAATGACCGTAGCCCCACTCCTCCCTCCTTCCTGAGACGACAAAGCTGTTTCCAGGAGATCGCATGCATACCACCCCTCCATATGAAGTCTGCACAAATCCGCTCCACTTTCCTGATAGTGGCAATAGAAAGTAAGATGGATTGCAACCAGAAATGGGCCACAGCTGATATCACCGATCTAACCAGCTCGATACGTCCTCCAAAGGATAAACCAGCAGCTTGCCATCCTTCAACCCTCCTCTGGACGTACACCACCAGACTATGGCAGTCCTGATCCCGCGCATAGTTAACTGTGAGAGGAACCCCTAGATACTTCACCGGTAAATCGCTCCTCTCGACTCCCAGCGCGCCGACCAACTCCTCCTTCTGAGAGCAGAGGTAGCTGAAATACACCATGCTCTTCTCTCTGTTCATTTGGAGGCCTGAAAGGAATTTCAGCTCTCCCATAATCTCCGCAATTGTGTGCATACCCTCCGTAGATGGCTGGATGAACACCAAGAGATCGTCTGCATAAATAAGGTGGGTAATCGGAGGATCAATCCTCCTGAACAATGGAACCAGTCTCCCACGATGCACTGCCATGTCCATCAAGCATGTAAAATATTCCATGACAAGCGTGACTAGGTAAGGGGACAGAGGATCGCCTTGCCTAAGTCCACAGTTGCTCTGAAAATATCCAAATGGGGTGCCCTGGATGAGGACAGAGAAAGTGGGAGTCGTGATGCATTTTCGGATCCTCGCGACCCAGCCGTCGTCAAAACCCATGGCAGACATCAGATGGCAAAGAAAATCCCTATTGACCATGTCATAGGCCTTCCTCAGATCCACCTTCACGCATGCCTTCTCCCCGCCAGGTTTACCGAAGCCCCTCACTATCTCATGCGCCAGCAGGCTGTGCTCCGCGATCGACCTCCCCTTAATGAAAGTGGCCTGGTTCGGAGAGACTAAGTCCTGCATGATCCCCTCCATCCGCCGGCACATAAGGTGCGTAATTATCTTATAAAGATAATTACAACACGCAATAGGTCTGAAATCTGCCAGCGATGTCGCTCCCTCCTTCTTAAGCACAAGTGTCAGGAAAGTGTGGTTCAGCTCCTTCAACAACTTTCCGTTGGTGAAAAACTCATGAACCGCCTCAAGGACCTGGAACTTCAGAATGTCCCAGTGTCGTTTGTAGAACCCACTGCTAAAGTCATCCGGGCCTGGAGCTTTGTTGGGATCCGCCATCAAGATAATAGTCTCCACCTCCTCCATAGTAACATGGGCAAGTAGTAGGCTATTCCCATACGGAGTCACCAACTTCTTCGTAACTACATCCGGAAACACAGACAGATAGTCAGTCTGAAAATATAACTTAGAGTAGTACCTGACGGCCTCCTCTTGGATCTTTGCCGGCTCCCCCACCAGATTACCCTCCGCATCAAGCAGTTGAGAAATGTTGTTCCGATGCTGTCTGGTCCGAATGACATCATAGAAGAACTTGGTGCAACGGTCACCATCCTTCAGCCAGGAGCATTTAGCACGTTGGCCACACTAACCTCCTTCTGGAGACGCACGATGTTGACTTCCCTATCAGCTCCTTCTCTCTCGCCGCCAGATCCCCGTTCATCATGTCAGATTGCATATCCTGCTGGATGGTCCGGAGCTCTGCCTCCTTGTCTTCTAGCAAAGTCTTGGGCAAACCCTGCACCCAGCTTCGTAAGGATCTCTTCGTGGCCTTGAGCCGGTGCACCATACGGAACTGAGCCGTACCATCCTGTCGGCTAGAAAGGCCCCCCGTAACAGCTTCCAAGTCGCCTTCTGAGAGATACCAGCTGTTGTTGTACCGGAAGGGACGCGACCCCACAGTAGGCCGGTCTGTGAAGCCAACCCTGATGGGGGAGTGGTCATTCGTCCCGGCGGCCAGACCCTCAGCCGAAGAGTTGGGGAAGCGCCGAAACCACTCCCCATTGCCCAGGGCTCTATCCAGCTGGCAAGCAACCATGTTACGGATTGCTTTGTTATGCCAGGTCCAAATAAATTCCGAGCGCGACAACCCCTGAAGTCCCGCCTGAAACAGGCATCTCTGGAAGTCATATCTGACCGGATCAGGGACCGGCCTGCCTCCCACCTTCTCCCCTCTGTGTAGTAGTGCATTGAAGTCCCCCATCAGTAGAAGCGGTAGGTGCGAAGAAGCAGCAGCGGAGGCAACCCTGGATATGTCGCTCCACAGGGTCTCCCGTCGTCTCCTGTCGTTGTGGCCGTACACCGCTCCCAGTAAGAACCGAAAACCACCCTTGTTCGTAAAAGAGATGGTAATCAGCTGATCCGTCATCAAGATCAAGTCCCCATCCCAACAATTAGAATTCCATCTGACCCATATCCTAGCCACGTCGCAGAGTGCCAGGTTGTGGAGTTGGACCCAATGAGATGGGGTCCGGCGAGCTAAAGTCTTCTCCCCTTTAATCTTCGTCTCCAGCAGGATAGAGATGTCACACTTCTCGCTGTGTAAGACCCCACAAATCTCCCTCCATCTCCCTAACGAACACGCGCCCCGCACGTTCCAGGCGATTACCGCTATTAATTATTTAGAGATAGGTTCCCCTGAATATCACCTGGACTGGCACCTGGGGGTGGTACCACATCCGTCGCTGTCATATCCTCCTCCATCCCAGCAGTAGGAGACTGCTGGGTCGCTGCCTGGGAGAGCACCAGAGCCCAGGCCGGGTTGTCCACACAGAGCGCCTCATCCCTAGCAGGGGAATGTCCTCCCACACTAGAGGGACCATCTCGCAGTGATCCAGCACGTCTCTTCCTGCTATAGACTATCTTCCCAGAAGAACCGCCATCAACCCGCTCCTCTCTCCCCAAGGCCACCATACCTCTGGTGACCATGCTCCTCTGCGCTGATAAGGTGATCATAGTCCCACTAGGAGGAGCCGGCTGGGGTAAGATAGTGAAGCACAGCCCCCCAGCCTCCTCCATCGGTCGGTCCCCCTCCTGCATGATATCCTCCGTTCCGTCATCCCTGGATAGAAACTCCATCGCCCGTGGTGGACCATGCACCTCAAGAGGGGAAGCATACGGCGCCGACTGTGATCCTCTTGACGGGCATGAACTGTCCAGATGTCCAGAACACGCACACTGTGAACAGGTTGGGAGAACCCATTCATACTCCACCTTCTGGGTTAGAACCTCCCAGAAGGCACTTCATACTCCAGTAGACTCGGTAACTCCCCTCCAGCCCGGATCTCAACGAATATCCGAGCATACATCAGCCTCGTCCGAAAAGCTGTAGCATCATCAGCCTTGATCGGGGTGCCCACCAAGCTGGCAAGTCGCATCAGCAATGGGATACTCCAGAACCGAACGGGGAACTCAGGGAAGCATATCCAAACCGGGATGGCATTCAAGACTTCCTTCTCACAACGCAAATCTGGGGTCCACTCCTTCAGAATGATCAACCTGCCATCAAATGTCCACGGACCACCTTGCAGGATCCTGGTAACATCTTCTGCCAGCCCAAACTTCACATAGTAGAAGCCATTTTTCCTAGCAAATATCTCCATACTACCTTTAGGCTGCCAGACGCGTGCCGCATACCCCCTAATCTGCCCATAGAATGGCTTGTTGCCCAGGACGTACAACACCAGCGTGTTTTCCCAGAAGACAGTCACCTTCTCAATCTCCTCTGCAAGGAACGAGGCCCGGAAGCCGCTCCCTACCTTCTTCGGTGCACATACTCCATAGAAGTGGGACTTTTAGACCCCACCGGAGTGTAGATCTCAGCCCAGGACCGTCCCCCGCTGGGCGGGGAGCCGTTTCCTGTGAGCGGGTGGCAACCCCAGGGGTAGGAGACCCTGAACCCTGACCTCTCTGGTCCACTACTTTGCCCTTTCCTTTTTCCGCCATGGTCGCCTTGGGACGCCAGCCCACTGTTCTCCCAGTAGTCACCGCAGGACCACGAGCCGACGTCCTCAGCCCCGATCCCTCTCCCGGTTTCCTCCCAGCAAAAGGGCACGTCTTTTGGAGACACTGCGCCCCACCACCTTGCTCCCCGCCTTGGCCCCCCGACGTCTCGTAACCGTCGTCCAGCCACCTCCCTCCTCCTGCCACCCTGAGACATAGTCCCAGATCCAGGTTGTTGATCTAGAATCCACCGAGTCGCCCCACCCGACGATCCCCCCTACAAACGCCATCGGGCCACCCCGGCCATCCCCAGTGCAGCCGACTACGGGACCACCGGCGCTGCCCAACCCGGCGCCCGTGCTGTCAGCGACAACAGGCCGCACCTGCGCCCGGCCGCCTACTTGGATGCCGGCACCGGCCTGACCGTCCGCCTGCGCGCCCACCTGGTCGCCCATCTGTGCGCCCACCTGCGCGCCTACCAACGCGCCCACCTGGCCACCCTTTGCGCTGCTCTTCGCTCCGATCGAACCGCCGCTGCCGCCTGCCTGGCAGCCGACGCCCTCCTGTTCGCCGCCCCCCAACCGCACACTCCCTCCACCGGCGCCGGGGTCCTACGATAGGGCCCCACTCGGGCTGGAACGCGAAACCCTAGCAGAGCTCTTCGGTTCCATCTTTTTTATTATATTATATATGTATATATATATATATATATATATATATATATATATATTGGAAAAAAGGTAAATTTTATTCCAAAATCAGTCAATACTCATACAACTAGGACTGAAAATCAAACGAACGAGCTCGAACAAAGAGTGTTCAAGCTTGGTTTGACTTAACTATCGAACGAGTTTGATTCGAGCCGAGTTTGGACCGGGCCGAACACGAGCCGAATGCGAACGGTTTGAATCGTTTTACAGTCCTAGTAGTGAGTATTTATAGGACATGTTGTATAGACTATCACACTGTTTCTCTCAAGTTTTAAAGACTTTTTTATTGAATTACTTATGCTCTTTACATCATAAATTTACCATCATATAAAGAACAAAAAATGAGTAAAATTTCTAAGACAAAATGTATTTCTATCTATTAAAAAAGACAACATATAGAAAAAGTCATGATATGAGAAACCGAGCCGAGCTCGAGCATGTTTGCGAACAAGATCGAGTCGAACAACCTATGGTCGAACTCGGTATCGATTAGTCCACGAACGAGCTTAAGCCGAGCTTGGACCGAGCCGAACACGAGCCGAATGCGAATGGTTTGAATCGTTTTACAGCCCTACATACAACATACAGACATGATGGTCGCCAACCCGTCAGTCGACCATTTCTTTTACATCAAACTCCAAATTATGGAGGATACCAACCAGAGGGGTGATAAGTCCCTCGAATATGCGCCGATTCCTCTTCCGTCAAACATGCCAGACAGCGGCTGCCAGCCGAATCCTAGCATACTTGAACCAGACCATGCCTCGCCCTCTGCAATCTCGAATACCCGTGATAATGGCCCCCATCGACCTGCCAGAAATACCTCCGCCCAGCATACGATTTTGCTCAGACCATATGGACCAGGAAACTCCACAATCAAAAAATAGATGGGTCATCGATTCCTCCTCCAAATCACAGAGATCACACTTCGGATTGGGGACCTGGATCCCAAAAGAGATGAGTCTGTCCCTGGTCAGAAGACGACCAAGGAGCAGGCGATACATACACAGCTGCATTTTCCTGGCCAGATCCTTGCACTAAATGAAGTCATAATCACCAATTGGGGGATTGGCACTACGCATAAGGTTGTAACCACTCTGGAAGGTGAACTCCCCCGAGGTAGTACCTCCAATCACGCCAGACGGATCCCAGACCCACGTATCCTCAGGCTGGGATGGGTCAATCTCAATCCCGCGAATAATCTCACCAAGCTCCTCAGTACGACGGTAGGACTCCGGACTCCAAGTCACATTCCTGATGATGAGCTGACAAGACAGACCTCTGTCCGCCTCCCTGTGATCTCGATCGTCCATAATGTCCACCAGAGACTGGTGCTCTATCCAAGGATCCAGCCATAGGTCAGTTCCAGCCCCATCACACATGATCCTCCTGACAGACGATTGAAGAACAGCTCTGTCTCAGAATTTGTTTGAAGGTCACAGAGTGGTTGTTGTCAATACCACACCTCCAGAAGTTGCCATTCCTCACATAGCGAGACTGCATCCACTCCGCCCAGAGGGATCTACCTTTGATGAACTGCCATGCCAGTTTCAGGGCTAAGGCTTCCCTGATAGCCAACAGAGGACGGAGACCCACACCTCCCTTCTTCTTTGGCCGACATAGCAGTTCCCAAGAGATCGCATGTAGGCTCCCCTCCAGATGAAATCAGCACAGATTCTTTCAACTTTTCTGATGGTAGCCGCGGGTATCAAAATAGACTGCAGCCAGAACTAGGCCAGGACAGAGATAACCGATCGGACTAACTCGATACGTCCCCCAAAAGATAGTCCGGCAGCTTGCCAACCTTCAACTCTCCGCTGGGCATACTCCACCAGGCTATAGCAATCTTGGTCTCGGGCATAATTAACTGTCAAAGGAACTCCCAGGTATTTCACCGGGAGCTCACTTCTCTCCACGCCCAGTGCATCAGCGCGCTCCTCCTTCTGAAGGCAAAGTGAACTGAAGTAGACCCTGCTCTTCTCTCTATTCATCTGAAGCCCCGAGTGTGATTCCAGCTCACCCATAATCTCAGATAACGTATTCATACCCTCCAACGAATGTTGTATGAACACCAGTAGGTCGTCGGCATAGATGAGGTGGGTAACCGGAGGTTCGACTCTCCTGTACAGCAGGACAATCCTCCCAAAATGGACCGCCCTATCCATCAAGCAGGTAAAGTACTCCATGACAAGCGTGAACAGGTAAGGACACAGGGGGTCACCTTGCCGGAGTCCATGGTTGCTTTTGAAGAACCCATGTGGAATATCCTGGATAAGGACCGAGAAGGTGGAAGACGATATGCATTCCCGAATCAACACAACTCAACGATCATCAAACCCCATAGCAGACAGAAGGTGGCATAAGAACTCCCTGTTGACCATGTCGTAGGCCTTCCTCAGATCCAGCTTTACACAAGCCTTCTCCCCACCAGGTTTGTTGAAGCCCCTCACCATCTCATGAGCTAGACGGCTATGCTCAGCTATAGATCGCCCCTTGATGAACGCCGCCTGGTTCGGAGAGACAAGGTCCTGCATGATCCCCTCCATGCGCCGGCACATGAGGTGCGTAATTATTTTATAAAATAATTACAGCACGCAATAGACCTAAAGTCCGCCAGCAAGGTCGTCCCTCCTTCTTTGGTATCAGAGTCAAGAAAGTGTGATTCAGCTCCTTCAACAGCTTCCCCTCAGAGAAGAACTCCTGGACCGCCTCGAGAACCGGGACCTTCAGAATATCCCAGTGGCGTTTGTAGAATCCACTGCTAAATCCATCCGGACCGGGAGCTTTGTTGGGGTCCGCTTTCTTGATAATGGCCTCCACCTCCTCCATAGTGACAGGGACAAGCAGGAGACTATTCCCATATGGAGTCACCAATCTCTTCGTGACTACATCTGGGAACACAAATAGATAGTCAGTCTGAAAGTATAACTTAGAGTAGTACCTGACCGTCTCTTCTGAGATCTTGGACGGTTCCCCAATCAGATTACCCTCGGTATCAAGAAGCTGAGAGATGGTGTTCCGATGCTGTCTGGTGCGAATGACATCATAGAAAAACTTGGTACATCGGTCACCATTCTTAAGCCAGGAGCATTTAGCGCGCTGAGCCGCACTAATCTCCTTATGAAGCCGCAGAGTATTGACTTTCCCAATCAGCTCCTTCTCTCTAGCCGCAAGGTCCCCATTTAATATGTCGGATTGCATGGAATGCTGGATGGCCCGAAGCTCCACCTCTTTATCTTCAAGAGAGGACTTGGGCAAACTCTTCACCCAAGTCCGTAGCGCCTTCTTCGTATACTTGAGCCGGTGTACCATCTGATACTGAGCAGTCCCCACACCTGATGAGCAACACCCTCCGTAATCGCCTCTGAGTAACCCTCCGAAAGAAACCAGCTGTTGTTGTACCGGAAGGGACGGAGCCGCACTGAGGGGCTGGAAGTGAATCCAACCCTGATAGGAGAATGATCACTCGTCCCAGCGGCCAACCCCTCAGCCAGAGAATGAGGGCAGCGGCGGAACCACTCCCCGTTGCCCAGGGCCCTATCCAATTGACAAGCAACCTTGTTCCTAACTGCTTTGTTGTGCCAGGTCCAGATATATCCCGAGCGAGACAGACTCTGAAGGCCCGACTGAAGAAGGCAACTCTAGAAATCTTGCAATATCGAATCTGGAACCGGTCTGCCACCCATCTTGTCCCCTCTGTGCAGAAGAGCGTTGAAGTCACCCATCAGAAGGAGGAGGAGGTGTGAGGAATCAGCAACAGTCGCCACTGCAGCAATATCACTCCATAATGCCTCCCGACGTCTCCTATCATTGTGGTCGTATACCGCTTCTAGTAAGAACCGAAAACCACCATTATTCGTGAAAACGATAGCAATCAGCTGCTCCGACATCAAGATCAAGTCCCCATCCCAACACTTCGAGCTCCATCTGACCCAGATTCTCGCCATGTCGTAAATCGCCAAATTGTGTATCTGGACCCAATGAGTGAGAGTCCGACGGACAAGAGTCGTATCCCCTTTAATCTTAGTTTCCAGCAGAACAGAGATATCGCACTTCTTCCTGTGTAAAACTCCACAAATCTTCCTCCATCTCCCTAACGAACACGCACCTCTTACGTTCCAGGCTATAATCGTCATTAATTATTAAGGGAGGGGTTCCCCTGTAAGTCACCTGGACTGGTACTCGGGGGTGGTACCACTTCCGTCTCTGTCATATCCTCCTCCACCTCAACAGTAGGGACAAACTGGGTGGGAGACTGAGTAAGCATCAGGGACCAGGCTGGATTGTCAACACAAAGCTCCTCCCCCGTAACAGGGGTATGTCTCCCCCCGCTAGTGGGACCATCCCGCAGAGGATCCTCACGCCTCTTCCTGCTGTAAACTTGCTCACCAGCCGATCCGCCATCTCCCCGCTCCTCCCTTCCCGTAGTCACCATGCCTCTGGTGACCATGCTCCTCTGCGCCGAGAAGGCGACCAAAGCTCCACCAGAAGGGGCCGTCTGAGGCAAGATAGGAAGGCTATGACCCCTTGCCTCCTCCATCGGTTGGTCTCCCTCCCGCATACTCTCTCCCTCTCTGTCATCTCCGGGGGTAGACGCCATCGCCCGAGGGGCCAGAGGACTCATTAGTAGCCGGTGCCGCCCCCCTCTGCGATCCTCCAGACGGGCAGGAACTATCAAGGTGTCCAAAGCAAGCACAATGGGAACAGGTAGGGAGCACCCATTCGTACTCCACTCTCTGAGTAAGGACCTCACCCGAAGGCATCTCGTACTCCAATATGCTCGGCAGCTCCCCTCCAGCCTGGATCTCTACGAACATCCGTGCATACATCAGCCTCGAACGGAAGGCTGTAGCATCATCTGCCTTAATCGGCCTGCCCACCAAACTAGCAAGTCTCATGAGCAATGGAATGCTCCAATATCGCACCGAGAACTCCGGAAAGCGGATCCAGACCGGTATGGCATTGAGGACTTCCTTCTCACATTTCAGGTCCGGGGTCCACTCTTTCAGGATAATCAGCCTCCCATCGAACGTCCACGGCCCACCCTGGAGGATTCTGGCAACATCGTCTGCTAGCCCGAACTTCACATAGTAGAAGCCGTTCTCCCTAATAAAGATCTCCATGCTACCCTTCGGCTGCCAGACCCGCGCCGCATACGTCCGTATCTGACCATAAGAGGGTTTGTTGCCTAGAACATATAGAACCAACGTATTTTTCCAGAATGCCGTCACCTTGGCAATCTCCTCCTCAGGGAACGTGGCCCAGAAACCACTTCCCACTTTCTTAGGGAGAACAAACTCCATGGTTGTGGGGCTTGGCGACCCCCCCCGCTTACATATGTCCACCCAAGACTTGTCCATGGGACGTGGGATCGTCCCCTGAGCCCGCTGGAGGCCCGATGGTGGAGAAGGCCTAGTTCCCTGGCCACCCAAGTCCACCGCCTTACCCTTTCCTTTGTCCGTCACAGTCGGTTTAGGTCGCCACCCAACCGTTCTCCCGCCAACTCCAGTCGCCCCCCGGGAGGGGATCCCAGTCGCATTCACCGATCTCCGTGGCCTCATCCCCTCCCCTGCCCTCCAATCAGAGGGATTGCGTGTCCTCAAGGGGGTCTGAACGTTACCCTCTTTTTCTCCTGACTTTTTGCTTCGGCGACGCGTAACCGTCGTCCATCCCCCTCCCTCCATCTGTCCCTCGTAAGGTCGGAATCCAGATCCAGGTTGGAAGATCCGGACTCCGGAGATCTCGGGAACCCAAGAAGCCCTTCCCGACGATCCATCCCCTTCCGCAGCGCCCTTGTAGTCGCCTCCTCCCGTGTCGGTGGATCCGCCGCCTCCAGGATGGCCGCCCTCCGCCCCGCCGCCGATGCTGGGTCTGCCGCCGCCGAGGCCGCCGCTGCGAACGCCCGCCGGAACCCCCCCAGCCGCTGCTGTACAGCCCTCTCCCCCGGTGCTTCCGCCGCCTCCAGGCGGGCCGCCCGAGGCCGGGCCACCCGCCGCCAGGCCGCTGCCAGCCGGCCTGACCCCCTGCCCCGCGCCGGAATCCCACGGAGGGGAAACCCTAGCGCAGTCGCCCTTGCTCACGCTGCATCTTTTTATATTATATATATATATATATATATATATATATATATATATATAAGAGTTCCATTCTTTAAAGTTGCACAACCACCCACCCACCCCCTTCCTTACACACTAGAATTCATGCCACCAGTACACACCACTTCCCTACCTAGAAGTTTTTATTTTTGTATTTAAATGGGATACATCTTGAGAATATCCAGTACTAAACAGGCCGTACCCTAGAGAATCTGCAGTAGATTTGGGTGGATAGCAGTTTTAAGAATCCATGCTTCATAGCAATGGATGAAATCCATAACAACCTAGCCTGCTCGTCACAGGTAATGCACTCGTATCATACGATCAGTTAGTGCATCCAGAGGAACATCAAGTGTGCTATAGTACTGTGATAACCTGAAACTTCACATTTATGAGTGGAAGATTATCAGTCCAATAAGAACAGACCCAATCTGCAGAATCTGACATACGAACTGGCTCTCCAGCTCCAATTCTCCCATGACAACAGACACAAGAACACTTAATTGAATAATACAAACTCACACCTTCGAAAATTTTCAGATTCATGACATATAAATATATCAAAGAAACTAACAACTCTGCATCATCTAACCAACACAATATACAGCTTGGGCTGGTTATGTAGCAGAGCTTCAGAGTTGAAACCGATGAGGTTTGGAGAAACATTAAGCAGATATATGACCAACTGTCAACGTGGCAGTAGTACTAAGAATGGCAATTATGGTTAGACCTGTTTACCCGACCCATTTACCCACCCAATTAAACAGGTTTGGGCTAGACACAAACAGGTTCGGGTATAAACGGGTCAACCTGTATAACCCGTTTAATTAACAGGTTGGGTCCGGGTTTAAGGTTGACCCGTTTAGACCCGATTATTTAAAGGGCTGTATGTTCCATTCTCTAGCATCTCATCCTTGCAATGGAATATTCATGTAAATTTTATACAATGAACAAGTTAGCTCATGTATTGCAATATATTTACCTTAATAAATGTCAAAAGTAATGGAATATTCATATAATTTTATACAAATGAACAAGTTAGCTCATGTATTGCAATGGAAAATTCAGTATTTAAATATATTTACCTTAATAACAACAGAGGTGACCCCTTTATCAACACAAAAGTAAGTTCCAGAGCGACGAGCATATTGCTCAGAGAACTTCCTCATTAGTTCAACAGACTTTTCAGAAGGCTCAGCTGCAAACTTTATAAATGTCAAACTATGGAAG
Source organism: Iris pallida (assembly GCA_029216955.1). NCBI lineage: Eukaryota > Viridiplantae > Streptophyta > Magnoliopsida > Asparagales > Iridaceae > Iris > Iris pallida. Next base: position 17,036,262 of record JANAVB010003000.1, on the reverse strand, counting down.
TATCAACTTAAACATACCAAATTATCCACTGTGGACGTAATATATTGCATGGACACCGAGACTAGAACAATCTGAGAAAACCATAATCACAGTCAACTATTTCTGCCTATTTTCTATATCATGCTTTATGAACACTGTCTCTATATTCATGATTGGAATCTAAAATGCAAACTTCAACATTATATACATACTACTGAAAGTCTATATGCTTCACTCAGTTTATAAATATGAAACAGTAATAGGCCACAAATATCGTACCACCTATCAAGGAGATAATTTCATGATGCTAAGATTGCCTTAGCAGCACCTTTCTTTTATCATTACTAATTGGTAAATATGGGGTCCTACTTGCTTTCTAACTCACTGAGCATTCAAAATGATGTAATAGTGTTATAGCTTGGAGCACTCCCTGAAACACCCTTCAATATTAGAATTCAGCATGTTCCCTCACTCTCTCTCACCATATCACAATTTCTGCTTCTCGATTGCTTTACGTAGATAAATGGGCATTCAAGACTTTAGATTTCTTTGATGTTTTCTTCAAACAAGACTTCTCTTATTGGCTATTTCGTTAGGTCTGTTGGATGTGAGGATATGATATGTTACTTGGAGAGCATGGTACAAGGAAACTCACAATACAAGTCATATCTGATCTATACATTACAATCACATACAAGATGAGGATCATTACATTCCTTGCCTCAACATGTATCTCGCAGCAGGTCAATAAAGAGCAGCAAACTCATATAGTAGTAAGGTTTAATGAGACCATCTAATATTTGTTCAAGCACACAATAAGTTTCAACACAGATACAAATATGGATGCAGACAAGATAAAATGTATTATGATAATTTTAGGATACGGTTCGGCAGTGATATGATTATATACACATGGACACATATCTTTATACATATTTCATATATGCATGTTCTCTAAAAGTAACTAGTTTTAAAAATTCTAGAAATGATATGCTCCAAAAGAAATATTACTTTGTCATTTCTCGATTATGTTTGCACAAGCATGCGCATGCTAAATCACTTTATCCATGTTTTGGGTCGCTTTGAAACAGGACCATGCATGACATACGTGTCGAGAAGGTATTACGAAGAATACATGTCAAACACGGGTACGATCCTCGGAAAAGTATCTTTGCAACCTAGATGTATTCTGAAGTCATCATGGACACATGTATTACGCACAAATTTGATATCGCGTTTTAGACGTTCCAAGATTCATAAATCAAATTTTCATCAATTGACTTCTTTTTTTTCAAAGAGATTGTTCTAGATGAACATTCACTTGCATATAGTCACAAGAAATCATCATACATTTGACAGCTATCATCTCTTCCTTGGACGTGAGTACAAGTTCATAGTAATGACAAGGATGGTCCACATGATACTATTTTTTTATGGAAAACTAGCAAGATAGACCTCATTTAGTCTCTCTATTCCCTTCTTATTTATCACTCGAATAAAAAATGATGGGTTCCTTATCTTTTCTCTCCTTATTTTTATTTCCAAAAAACATGCTTAGTCACATATCAACCAACCTGATGCTTGTATTCTTAATCACTCAATTTAAACATGGCTCAGCATCCTTGTTAGCAATTCGGCAATTTGGAAAATTTCAGGACGACAAAAGTACGAGTATAAATCGGCGGAGTACAAGAAAAATACGTTAAAAAGTTCGGTTAAACATGTTGTCAAATTTGATTAATTAAACGAAAATATTGAGGTTAGAAACTTCATATGCTTAAACATGTCAAATTTGATTAATTAAACAGGTTGCCACAACATTTTTGGTGTCAATTTTGTCAATAATTAATACGAAACACGTTTAAAACTTCATATGCTTAAAATTTGCATACTAATCCGAACCTATCAAAAGTACGCAAGTATTATACGTTTCTGAAATATACAAAAAAAAAACCGCGTATAATACGAGTTTTATTCGGGTGATTGCTAACAAGGTTCAGGATTCCATGTTCAACCAATGTAAATGGGTCAGGATTTGGTTTGAAATTTTATCCCGACATGTTGAAGAGGAAGGAAATTCTAATCTATAAACAGAGATCATTTGAGGTGTCATTTGTAAATTTACATTTGTAAAACATAAGAAATGGTGTGTTGACAGTTAAAAAAGACAGCTCCTAGACAGCTAATCTATAAACAGAGATCATTTGAGGTATCTTTTGTAAATTTACGTATGTAAAACATAAGACATAGTGTGTTGACAGTTAAAAAAGACAGCTCCTAGACAGCCCGACAGGTATGCTCCTACAATTACAAACCCACCAAAGGAGTAGAATGGTCACTTGGACCCTAGCCGACCCATTCAAGCTCAACAAGGGTCAGTTAAGCCAAACTTGCTAGCTCGGCCGCACAAACAAGCCCACAGACAAGCGGGCTAATTATGCCAGATTCAGTTATTTCACAAGCAAAATTTTAAGAGTTAGTATTTTCACGATATTTATAGGCTCTTAATTGGCTATTAAGGGATCATAACACCCATATCCCTGACTTAACGAGATAAAAATGAATCGCATAATTAAGATATCACTAATCCCCGATTTAGTGGGATTTTGAAGGGACAACATTTCCTATTTTGCTTCGACAGCCTGTTCCTTAGCCGGCTAGCCTCGCCGCAGGCTTATAGCCCCCCCCCCCCCCCCCCCCCCCCCCCCCTCCCCCCCGCGGGCCGTTACAGTGTTCTTAGGGGACAATATATCCCTTGATGGCTCTATGAATAGATGAGAAATGATCTTCTGAACCTCCGAGATTCTGGTCTTAAAACACTTGCAAGTACGAAAGAGAGAGAGAGTTCTACCCTTCACTTCTTTCATTGGAGTTAGCAAGTTTTCTTGTTTTTCCTCTTTCGGGAGCTAAGTCCCTAGGACTATCAATGGGTTCAAACACTCTTAACTCCTTCAAGTCGTTAAAAAGACTTCATAGGCTATCCATAGCCTTCGGTCGCGTGAGTTAGGAAGCATCCAAGAAGAATCCACAAGGAAGAAGAACAAGACCAGGGTCTTGAAGTCGGATCGTCAACATAACAAAGCGGCCATGCGCTGCCCGAACTACCATCGACACACTCTCCAGAATATATATCGTAGGAGATTCCATTGTAAAACTCTCTTAAGAGAGTAACATTTGTAATCTTTTACGTTAGAAATATTTGTTTCCTTTCAATTTTCTCTCATGAAAAGAATGGCCAAACATGGTGAATAGGAAAACCTCCTGATCACTTGTGTTTTTTCTCTATTAGGAAGATGATAAGAAACAATCAAGGATTGGTTTATGTCGCAATGAATGCTAGCTCAGAATCAACATAATTAATTCCAACCTAATAATTATTTGCAATTTCTCAAATATGCAAGCAAGTTACTAGTGAAGTCCAAATCACACTAAACTCTGTTGGTGTCAGGCTCATCAAATTCGCGTCGGATTGAGTTGCATACACAAAATTGAAGCACTTCAAGTACCTACTCACAGGTTTGATTTAATACCCCTACTGAATAAATTTGGGTAGTCTACAAGTCATAAGTGATACCCCCACAATCAACTCGACTGAAGTCTGAAACAAATCAAAAGAATATGTATCCGAAATCCCATGAACTTACTTCCTACTGTACATCAATTATCTTAGTTAAGTATCTTTCAAGTATACCATATCACCAAACTTGTAGAATTAATCATTTCCACCTAGATCCATTAAGTCACAATATAATGATAATCATAAAACTAGTTTCTAACCTTTTATTCTGTCTTGGCCAGGAACTTTCAACTCAATGATCTGGTTAAACTACCAGTAGGCTAATCCACTACATTTACGGGAGCAACAAGTAGTATGTTTTGCAACCCACTTGCCTTCATACACCGACCACGGTACCTAACATCCGCCTATCTATAATCCCATTCTTGAGACTAATTGACTGTAATCAAAACAATAGCATCAAGTGTATAGCACAACTATGATTTCTCGAGTCTATGGAACTTCGTAAGTCAGTACCATGTAGGAACCGGTACTTAATGACTTGAATAACATCGGATGTTACATAATCTATGATACTGGTCTCATATCAACTACGCCACTACTCTTGTCAGAACATCCAACGCCAGTTTAGATATTCCTATGACTATGAAGTATGAAGATTTTAGTTACTCCAGTACAATATTATCTAATCATAGTTTCCTGCATTTACGATTACGACTACGACATTTAATTTGAACTTTACCATAATTAGACGATAACAACTTATACGATAATTGGGTGCGTGCGTGTATGAAAATTGGGGACAGTGGACCCCAGATGGCATGCAACGCAGTGTGCACAAAGTCCCATATGTTACGCTGGACATCGAACAAAAAAAAAACATATACGATAACTTGACATAATTAACGAATTAATCGTTTACAGATATATAAATGGGATATGTAGCCACAAAGGAGGAGGATTTTGTAGGTGTCTTCACGAAAAATCAAGCCCAAAGTGGGATACAACCCCATAAAAGCCCTAACACTCCAACACCCATATATATAAATGGACTAAACAACAACAACAACAATAAAATGTTGGGTATGGCAAAATGAGTGATTTCTCACCTTTTGCGGAAACTCGGCAGCGCGAGCGACGGGCCGTTGGTGCCGGGGACAGGCACGGGAGGCCGACGCCGGAGAAGGAAGAGTGGATGCTCATGGCTGCTGGAGCGAGAGGAATTTGAATGGGGAAAGTAATGAACTAATAAAATTTGTTCGGTGTAGTAATTGTGGTGTTAGGACCATTTTGGTTCTGCTGTTGTTTCGGTGCCCACTCAAAGGTGAGAGAGGATAGACCGTGAGGCCGTGATAAAGAGATTTTGCATAAAGCTCCCTCTATATTGGGGTAATTATCATTTAGACCCTAAATTTTATAACAGTTTATAGTTTAGTCCTAAGTCCAATTGAAAATTTACCGAACTCATTTGGCCCTTAGGGTCTGCTTGGCAATTGTAGGGGTAGCGGTTATGATGTATTTTTAAAGTACTGATTATGAGCGGTTATGAGGGGTCCGGTTTTGGATGGTTTTTAAGTAGCGACTTTTAAACCAGTCAAATCCATGCTTGGTAATTCAGTAACGAGCGGTTCTAAAAGTTTTTACAGAATAAATTAAATAGGGAAGGACATCAGTAGTTATAATTATATATATTTTTGTGAGGTTATAAATGGAATAAAAAAAAATAGAGCTGCTCAAAATTCACCGATTTAGGGTGTTTATAAAGCCACCCAAAATACATTACATCGATTTTGTGTGTGTGGTGTGTGTGTGTGTGTGTGTGTGTGTGGGGGGGGGGGGGGGGGGGGGGGGGGGGGGGGGGGGGGGGGTTGAGCCGAACAAAACCAGTGCCTCAAAAAAATTAACAAGCATGGGTTTTCATAAACCGTTACCAAGCAGACCCTTATGGTCAGTGAGGAGAGATATAACCTTCTTAGCCAGGCGGACAGTCTCAGTATCGAACCGCAGGGGAGACGTAGACAGTGGGTCCAAATGGCATGCAACGCAGTGTGCACAAATTACGTCGGGTATCTCAAAAAAAAATCCAATTGAAAATTTTGAAACAGAATTTTTATTTTTTCATTATACCTTAAAAATTAGCACGAGAATAACAATGGAGGTTATAAAAATTTAGGGTACAAAAGTTTCAATTAAACAAGTCAGGACTTAAATTCTAAGCTGGTATAAAATTTAAATTTTTAAATGCTAATTAGTCCTCTTATTATTTGCCAAATTAGAACATAATATTCATTGCTGGGAAAATACCAAATTTAAATTCACTTTAACTTCAAGCATGGAATTTTTTTTCCCATTTTGATTTTAGCATTGGAGTTCTTTCTTATTTATTCCACCCAATTTTGGAAATACTAACTTGGACAAGGGAGAGTTTTTAAGTCTCATTGTCCGCGTAATATTATATTATGGATGTATCTATAGTAATGAGAGTGATTGACCCGTAATACCACATTATGAAGGGCGTGGTAATCATTTGTAACCAAATCAACCACAAAGTTAAAAAAACAAAAAAAAAACAATGATGATGGTATAAATATGCAACAAATCGTTTATTATATCACTAGACTAAAAATGACATTAGGCACCTCTTGTTGAGTACCCAAGAACAAAAATATGGAATAAATAAACATACGACGAGCAGGAATGCAGATTTAGTAATACATTTAACGAATTTGTCGGACCCAGTCTAATATACGATTGACGTGCGTTGCACATAGCAAAAAAAAAAAAAAAAAAAAAGGTTAAAAATTAAAATTATATTAAAATATTTTAAATATAATTTGAATATATTTTAATTATGATTCGTTAGAATATATTTTATAATTTTGGACATGTTTAGTTAAATAATACTATGTACTTAGTTTAAATATAATTTAAATATTTAATATATTTTAGAATTTGTTATTTGTGAAAAAAATTAGATTTTTATTTTAATTTTCTTAACTACTTGAGAATATACATACACTTTAGTTAGAACGTTTTTTGAAATATTTTTTTTAAATTTTTTTGTTAATTAATATGCCATATTATAATAGTAGTTTATAAAGCAACACTATAATAGTAGATAGAGAGAAATATGAATTGTTGAAATGATTTGGAGGACAAATAGTTGTTTGACGGACAACACCGTTTGTGTCATTCAGGTCTACCGGTCAGTTGGTTCATCAAGGTTAGGTACTTTGTTTCTTTATTTAAGATTATATTAGTTTTTTCCACTATGATAATATTTGTACTTACAGTTTGAGAAATGTCCTCTTTGATTTCCTGTGGATTCACACAATCGCTCGTAAATTCAGATAATATAACATTTATTTAGATAGCTTTAGTTATTTCTGCCATTCTCAAAACAACATCAATCAACTAAACAACTCGGTCGCACATCAGTCTCCCTCTCCTAATCGTCGACAAAAACATTGCTAGGAGTGGACAACGGTCTTCAAGCTTCCGTCACTGGTAGGCTCTACCAATGCACGGGATAGTACTTGTTGGATCTTTATTATCATTTTTAGGTCACACTTGATTTGCATAATGAAAAAAAGATTTAAATTTGTCTAGACTGAGATGTCCAAGATAACAATGTCAAATATATGTTGGCATTTTATTTACTAGATAATACTAAGGGATGTCTGAAGCTTGTAGAGACTAGTAACACGTTCACCTTTACCAATGACATGGTTCGTGACGGGGTCCTAAAAGATGTGGATGAAACATACAATTCAAGTTTTTCGTTAATTGAGTGATAGAAATTAAAATAAAATAAAACATGGTATATGATAAATATTAATCAAAGTGAGAGATGGCGAGAATGTAACATCATCAATATGCATAGTGGTAGTGGAGAACTAGGAGTTGAACATTGACTGGATGGTCAGTGGATTGATATGAAGAAAAGGAAGATAAAGAGCAACAAACATGGTGAGTAGCACCACATCTATATACCAAGGAGGAAGGGAGAGATCAGTACCTGCGAGGTTTACCTTTGGAATGAATTCTCCATCATTTGTTGGTAGGTTGATGATGCAAGGAGACGATGATACTGGTCGGACGTCAACATAGGTGGAGGTTGAGGTTCAACAGCAACATCTAGTTTGAGTTGGGTGGGTGTGCGTTCTAATGAGCCATGGCAGCAGCAAGAACACGAACGTGATTGGAACGGTTTGAAGAAAAACTGTAAAACTGGTAATAATAGCATGTGTATGACCATATTTGTTGCAATACTCGCAAAATGGTCGTTGCCGCTTGTTTGTAGTGAAACGAGAAGGCCGGAAACATGATGTTGGACTTGAAGTGCAACGAAATCAATAGTAGGCATGGAACTATTAATTGTTGATAAATTGTTGAACTTCTTTCTGCTTGACTAAGTTGAATCTTTTCCGCAGGTGGAGTTGGTTCGATTAAGAAAATTTGACTGCGGGACACTTGCAAAGTGATCATAGAGACCTTACAAGAATTTCATGGCTCGGTCAATTGCAAGATATTCGGTCGTGAGCTTACTTGCACCGCAAATACATGGTTCAACGGGGACGATGGAATCAAGCTCGTCCCATAATGATTTAAGACGAGTATGGTAGACAGTGATCGATAAATCCTCTTGTTTGAGGTCAGAAATAGACGTTTTCAATTGATGTAACTTAGTAGCATTGGATTGCGAAAAACGTACCTTTAAATATTTCCAAATAGTATATGACATTCTGCATATATAGAGACAACTAGAATGGATGTCGGTGTGGACTTAGTTGTGTATCTAACTAACGACAATTTCGTCGCAGCGGTTCCAACAACTAAGTTCGATGGGCTGGTCGTAAAGAGCCATCAATGAAGCTACATTTTTCTTTGATGAGGGCCTTTGAATGTCGTGTTCCCAAGATGTGTAGTTGTCTCCTTGGAGAAGATGAGAGTAGAAATGTTGTTGGACTGTCATAAGGGTGGATGAGATAAGGATCCATCTTTGCAAAGACTGGAGCATGACGTGGAGGAGAAGGAGAACAGTGGATGATGTTTGCTCTAATACTATGTTGATACTAAGAATGAGAATATTGATTATGTTTCTTGCTCTCAACGTACGTGAAGAGAATATAATTTGTATTGATATCTATCTATATATATAATGAGAACAAATAGGCTTCATCGTAAAAGTTTTTGTTCTAAAAATGTCCTCATCTATGTTTAGTTGCTTACTAATTAAATTGCTCATTAAATTTAATATGGATATATAGTTATGTAATTATCAATAGAAGAAGAAAAAATAATAATTAAAAGTATGTTATTTATTGCTCTTCCCAAAATACATACAAGACAAGTGCATATATATGTAACATATATATTAGTGCATATATTTAGTACATATATAAATAAATGTAACATAATTTGAAACTAAAGGCTAATTACAAATTCAGAATCCAAAGTAAAAGAGCAAACTAAACCGATCAAGATGTAACAACAAAAACAAAATTCAAACTAACAAAATATAATCCTATCCAATGTCCGACTTGCTCTCGGCAATCACGTAAATGTCCTTAGCATGAACTTTCAGTTTTTAATTATAATTTTGGTGAATTCTGTTCTCTCACTGCAATATGGATAAATTTGAATGTTTTGTCTTGTACCTCAAAATGCTGAGACAGACAATTAAGCCAATCTGTACTATGCTTGTTTGTTTTCTGTGTACCGGCCCGCAGCAACATGTAACGTACATGGCCTTGCAAAATTTATCTACCATGAATGAGCAATTCTGCAACTTTATATGATATATTTCCATATAAAACCATAAATACATGATATCATAATGGTTACTGACTCTTTCCCAGCCAGTACTGTAAGCAATTACTTCAATATGGAGAGAGAGAGAGAGAGAGAGGGTCTAGAATGTTAGGTATCAGAATGCATCTCCATTGTGTAAAAATAAAGCACATACTTGATTGTTTCCAGAAGTACAGGCTGAATGTTCTCTTGTGTCTTGCATATATATATGCAGCAGTATCAAGTAATATCAGCGCCTTCATAAATGTGCATCACATGAGCTTGTATAGTTTTGACACCAGAAAGACTAAGCAAATAAAGAATAGGGGAGGTCAACTCCATTCCCACAAATATATAGAGCCATATAGGAACACCTTGTGCTCCTAATTAAAATGTTACTAGCTATACACATGTAACCTTGAACTATATGTCACCAAAACTGACCTTTAGATGTGTAAATTAATTTCATCAATATCACAGCACACATACATGCAGAAATTAGAGATCTAGCAGCACCAAATCTAAATCACTAGTAAGTTGCATGTTCTTCCTAAAAGGTAGTCAGGAAATCTATCAGAAAAAGAAATATTAAGAAATATACAAGGAAACCCCTAATACTCTATGAACATCTGCAGGAAAAATCCTTGTTTGTACATATGTTTGCAAGAACTTAGGGAAGCCATGAAGAAGAAAGAGCATGTGAAATATATTGATATGATTTATTATATATATATGCTCTCTGTGCTAGAAATTCTAAACTGACAAGAACTGATGATTTGAACATGATAACAAACATGGATGCTCCATTTCCATACTTCAGAAATGTCACAGAAAATTATGTAAATGAGAGCATAGGGAACCCTTCTCGCTAGATCTGTCATCTCAAAAACATACAATTAATGTAGAAAGAACACATATTATTAAGAATCAAAGTGGCAGCAGGACCACACACTATTACTCAAAACCAAAACCAAACAAATAAATAACAACAACAACAACAGCAGATAATAGGTAGCTAGCGAGCTAATTAGGTCCATACAAAATAAAAAAGGACATATAAATTATAGGGCTACAAATGATACAAACCACATAAACAAAATAAAAAGGAAGGCTATGGACGATCGATGTTGTTGTTGTTGTTTCCTTCATCTAAGCAAAGGATCGGACCAGGACGCTTGATTCCCCCAAAGCAAAGCTAGCAAAGAGAAGCTCTGCCTCTAGTGGTCATGACCATCTTCTCTTCTTCCTCTTTTCTTCCTTCTCGTGATCAGCATCATTCCTTTCCTTGCTGCTGCAGGCCTTCTTCTACTGCTTCTTCTGGGGAGGTTATGATCATGAAGCAGCAGCAGTGGTGGCAATGATGAGTGACTATTGGGGGATGGTGCAGGTGATGAGGAGAAGAGGGCCATCATTGAGGAGGAGAGAGCGAGCTAGCACTCCTCTTCTTATTGATGAATGAGTATATATAGAACATATATATATATGTATATACACAATATTGATGTGTTTCATCTAGTAGATACCTTTGTATACACATCTTCAACTATACAATGAGACTTCAAAATGGCTCAAAAGTAAGCCGTCTAAGTCGTATGTATATCATGGTCCATTTTATTTATAAAAAAAAATTATGCAAAAAATTGTTGAAAAAAGTTTAAAATTGTTATATATTCAACATGGAAAATCCAACTCAAACAAACAAGAAGAATACCTCCCACCTTAACCACATGAGTTAGAAGAGATATTTAATTGGATAATATTCTTATTATAAGTTATTATACGCGCAAAGCACGTGCATTTACTAGTAATATAGTAAGGACCGGTGCAAGAAATTAGATTGTCTTATCCAGAGCTAATTTTAGTTGTCTCTTGATGCTTGATTGTGAGTCAATTCTGAAAGGTCATCTGCGATCCCGATCTCTTGTGGGATCATGTTGAACCTGGTGGTTGTTCCAAGTAAAAGGGGGTGTCCAAGTTCGAAGTCTTGTCTTCTTAGCCATGGGCGGACCCTAAGTACAGTGTACTAGCTAGAATTAATTATCAAAGTGAGGGTAGGTGCAGATGGTGGGGTCTAAGCATTCGCACTGTCCTGGCCACACACAGTGAACACAAAATGACAGCACAGTTGCTGTCTTTTTATAGACACTCAAGTCACAGAGAGAGGGGGCATGGCATGGCTGATGGCTGGTGTTTGTGTTTCAGAAAGAGTGCTGCTATTGATTGTACAAATGCAGCGGGCGGGTGGCAGGAACGAAGACTATATGCTTGCTTTGCTTTCTTGCTTACTTGCTGCTAATTAATGATTAATTCCTTATAATATGGATTTGGAGCAAGGGACTAATAACAAGTAATGTAATGGTCCCAAACTCGCATTTGGATGCTATAACAACACACAAAGAATAAAAACATGAAACGGCCGTTTCTTTTCTCTCTCTCTCTCTCTCTCTCTCTCTCTTTTAATGTTATCATCACCTTTAAGCTCTCTTTAGGTGCCGCTTGGTTCGCAGATCAGAATCTTGGAAAAGAAACGTCATCTTTTTTTTGTTTGGATATCAAAAGAAAAGATGGTTCTCTCGTCCACTCAAAGATTCACTTCTTCTTCTAATTTTATGCATTTATTACAAAAAAAATTAGGACCAGCTAAACTATTAATGTTCAAATATACTAACATTTCTAAATATCTAAATTATTTTTTTTTATAAACATTACAATTTCTTTAAAAAATATTTTTAATTTATTTTCTTTTCGTGAACCAACATACGAGACTTTAGTCTTTACCAACTTCCTGTTGAGATTGTTGAGTGTTGTTAAATGGGTGGCAGGAGAGTGGCCATGAATGTCATGCCATCATCCGCAACTTAACACAATCAAATATATTTATATTGTTTCTCAAAAAAAAATATATATTTATATTCGTACAGATAAATATTATAGTACCGACGGTCAATTCCAATTACATTGTCAAGCACGACATGAGAACGTAGACTTCCCATTTCAACATTCCTCCCCCCCCCCCCCCCCCCCCCCCCCCCCCCCCCCCCTTTATATATATATATATATATATATATAATGGTTAATTATGGTGAACTCGTCTCCACTGGGACTCGAACTCCCGACCATTTGGACCGCATGCATCTCTCGAACTCCCGACCATTTGGACCGCATGCATCTCTCTTAACCACTAGGCTAGAGGTCATTTGCATATATATATATATATATATATATATATATATATATATATATATATATATATATATATATATATATATATATATATATATATATATATATATATATGCAAATGACCTCTAGCCTAGTGGTTAAGAGAGATGCATGCGGCCCAAGTGGTCGGGAGTTCGAGCCTCAGTGGAGGCGAGTTCGCCACAAGTACCCATTGCTTCAAAAAAAAAAAAAAAAAAAAAATATATATATATATAACAAAAAATAAAAGGTAACAGAAGAAAAGAAAAAGAAAATGATTGAGGAAATTAATTTAATGGACAGGGTTCATGTATGGACAGCCCACAACTTTATGTGGTCCCTAAACTAAATTCTAGCCATTGCCAGCAACTTCTAGGTGGAACTCTGACAATGCACCATATGTGAATAATTAACTAGTTATTAGCATAAAGTAAGTTGCACACTCAAAAATTATTTATGTAATATTTTTTAAATTGTGTATAACACGGTAGGCAGGGCAAGCTGGGCTGGGATCCAGGACAGAAAATTTTAGGAGGTACTAATATGAACGTATCTAGAATAAAACTACAGTGTACTAGCTATGAGTATCTTTAATTTAAAAAAGTTATGATGTAGTGGTTAGCATCAAACTTTTACATACTAGAGGTCCTTATTTCAATTTTTGATAGCAATAATTTTTTTTATTTACTTGTATTTTAGTTACTTATTTTTTTTCACATTATATATGGGATTTATTTCGGACTTCCATGAACTCAGAACTTGTCCTGATTGTAGCAAATTAATTCAGCTGTCAATGAAGGTATGTATATAGTTTCCAAAAACCCTGATAAATGAGGACTAATTGAGCTACTTTGATTTTGATTTGAATGGTAAATCCTGATAAATGACGAATACTAATTAAACATATTTTATTTGTCATTTTAGTTAAAGTTATAGACGAAAATGACAAACACTCTTACAAATGGAAACCAAATTAGACTTTAAGTACTATATTAGAACTTGTTGTATGATGACCCATCAACAAAGGAACTTGATGTCATGCGTACCTGAGTAAATTACAAAGCATAAGTAATATAGATCTTTAACACAAGTAGTGCTTAGTAAATCACAAAGCATAAGTAAGAGAGATCTTTAACACAATAGTTTACTTAAACACTCCAAGTATGATTTACTATCAAATCGTACTCCTCATATAGAGAAGAAGTTATTTATATCTACACGTATTTCATATAACGTCTTATAGATATTTGGCATGTGTTCTACTACAGTCCATTTCACGTACATTACACCATAAACAACGAAAGCTATATCTAATAGTCGTGAATTTTTTGGACTCCAATTGAAATAAAATTATTCTTCCGAATACATATGCTATTTCCAACCTCATCCCCATGACATGTGTCATCACAATACATAAACTTGTACAGTAAGCTATTTGGTAACTTGAAACCTGGAATACTGAACTCAACTGGTCCTTCTGGTCAACGAGGAGAGGTATAATTTTTTTGGCTAGAAGGACAAGTTCGAAATCGAACCGCGAAAGAGGTATGGATGTGTGTGTGGGGAAATTGAGGGTAGTGAGCCCAAATAGCATGCAATGCATTATGGTAAAACAAGTGGGCCCAAATGCACAAAATTCATTGAGGGTATTTTGGTCTCAAAAGTGTTCATATGAGAGGTCAAAGGAGTTTACTATTAGTCATTGACGGTTTTCATTAAGGCCTCGTTTGGGAATTATTAGATTGTACTGTATAAAAATCAGATAAAATTTCATTCGAAAAAATTATTAGATTTGAAAAAAAATTCGTCGGAATTAATTTAGTAGGAAAAGAATTCATTTGAAAATTTTATCCACAATTTCAAATACCTAAGATAATTTTTTTTTCTAATATTAGATTTGAAAAAATATTTAAGAACTTATCTTTAAAGATATTTTAAATTTTATCTGATTTTTATATAGGTACAATCAACCTGATTGAAGAAAAATATATTTAAGATTTCAAATTTATTTTAAAACTTATCTCTAAGATAATTTTCTAATATTAGATTTAAATGAATCTAAGATTTGGAAAAAAAAAATTTAAAAGATAAAATTGTATATGAAAAGTTAAATTTATTTACAGATGAGAAATGCAACATTCTCACGTCAAAAAGATGAAAAAAAAAACTTCTGACGGCATCTTAGATGTCACCACATCCCCTTCCCTGTAAATATTTCAAATTCATACTCTTTTGTATAAATACACCAAATTTTATAACTCTATATAAAATTTCCTCAAATTACTTTTATGCTTTCTTACAATTTCAAACAACCAAACACCCTCTAGTACTTCATGTTAGATTAGGTTGACCCTTGATGTCTGATCTAGCCCTACCTAGCACATTGCTGCCACTATGCATGTTTAAAGGCACTATCCTCCCTGCAGTGATAGGACATGTATATAGTTGGACTCGAAAGGTCCTCTCCGTAAGAAAGGTTATGAGTTGTTTATGGAAAGGCAAACGAGAAAAAGGAAAAAAAAAGGGCTATGGAAAAGGCTGACCCGCGTGTGTATGTGAAAAACTTTCAAGCTTTTAAAGTTTGTTCCTTCACTTTTGTTAAGAGTCAACTCTTTGGGATGTCCGAAGAACTGTAATTCCTTCTTTCTTTTCGTTCTATTCTACACTTTAAGTGACCAACAACAGTAAAACAATGATGTACAGAAAAGATATAGTGGGTATGTAGGGATTTTTGGGAATGACATTTTGTTTGTCATTCGTTGAGATGGTTCAATATATTTAAAAAAAAAAAAATTAAAGAGAAGAAAGAAAAAAAAAAATTAGATAAAAAAAAGCAGCTAAATTTATATATTTTGTTATTCTCAAATGTTTAATTTCTTTTTTTTTTTTAAATTTATACCTTGAATTATGGTAGGTTTCAACATATTATCCTAAAATTTTAACATATTAGGGCACAAGGGGGAGGGGGGAGGTGCAGCCGCTGTGGGGGGTGATGGAGCGGTGGAAGAGAGGGGAGAGAGGGGGTACGGGAGTAATTTAGTCATTTTTAATTTTAAATATATCAAGTTGATACATATAAAAGTTCAGAGTACTAAGCTGAAAAAACTGAATGGTTGAAGATATCAATTTTTATTTAGTAAAAAAAAAGATAGATAATTGGAAGATATAAGATGTACAATATGAGTCCTGTAGAACTATGAATTTTTTTTCTCAAAAGTTTGATTTTTTTTCTTGCTCCAATCAAGGACGGAACCAGAATTTTAGTTTATCCCGGACTGAACTTAAAACATCCTAAATTTTTTTTAACAAAATAAATGTTGTGTCAGTATTGTCATGTACATATCTGATCGTGTCCATACCGTACCGTGTCTGCCTAATGTAGAACCGTGTTCAACATAATAAAATAAATAGGAACCGGGCAAAAATTATTTAGTTTACCTGTCACGACCCGATCCCAAAATTATTTGGGTCGAACCGGATCATGCCCAGCCTGCACCGTTGTGAGACGACGACAATAAGCTGTTCTATATGCAGATTCACAACGACATCTATACATTTGTCACAACTTGAATATACGAAAATTTTAAAAACTTTTATTCAACAATTGAAAAGTACAACTGGAAATGGAAGAACTGAAATAAAGAACTGAATTCAAGTTAACAAACTCCAAAACAATAAAACTAGAAAACTGGGAACAACTAGCTAGGCGGTCGGCTCATCGGCCTCAGGTTATGCATCCTCCAAGGGGGACTCTGACAACACCACATGATACAATACCGGGTCATAGTAGCTATTGTACAATAGCTCAGCATCCTCAATGTCACCTAAAAAATGTGGGTCTCCAGTCATGAAGGAGCAAGTACGAATATGTATCTCACATTTCAAATAATAATGAAAAAGTGCAGGCTAAACAGTTGAAACAATATTTTCCAGCAATTTAACAATTAAAAACAATGTAATTTGAATGTGTAATCGTCTATGACCGGCTTGGGTTGTACAATAGCGTCCTAGCAACGCGATACAGCTTATCCCCGTGTGTAAGAGGGGTAAGCTCGCACAATCATACAATATTGGGGGTATTGGTCATAAACGTTACACTATTCTCTCAATCCCCACAATCAATATCAATCAATATTTGAACCCTAGGAGAGGGTTCCGTGTAGCAATGTGGTTTAAACATGCAACTTGATAATTACTAAATAAAATGCAAGAAAATATAACCGTAACTTGCCTCTGTTAATTGACTGGATCGAGAAAGTCGGTACCGAGGAGGATGTCAAGTTTGTCTCCGAGATCCTACAGTTGAGAACCTTGACTTAGAACCATAATGAAACCATTCTAGGTGTGCTAGTTACAATCTCTAGAAGCAGACCCTAGTCAGATTTTAAGTTATTTAGTTAATCTACCGGAAAATTGTCTAACGTCGCAAACTACGTTCATTATCATTTTAATTAAATAAGTCGGTTACTGATTAATTTGGGAAAAATAGCAAATACCGGTTAATTTGGCAAAACTTTGTATTTTAAGTGTATATATATATATAAAACTAGGCTTTTTCTTTTAAATGAAAAAATATGTGAATTGCTAAATTACCAGGTTATTAATTATGAGAAAACTTATTAATTTTCTTTATAAATAAATATATACATTTTATATTTTACGCGTTTAACAACAAAATCAACATTCCAGAAAAATAAGAAAAAACTACGCTACACAATACAGGGTCACAGAGAAATAAAGAAAAAACTGGGCTTATACCCTTTACAAATTATTTACATAAATTAATAATCCTAAGGCGAGCTCTGAGTGCTGCGAACGGTCCAAACAGTAGGCCGAGGCCCTGCACCATAAATGCTAAAAGCAAGTACCAGTTCTAAAATAAATTATAATTAAAATAAAAACTAAAGAGTCTCAGACTTGGTCGTGCAATCTCATGTTGCTGGCTAACGCCTCAACGTACAGGTGACCCTGTATCGTTTGCGTTTCACCGAGGCTCATTCGACCGATACGGTCGTCGCCTAACGGGGATACGAAACCCACAAAATCCGTATTTAAAGCTGACAAAACCAAGTTTATAAATCGTTTGCAAAGACCGAATTTGAAAATAGAATTTTATTTACCAATTTACTAAATTTAATTAAATACTTTTATTTTGAAAACATTTCCGAAAATTTCGGTAGGACCTCCTCTGTAACTGGGACAACCAAATTCTGGGAGGATGTCAACCCGCAACACAAATAAATATCCCAAACCAGGGATCACTAATTACCAGCCCAAAGATGAATATCCAACCCAAAATAATAAATCCACGGCCAAAAAAATAGAGCATACTAATTTAGAAAACAACCACAGAACCAATTCCGAGCCGAACTCGGAAGAAGCATCCCCTAGCGCAACTAGTAAAACCGATCCCCGCGTCGGGATCGGGACCGCGTCATCACATACTATCTATGGAAGAGACATGGAGACACGAAGTTATACCTCAATTGCTCGGCTAGAGCTCTCAGATGAAAATAGGAGAAAAATGAATTCCGCGGACTCGGGAAAACTCCAAAATACGCGAACATCAAAGATCGGCCACGGGAACAGCGGATCTAGACCCACGAGATGCTGCGGATAGCGGATCGGGGCACGGGAACAACGGACGGAGCTCGGGGGTGGCCGAGAGGCGGCGGCTACGGCCGAGAAGCGGATTGGAAAACCCGCGGGTCACCGGAAGGCCGCGAAAAAAACTCAAAAAAAAGCCGGAATAGCGTCCGGCCAGCGGCCAACTCGCGGGACAGGGGGTCGGGACGCACGGGAAGCCACCGGACAGCAGATCGGTATGATACAGCGGCAAAGGCAGGCTGCGAAAAGGCAACCAGACGGGGACAGACGGCCCAGAGACGTGTGGACGCGCGCTGGGCGGACAACGGTCGGGCGGGGCTCATGCTCGCGGGATCGGGGATGGGCGCGGTCGAAAGCGGGACAGGGGAGCGCCGAAGTTGCGCTGGATCGGGTGGCCACAGGGGTCGTCGGGGCGCTGGAGATGGCCGGGCGGAGGCGCTGGCTCCGACGGGCGGTTAGGGCACGGGCCAAGCGGGGCTCGGGCTGGACGGGGCCGCCGGGGAGGGTGTGGTCGCACGGAGGGGCGCGTGGGCGGGATCCGGCCGGAGGGACGTCGGCGGGAGGCCGCTGGGGGCGGCGCTCGGGGGGAGGCGCCGAGGAGTTGTCGTGGTCGCCGGGGATGGCGAGGTAGGCCGCGCCGGGCTGGGCTTGGGTCTGGCCGGGCGCCGGGAGGGTGTGGTCGCGCGGAAGGTGGCTGGCCGGAGGCGCGGGGGTCCGGCTCAGGTCAGGGGCCGGTGGCCTCGGGTTGGGGGAGGTGGCGGTGATTGATGGGAGAATGGAGAGAAGAATAAAAAGGGGTTTGGAATAAGAGGAAGAAAGAGGTTTTTTTTATGGTGATGGGGTGCTGTGTGTTTGTTTTTGGTTGTGTGGTGGAGAGATTTGTGTGGAGAGATGGGCAACGTGGGGGAGAATAAAGGGGAGGCTGGGAACAAGTCTTGGGGATCGGGTGAGTGAGAGTGAGGGGTTGAGTTTAATTGTTTTTTTTTTAAAGAATGGTTTTGGGTTTGGGTTTGTGAAGAGTTGGGTTGGGTCTCTGGGCCTGAACGAAGAAGCGATCCAATCAATCAATAATTCTAAAATAACTAAAATAATTTAATTAATCGACCAAGTAATAATAATAATAATAATAATAATAATAATAATAATAATAATTCACTAATAGGAATAAGCCAAACAATAGATCCTGCAATTCCCAATTTAATTAATCTATTTAGAATCAGGGTTTTACATTACCGGGTACTCTTTTAGGCATAAACTCGAACACTAAAAGCCTTTGGTATCCCATTTCACCATCATAAGAGGATTTGTGATGTGGCAGAACTTGCCTTTGGTGCAGAGGTTCGGACGACGAGGATAGTGCCAGCGCGAGACTTAGATTAAACGATTATAAGCTTCTGTTCAAGCATATTTATTTTAAAAATATTTATTTTGTATAAGGGTAGCAGGTTTAGAACTAATTAGACTTGGTACTGAGTTTGTCCGTTTTAGATTTTAGGTACTCGAACTTTTTTAGTAATGAAATTGGGCTTTCAGTGATGAAATGAATCTTTTAATGATAAATGTTCATCACTAAAATATGTCACTAAAAAGAGTATCAGGTTTATGATCTAATTGGACTTTGGGTACTGGGTTTATCCGTTTTAGACTTTGGGTACAAAAACTTTTTTAGTGACATTTTAGTGACGAAATTGGACTTTCCGTAACGAAATGAAAGTTTTAGTGATGTGGTGGCCCATGCAGGCCCTATGTCGCAACTAGTGCGATCTCGTAATGGTACTCGACTTAGAGTACTAATTATGAGCCTGCAGTTAGGATATAGGTTCTAGATTATGATAGGAGTTACTCAGTCACATTTTAGGAAAATTTTCAATCTTTTGATTATCACGACAACTCTTCTTGCATTTCAATTTAATTGTTCGTCTTTGATAATATATTATCTTGTGCCATATTAATCTTTTGCTCGAATTTGTCTCCAGGATGACAATGACTCGAGCTCGGGCCGTTGGATCCGGTGTAGTACCAGAGAGGTCCGATCCGTCGCGACCTATTCCTCCGAATTCGAGTGAGTCCAGGAGGCTGCCCCTACTGTTTCTACCATCCAGGTGGTAGAGGCAACATCACCTGGAGGTCCTCCGCAGCAGGTTCAGGGGCCTAGTGTCGTCGTTCCAGAGACTCTTCTGCCTCCACATGCACTGCCGATAGACGCTACACAGATGTTCGCGCTTCTCCAGCAGATAATAGAGGCGCAGCGAGCACTGGCTGAGGCATCGCAACGTCAGACAGAGGCTTTGAGACAGAGCATGGAGAATGCTCATCAGTTGGCACTGACAGCAGTCGAGAATGTGGCTGCAGCTCCGGTTCAGGGTGCTCCAGTCCAGGAGCCGCATCAGCAGCAATCGAGGCCTGATACAGTACCGGACTTCAAGAAGATGGTTCCTCGAGAGTCAAGGGAACCGAGGGAATCATTTACACCGATGATTGGCTAGAAGACGTGGAGAGGAGCCTGGAGCTGGCAGAGATCCCCGAAGAGGCTGTGGGTATCGGCAGCGACGAGCCAGTTCTTCGACATTGCCTCGACCTGGTACCGTACAAGCCCTCATGCATCTGTTAAAGGACTAACTTGGGAGAACTTTCAGAGGCTATTCAAGGAGAAGTTCTATCCTTATATAGCTCTCAGCGCGTTGGAGGGCCAGTTTGTAGGCTGGTCCAAGGGAACTCGTCGGTGGACGAGTATGCGACGGAGTTCTTTCACCTGAGCCGATTCGCCCCAGGGATTGTCACGCCCCAGAACCAGAATACTGGAGAGCGGGAGAATGACTCAGCCATCTACATATTACGGGTAGATGAATACCGTAATACGATCAATGCTGTCTAAAAGACGAGGGGGTGCATACTACATGAAAGTCTCACTATGGTTACTTCACATCTATTGTCTCAATCATTCAAACAAGAACATCAATAGAGAACATCTAAGATAAAGCTGTAAGGTGTCCCAAACGCTTAGTCAAAATATTCTTAACATCTGACTTTACAAAACATAGCCAGATGATGTAGCAAGGTATACACAATTGTTTATCAGCTGCAGCCTGACTTTGTTATAATTATGTAAAAGTAACTACAAGACGATCCGACTAACATGTCGGTGCCAAACGGTAAAGTATAAAGTAAGTAACAAAACGAAAGGGGAAGTAAGGAACCCACTCGAGTCCTCCTGCGATCATTCCTCTAGTATTGACCATCTTGGAGGTGGAAGTAAGCTGAGTCCTCGGGAACCGGCTCTAAATCTGGCCATGCAAAACCAGAGAGGTTAGACCTCTAATAGCAAGTACCGCAAGGAAGCACGATATGAGAAATTAGGACCAGTAATAAAATTTAGAATATAATAAGTAGTCTCCACTTGCTACTAGGATTAACATAACATTAAGACACTTCAAACCAACTTCCCAACCAAACAAGGACAGAAGTTGACCCGTCATGTCCTGATATTCTGATCATCTCGGTAGTTAACAGAGTAGGTACAGTACACAAACAAGTCAACTTAAACAGCCATGCAACTACTACGGCTTGCTACTGTGAGTTCCAAGTTACCCTGGAAATATGCAATAAGGGATTCCTCAGTTCTTACTATGTGCAAGCAAAGCTAGTCTACCCAATCAATCAATTGCACCAATCATGAATTAGACGAGTCCCAGCGGGACGCCCGTCATCAATATACAATAAATAATATCAGCAGATACCGCTTCCTGCTCGTGTGGCAGATTTGCAGTATCTGTGGGAACCAGCCGGCATGTCGGGCACTAATAGTCCCAAAGATGGCTGCCATGTAAGAACTCGGAAATCCATTCTTTCCATGCAATCATTATTTTATTTAACTTAGTAGCCTCTATGTTAAGTGAAATCCCATACCGTGGATCATGGTCCTTCAGAATGAGTACTTTCGTACAAAGTACGACATGCACAACTCTACAACGATGCCCGTACAGTTAGGTTGTAGGTCTTACATAGCGTAATGCAACAATCAAACCTAGCCACGGAATAATCATGCCTTGACCATAAAGTACACATGCTGCTTTTGTAGAAAAATAAACTGAAGCCTGCACATGCCTATATGCCAATATTCGGGATCGGCCAATCGATTAGAATAGTTCATAGTTTAATATGAACGTGTCTCATTCAATTCAATAAGACGACTAGCCAGTCTCTTAGTTCCAACTAGGAACGCATGATCCATTATTAGTCAAGGTCACAATCAATGTCAATCAATATCAATTCGGGACAAGAATCAGCCAAAAGACAATATGGGTAGCAATAGGTGGATGCCCATCTATGCGGCTAGGCAAGTCGGGATCCATCTATGCGGCTTGGGAAATCGAGTCTCATGTGGCTCAGAAAATTAAGTCTCATGCGGACAGGGTAGATCGGGTCTATGCGGCCAGGGAATGACAAGCCTATATGCGGCTGAGAATGACAAGCCTATATGCGGCTGAGAATGACATGCCTTATGCGACTGGGAATGTCATGCCTTATGCGACTGGAAAATATGCATATGCGGCTAGGGTTCTATTAAGGCGTATGCGGCTGGGATTTCATGCTCATGCGGCCGAAGGGACATGCGGCTGAAAGCTATACGGCCGGGGGAATGACAATACGGTCAGGAAATTTCATGCAGTTGGGTAAGTACATGCGGCCAAGACTGTTAGGAGTACTGCGGCTAAATCCATGCGGCCAGAATTAGCAAGACTTATGCGGCCAGAGAGATACGCGATATGCGGCCAGGCTGCGGCAAGGGGCCATGCGGCCAGAACTGTTCTTCTTCTCCGAATTTTTTGAGAACAAAACCATGAAAGCCATTGCTTCCGAGCTCTCTACATCCTTCATTCCAAGTCCAAATCTGGACTTCCATAGGTCGAAATGGGGTAGAACGAAATTCTCTACAACATGAAACCATCAAAACTTGAAAATAACAAGGTTAGCTAGATCAAAACCCAATAATTCAAAAATACAACAAGTTTAGATCTACACAAAATGAGCTATGGAAATTGAAAATGCTAAGTACTAAAGTATCTAAGAATCTTGTGAGGAAGACAATGGAATAACGAAAGTGGAGATCCATCAAGAAGCAAGTTGTACTTGCCTAGCTCTCCTAGGTTGGTGGGGGAGTTATGAGAAAGAAAAAGAGTAATGAGAAGAAGTAATGAAGAAAGAGAGAGAAAAAGGGATGGGCTTAATAGGGGTGGTGGTAGGTGGGTTCATGTTGAACCACCCAAGGCCGAAAAATAAACCAACTCAGGCCAAACCCAAAAGCAAAGTAAAAGCAAAAAGTAAAATGCAGAAAAAATTAATCAGCGTGAAATTTAAAGGAATTTAAATACAGAACAATACATGATAAATATTAAATAAATATTTTTAAGCAGTACACGTATTAAAATACGTATTCTGGGAACGGAAAGTGATAGGGATGGTTCAGGATGAGGGAGAGAAGGCCCGCAAGTTCAGGAGGGGCTTGATCTACGTTGTTCGTTCTCGCACATCTGGGCGTCGCGAGGCGACTTTTGAGCATATTCTAATGGATGCTCAGATAGCGGAGGAGGGCTACGGTCTTAGGTCCAAGAGGAGCGGTAATGCTTTGGGAGCTAGTTCTAGTGCGGGGCCGACCAAGCGTCCCCACATTCAGCAGAGGCCGTTCCAGCAGCCTCAGTTTCAGCAGCATCAGGCACCAGCACGTGCCCATTAGCAGCAGGGACAGAGACATGTTCCTCAGTGTGGTTACTGTAGGAAGTCGATGCACACCCGAGAGGTCTATCGGAGGAGGTTGGGCGTTTGCATGTTTTACGGAGCTTCCGACCATCAACTGAAGAATTGCCCTGTTCGTGCAGCCAAGGGGGTCAGGACAGAGCACCACCTGAAGCTTCAGACACAGCAGCAGCATTTTGCCCAGCATCAGAGGGGAGCACCCCAGGGCAGAGCGTTCGCACTGGCAGCAGAGGAGGGATGTCGTGGCAGGTTTTGTTCTTATCGATTCATTTCCTACGTTAGCCTTATTTGACCTGGTACTACGCACAGTTTTGTGTCTGTATCGTTTGCTCTTAGGCACAATATTATTGCTGATTTCTTGGATAGGACTTGCAAGATTATGACTGGGGGAGGCATTATCCTAGTTAATAATGTTTGCAAGGGGCAGAGTGTTACACTGGAAGGCCGAAAATTGAGTGTGTGTTTGCTCGTAATACCACTTTCGAGCTACGATATAGTACTCGATATAGATTGGTTGAGCAGGCACCATGCTAGTATAGATTGCAGAGGAGGCAGGGTTTTGTTTAGGCCGCCCGGAGAGCCAGAGTTTGAGTTTGCCAGGGGAACAGCTGATCCAGGAGATAGTTTCTGTGGAGCCTTGTTGGCGGGGCAGGAATTGCCACATCCATTGATAGCAGAGTTCTTGGATGTTTTCTCCGAGGAGTTGCGTGGGATGCCGCCCGACAAAGATGTTGAGTTCTCTATAGACTTGGTGCCGGGCATTGAGCCTATCTCACAACATGTCTATAGGGTCAACAACAGCGAGTTGGCAGAGATGAAGAAGCAGGTCGAAGAACTGCAGGACAAAGATTTCATCAGATCCAGTTCTTCACCTTGGGGCGTACCTGTTCTGTTTGTACTGAAGAAGGATGGTACGGTACGCATGTGTATTGATTACAGAGCGCTCAACAACCTTACTATCAAAAACAAGTACCCATTGTCGAGGATCAATGACTTGTTCGATCAGTTGAGCGGCGCGAAGGTATTTTTGAAGATAGACTTGAGGTTCGGTTACCATCAGCTGAAGGTGAAGCAGGAGGACATTTCGAAGACTACTTTTCGGACTCGGTATGGCCAGTACGAGTTCACTGTTATGCCATTTGGGTTGACCAACGCCCAACAGTATTCATGAACTTGATGAATAAGGTATTCCATCATTACCTTGACAGGTTCATGGTGGTCTTCATAGATGACATCTTGGTCTACTCGAAGATGCCGGAGGAGCATGAGGAGCACCTACGGATTGTGTTAGAGACCCTCAGGAAGGAGCAACTCTACAAAAAGCTGTCGAAGTGCGAGTTCTTCCTTGAGCATGTAGATTTCTTGGGTCATGTTGTGACCGAGCACGGGATCTCAGTGGACCAGAAGAAGATTTCAGCAATAGAGTCTTGGTCTACACCTAGTTCAGTCGCCAAGATCCGGAGCTTTCTGGGTGTAGCAGGCTATTACCAGAAGTTCGTCTAGGACTTCTTTCGGATTGCAGAGGCGATGACTAGACTTACCAGGAAGCACGTGGAGTTCGTCTGGACTGAGGAGTGTCAGGCTACCTTCGATGAGCTGAAGAAGAGATTGACCTCAGCTCCTATCTTGATGTTGCCTTCTGGGACTGGTGGTTTCACGATCTACAGTGACGCTTTTGGGAAGGGCTTGGGTTGCGTTCTTTAGCAGCACGAGAAGAAGATTGCCTATGCATCTAGGCAGTTACGTCCTCATGAGAAGAACTACCCTACCCACGATCTGGCGTTGGCAGCTGTATCTTTGCCTTGAAGTTGTGGAAGTATTACTTGTACGGAGAGCGAGTTGAGATCTTTACGGATCACAAGAGCTTGAAGTACGTGTTCACCCAGAAGGAGTTGAACATACGACAGAGACGGTGGCTCGAGCTGATAAAGGACTTCAATATCTCATTGTAGTACCATCCAGGCAAGGCCAACGTAGTTGCAGATGCCTTGAGCAAGTATCCAGTCACTATGTATTTGATGGCAGATCGTCATCTTTTGGCCGATCTAGATAGTTTGGGTATCGAGGTGATTATTTCGGCATGGATATTCAGATGTGGGGCTTATAGATTCAGTCTGAGTTAATGGACAGAGTCAGATCAGCGCAGTATGATGATGTTGTCCTGAGGAGCATCAGAGAGCAAGTGCGGGCAGGTTTGCTCGACGATTTCTCTATAGTCGAAGATGGGTCGCTAAGGCAGTACGTTTCGAGTAGAGAGCTTCGGGAGAAGGTTCTTCAGGAAGCGCATCGCTCTCAGTACTTTATGCATCCTGGAGCCAACAAGATGTACAGAGACCTGAGAGAGCATGTATGGTGGTATGGCATGAAGTGAGAGGTAGCTCAGTTTGTATCTCGCTGCTTGGTATGTCAGCAGGTGAAAGTCGAAAGACAGAGGCCAGGTGGGTTGCTACAACCACTACCCATTCCAGAGTGAAAGTGGGAGCACATCACCATGGACTTTGTGTCCGAACTTCCGCGATCTCCTGGAGGAAAAGATGCGATATGGGTCATCGTTGATAGATTGACTAAATCGGCCCACTTTTTGCCTTTCAAAGTGGGTTTGTCTACGTAAAAGCTGGCAGAGCTGTACGTGCGTCAGATAGTCAGATTGTACGGAGTTCCGGTGAGCATAGTCTCGGACCGAAATAGTCATTTCACTTCCCATTTATGGAGGAGTTTGCATACTAGTTTGGGCACCCAGCTCAAATTCAGTATCGCTTATCATCTCCAAACAGACGGACAGTCAGAGAGGACCATCCAGACTCTTGAGGATATGCTTCGTACGTGTGTGCTAGACTTTGGGAGTTCTTGGGAGGATCATCTTCACCTGGTAGAGTTTGATTACAACAACAGCTACCAGGCAGTATAGAGATGTCACCATTTGTGGCTCTATACGGACGAAGATGTCGCACTCCTTTATCATGGGACGATGTTGGCGAGAGGATGTTGCTTGGCCCGGAGATGGTGGTAGATTCAGCGGAGAAGGTTAGACAAATCAGAGATAGACTTCGGGTGGCTCAGGATAGGCAGTGTTATTGGGCCGAGCCACCGGAGACTGTTAGAGTTCGAGGTTAGTTTCAGTTTCAGTTTGTGCTTGCTTGTGATTATTTGCTTGTAATTGGTATTGAGTCTTTTTTTGTGTCTAGGTTGGCGATATGGTGTTTTTGAAGATTTCTCCGAGACGGGGCACGCTTTGCTTTGGCAGGGGAGGGAAGCTTAGCTCACGCTATATCGGGCCTTTCACTATCCTTGAGAGGGTCGGTGCAGTAGCCTATCGACTAGACCTACCGTCTATGCTCGAGGGAGTGCAACATATTCCATGTATCGCAAATGAGGCGGTACGTGGCAGATCCTAGCCATGTATTGGATCATTCCGCGATCGAGGTGGGGCCTACTCTCTACTATCCGGAATAGCCTGTAGAGATTTCTGGATCGTCGGGAGAAGGTGGTCTGGAACCAGGTTATACCCTTTGTCTGTGTTGCATGGAGGCACCACTCTCTAGGTGAGTCTACCTGGGAGAGGGAGGACGACATGCGGGAGCGTTATACTTATCTTTTCGAGCCTTGAGGTATTGTTTTGTTTGTTTCTTGCTTGTCTTTCCTGTGCTAGTTTCCTCTCATTTCGATGACAAATTTTTTTAGGAGGGTAGATTTTTTACCTCCTGTTTTCAAAATTGAGGGAAAATTTATCATTTTAATATTATAATATTTTGTGATTATTTATTTATTAATATGGTTTTTTGGGATTTTATTTGATCGGGTTTAAGTTTTGTCTCATTTCGACTTTTGTTAGTGACCCGGATCAGTTTTGGACCCAATTGGATCCGACCAACTTGTCATAACCAAATCCAGATATTCATTTTGACTAATCTTATTTGAATTTAGTGGGATTAGAGTTTAGAATTAGATTTAGAACTTGAAATTATGAGTTTCCAAGTTACCCTTTTGACCCCAACTCAAAACCATTCTATTCTTTGACTTGGAGGGCATTTTTGTAATGTGACAAATGCCCCAAAATCTCCCTTGAAGTGGCCGGCCAGAATTGTACCCCCTATTCTTTTCATTTGCAATAAAACACACTCTCTCTTTCTTTTCTCTCATTTCACAAAACCCTCTTTTTTCCCTCTTTGATTTCAAGCTCCAAGTAAGTAAAATCTCTTTCCTTACTCTAGGTCTCTCTCTAATCTTGGTGCTAACCCTTGTTTATCTCTCATTTATGGTTTTGATCTAGGTAGATCTAGCTTGGTGGTGGTGGTAGCATAGATCTTGTACTTTGACCTAAAAAGAAGTAATTTTGGAACTTTTCCTTGGGATTCTGTCACTCCCAAATCCTGAAATACGTATTTTAATACGTAAACCGATAAATTATATTTATCTTGTATTTATACGATATTTATTATGCAGTATTTCTTCATGCATTTTCTAAAAAATATTCGACAAAATATTATTTCCTAATTTATTTTCTGCATTTGGGCCTACAGTTTTGGCTCATTTGGGTAACCTAATCTTGGTTCACCAATGGTTCATCATGAACCCTTTGGTTCATCATGAACCCATGGGTCCAAGATCTTTATATATATATAACTCATCTCATTCTCTCTCCTCTCATTTACTTCCTCTCATTTATTTTCTCCACCAACCAAGGCAAGTACCAACTTGCTCAAGAAATGGATCCATAATTTTGTCAATGTTTTCTTACAAAACTATTTGCCAAAAACATGTTCTTCTCCTCAATCTATACTAGTTTAGAACTTGGAAATTCCCATTTTGAAGCTTTGATTTTTGTAGATCTAAGTTTTAATCATTTTCGGATTTTGCATGGTTTGATCTACTTTAGTTAGA